>CM068368.1:106965635-107328135 GCA_034769895.1 Magicicada septendecula | reverse complement strand
TTTTTTATAAAACCTTTCAAAATAGCGAAAAGGTAAATCGCACTTGGATTTGTTTTTCTCCAACTAAAAATCTCTATTTTGCTTTTGTTGCACTTTATTTCCACAAAAACTATCAAAGAAGCCACTTCAATATTAAAAATGGCTTTTCATCATGGGGAAAGTTAAATCTTCGTATTCAGGATTATGAAAACAGTCCTGCTCATCGCTCTGCGTTTTTTGAATAGAAGGAATTGGAACGTTCTTTAAACAAAGGGGGATCTATTGATGATATACTTCAGGAACAAATGAGTAAAGCAGTTAAGATATGGAAAGAAATCCTCGAACGGGTCATTGCCATAGTACAAACTCTTGCACAACAAAATCTGGCCCTGATAGGACATCGAGAGTCAATTACTAACGATACAAATCCAGGAAACTTTCTGGCTTCATTAAAATACTTGGATAAGTTTTTAACGTATAAAAATACACTATGTGCATAACGTGTTAAAATACTTTGTTATGCTTTGGATAAATAAAGCATTGACATTTCTGGAGACGCTAACGGACAAACGTTTGGAGGAATGAGCTGTGTGACAATGTCGTTACTAAGGCAGAGCAGGTATGTAATGAATGGAGTATGAGTATAACAAAAAGGATAAGAAGGAAGTGCATGATGCCAGGGGAGTATGGAGACGATTCTGCATTAACCGTTCGGCAAGAAATGCGATGTTCTGTGATAGAAATTTGTATATACGGTCATTTAAAATTTCAAGCTGTTTCTCTAACATAAAAGGGTTAGAAAAACGCTGTGGGTTCCTTTGTAAATTTGAGGCGTACGTAAATGATGGGGATACACATTTTAAGGAACAGCTTTCCCAAATCAGTTTTGAGTGCTTGGAAAACTGTATCCACATGCAATTTTCTTCACTAAACAGTGAAGAATTGTTCACTGACTTGAAAGACGTCATACTTTTATTTAAAAGGGAAAACGTTAACGGAGAACAAAGAGTCTTTACACCTCAGGGATTGCTACAATACATTTCTTCAATGAGATTAGAAGCCTACAAAACCAGCTATTAGATTACTAATACCAGCTTTAAAAATTTTTCTTACTTTTCCAGTGTCTGTGTCTTCTTGTGAAGAATCGTTTAGTAAGCTTAAATTGATTAAATCGTACCTACGATCAACAATATCTCAAGACATGGTGTCAAATCTAGCGATACGTTCAATTGAAAACGACATTGCTTCGTCTTTAGATTATAGTGATTTAATAACCCACTTTGTAGCAATTAAGACCAGGAAAGTTACATTTTAAATGTCTCTTTTTAAATATTTATTAAATATTAAAAATAAATATTAAGTGTTTAATAACAGAAGACGGAACCATTAACCTGTAATTGTAAGTGATTTATTTTATTACTTTTAATGTAAACCTTTGTTTAACTTTGTGTTGCTTTAGGATGATGTTTTGACGATGCACTTTACACCTACAATGAATTTGCTTGTTTATTACAACATTTTTATGTTATATATTTTTTATATTTTTACATTGTTTATAGTCTACATTTGTTAATATAAATGTATACAAACTGAATACTGATAATAATATACTGTATGTAATTTCTTAATTTTGACTCAACAAATATTGTTAAGACGTTTCCTGGACGTGCTTTCATACAAACATCTACGCATTTATTAAGTACTTTGTTCACTGGATGAGCCTTCATTTTTTGTCTTTTGTCCCCATCTAATTGTGAAGGTGAGGCGGCCGACGATCTCCTTGCCCCGGGCGCCAAAAAGCCTAGCTACGCCACTGCATACACATACAAACTGTAGGAAGTTACTTCAATCATAGAATAATGTTGTAAAATTGTAGAATAATACCTTTTAATCCACATGTTTTTGGTGAAGCAAAATTGTTTACCTAATAACACAATTATAAAAGTATGCCTGACTTTAGGTGTATTATACCTGTATATTCTGTTCATATTTCTCTATTTCAGTTCCAACCTACATCAGCATTATCTGGTTAATCTTCAAGTGATAGAGAGGTGGGAGAGGCAGCATTAATAATATATTATCCTTATCAAAATGAACTATGACAAACAATATATTTAATATATTGTTTAATGAGAATACATTAATATAATTAATGACAATTCTCAGAAATAGCTTAATTAATACAAATAGGTTAGGTAGACATGAAATTGATGAACTTATGCAATTGCTAAAAACAATACTCAAACAAAATTATTTCTCTTATGATAATGAATATTTCATGCAGGAGGATGGTCTGGCAATGGGGTCACCTTTATCGGGAATTTTAGCGGACCTATACTTGAACCACTTTGAGAATACATTTTTAATGTCTAGTCTTAATAAACAGCGAGACAAAATTAAATTTTACGTACGCTACGTTGACGACACTTTTATGATATTCAATGGAATGAGTAGACAAATAGAAAATTTGAAAGGATATATGAACACCATAAACATGAAAACCCAATTTACCCTAGAAATGGAGAATAATAGCTGCCTGAACTTTCTTGATCTCACTATCAGCAAATATAATGACCGTTTTAGATTCAAAATTTATAGAAAGCCCACCACCACGAATATTACTATTCATGCTGATTCGTACCATCCATATTCCCAAAAAATGGCAGCCTTCAACGCGTTCGTTCATAGAATGCTTGCTATTCCTCTTGAACAACAAGACAGAGTGGAAGAGACTAATATAATCAAAAGTATAGCTATCGCTAATGGGTATAACAGTGGAATCGTAGACAAGCTTATAAGAAAACACTCGGTAAAAATCAACAGTAAAAGCAGATTAACCGGCCCATCTAAAGAAGATACTAAGTTTATAGTAACTGAGTACACGAATGTACTACCAGTCATTGTAAAGAATGAGCTGAAAAAACGTAAAATAACAGTGGCCTTTAAAACCACAAATAACATCAAAAAACGTTTGGGACAAAGAACTCATATCCCGGCTGAAGAGAAAACTGGAGTGTACAAGCTTGAATGCGATGACTGTGATAAATTCTATATAGGACAAACAGGCAGGCCGCCAGCCGAACGTTTTAAAGAACACCTGCCCAAAAGTGATATCTCGAAAACTATATCCAGTTATGCTCAGCATTTAATGCTGTATAATCATAAGTACTCAGACTTCCACACAAACTTTAAACTGCTTCATAATTGTAAAAAGGGTGCATACATGAACGCTGTGGAGGAATATGAGATATAAAGGGCTTCTAAGTTACAAACGGACCAGCTACTTAATGACAAAGTTTTGTTCCGATCGAATCTGCTGTACAACACGGCCATCGATATCGATGGGTCAGCGGGCAATGATAACGGTCATATAAGACAAAGTGCAACAGTTGAACGTTGGCAATGAGACGATGATGCGCATCGGACTGTGCCGTGACTGTGTCGGTGTTAAATTATGTGTGGTGTTTTTGTGTTTGTGTGTTTTAACTAGTTGACGACCCCTTTTGGGTGAATTTGATGTTTTTATAGTATTGAAACCTGATGATGAGAATTTATTCTCGAAACGCGTCGTTTTAAGAAAAAACCAAATAAGTCACAAGACGGAAGTTAATACAGGTAATTGCCTAATATTAATTCTAAATATTTAGTAACGTGACTTGGAGACAATTAAAACAAAATGAAAATGAATTATTGTTCTGTTGGTAAGATTACATAATTTAGGTAACTTAAACTAAATATACAATTTGTACACTAAGTACAATTTATACTAATACATAAACTTAGTTTTTACTACCTACATGTAGATTTTTGCTACTTTCAAGTCTTGAAAGTAGCAAAAATCTATATGTCAGGTAGTAAAAATTAAGTTTATGTATTAGCATGACAAATATTTTTTTAGTATTTTAAGATTTAAATTCATATAGTAATCAAATCATCATTGTCGCCATCATCATATTTGCTCAAACATTAGGTCCATTGCCTGTTGCACCAAGTAACCATGGTACAGCTCACACCATATTGTATTTCCCCAACATTAGTGGTGGACTGGGTTGGAATGACTCTCCCTTTAGCCAAAACTTCAGCATGGTGTGATGAAATGAATGCCATACTAAGAGAGCTCTCTTCTACTGAGTTATCCCATAAATCACATAAAATGTATAACAGTAATGACTAATGACTCACATTGCAATTCCTGTTGAATATCTAATTTTGGATAAGGTTCTATACTCAATAGAATGTACAGACTCATCTGATGTTATAAGCTCATCTTGTGATTTTGGTTTAGGGCATCTTTTCATATGCTTCCATCATTACTGGTTATATTTGACAGACTATCCATATGGATCATCTTTTTTCTTTGTTTTATTCTCTGTTTTAGTTTTCTTTGTACCTTTTATTGTATTTCGCTTGCAGATTTGGATTAGCCCCTGTTAAAGTTTGAGATTGTTTGTCATAGTTCATTTTGATAAGGATAATATATTATTAATGCTACCTCTCCCACCTCTCTGTCGCTTGAAGATTAACCAGATAATGCTGATGTAGGTTGGAACTGAAATAGAGAAATATGAACAGAATATACAGGTATAATACACCTAAAGTCAGGCATACTTTTATAATTGTTTTATTAGGTAAACAATTTTGCTTCACCAAAAACATGTGGATTAAAAGGTATTATTCTACAATTTTACAACATTATTCTATGATTGAAGTAACTTCCTACAGTTTGTATGTGTATGTCTCTTACATATGCTTTACCAAAATCTCATATTGAAATTGTTTTGAATGGGCAGTTAGCAAGAAACAGATCACCTGCAGTTGTGAATCGCCTGTGAATAAAACTTCTTGAATGGTGCTATAAATCAAACATCTATAGATTAAAGATTACAGAATGATACAAACAATATTAACAACCTTTCTTGATTAATCAAAAACTTGTTTGGCATTTATGAAACATCAACTTGAAAAGAGTTTAAAAGTCACTGGTAGTTTCACACAGTTTAATTAACAAATTAAGAATTTGGTCAGTATTTGAGGATATTCTCAAAGACTTTTAGTAACTGAAATACAACGGAAGTGTTGGAGGTAAACATGTGTTACAGGTGTTTGGTAGAAGGAGTGGAACTGATAACACTTAGTGTTCAATATTGTAACACTGAGCTGTTGGTTAATTTGTCAGCATCAGATATATAATTTTTGTAATGTATTTTTGATAATCCCATCAACTGTGAGGATTGTCCTGTGATATGTTTCTGTTAGAAACAAAACAATAGTGCTGCTGAAACTCAGAGGTAACTTTTGTAAGGTATATAGACCACATGTTAAAACATGTGGAAGGAGTGAATGTTAAAACTGAAATTGCCTATTCGAATTTCTAACGTTTTGCAATCAATAATGTATGCCATAGTGACAGAGAAACTTGGCTATAAAAAATTGTGTGCTAAATTGTCAACTGACATACACAAGCAGAGTAACATCTGGTTTAATCTCAAACATTATTGGAGCATTTTGAAAGTGAAGGTAAAGGGCTGTTTGAACATCTTGTCACTGAAGATGAAATGTCATTGGTCATAAAAAAATGGGCCACAAAGAAATGGGATCGGCTTGAAAGTGATATCAACGTGAACAATATTAATAACTGATTAATGCAGGCAGCAGACTTTTAGCAACATTGGAATAAAGAATTTGTTGAAAAGATATGAAAAACCCTTGAATGTACATGAAGATTATGTGGATGTAAAGGAAGTCTGTGGTTTATTTGGCTATAATAAATTATTTTTATCATTTAATGACTTCCTTTTACTTCAAACCAGACCTTACTCAAAAAACATACCTTGTATTATGTAACATAATGTATAACTAAATTATGGTATATAAATTAACTTAGTGTACACATGTATAGTTTTTAATTAGAAACTAGAAAAATGTCAAAAAAGGTATAAATATAATGAATGTACAGAGAGAATTTCATGTATCTTTTTGCTGAAAAAAGCCATTTAGTTAATTTAAAAATTGTGTGAAACTATAAAGTGTGCTTTAATGACTTAAATAATAATAATATAACCTTTTTTGCTTACAGATGGGTTGAAGAATATATACATTTCACTATATGTGGTATGTATTGTTACAACATTACAGAACAATCTACATGTTTCTCGAATGTTCCAGTGAAATCCGGCTGTAATGTGTGGCATACATGATTCTCAATGTGTTAGCTAGAATTCGCGCGGCCGCACGCTGTGTAACAAATATTCTGGATTTTGGCGGGGTATAAATACAAGCACTCAGTGACACTCACTTCAGTTTGAGTCACGATTTATTGGAGTGCAGTTCGTAATATTGTGGCAAAGTATTATGTGTTTTATAATTGAGTGGTACTCTATTAGTGGACATTTTTATTGCGTGTGAACAATTTTTATTTGATTTGTTGTAAGAGACTATCTTGTTAATTACAAACTGTTTAATTGTGATAATTAAAGCTGGTGATTAGTGACTTAATTGGTGTCTTGTATTTTGTTTTCCACTGTACCATATGACGATCAAGGAGACTGTCATCATAACAGATGACAATCATAAAACTCTCTAAGAAGAGATATGAGCGGTTAGTTTTACCTTTCAAACATAGCATTGTAGTAATCAAGTCCTCGTTGTAAATCCACAATAAGTGCAGTGATAAGCTTAACTAGTCCCTGTATTCTCATCTCTGGATCAGCTCGTGTACCAGCAACAACTTTATGGTTTTCCTCATACCTGTGCACACATGATTGCATAAGGTTGTTTTAATTTACATATACTGGTAAGTCTGGAAGTTTTTACTGGATGCTAATTATTATTATTATTTTTTGTTATTGTTCTATTACTACTACATTTATTACTATTACTACATTTCATAAAATACCTTTTACATTTATGTAAACAATACATTCGTGTATTTTTATTTTCTCATTATGCTAAGCACTTTTTGATTATTTATATACGGTATATATTATTGTAATGTATTATTGGAAAATATTACAGTATATTATAAAATATTATTAGAACAGTTACTGATCTTATGGATTTAAATTCATCGTGCAGTGTCAAATAGCTAACAGAACTACTCTGACACTTGCATCAAATAAGGGGAAAAATAATTTATTTTTTCAAAGACTTAGCAAAGATTAAACAGCTGGGAGCACCTTATCAGCTTAAAAACTACTATATGAATACACATGCTGATTATTCATTCTTCCGTGTTTAGTTTACCAAATACAACACAACACTCTATAATTATTATATATATAACTTTCACGTATGAACTTACTTTCATTATCACTTCCCCATACGTTTCGAGGTGATGTGCCTCTTCCTCACTACTCTATAATTGCTTTTACTGTTTTATTTTCCTGGACCATTGCAATTTTAATGTTGCTATACCAATTTTAGTGAAACAGAGACTTAAAAGAAGTTTTTCCAATGAGGTAGTTTATGATCAGTTTAGAAATGAATGAATCAATAGCAATGAATTTATAATACCTATGCTCATATGCTCCTTCCCTGCACAAATGTACTCACATATGTGTACAAAACCATTTTGTAAAAGAAGAATTTTTGATGATGGGCACTAAACGTATTAATAATTGAAACACTAAAACTCTGTTTTTTACATCCAAATGTATTTAAACTAAATACTGTACAACTATTTCATTAACGACTCGGAACACAAAGTTTTTTATGAGTAAAAACATAAAGTTTTACCTTACAACCTGAACCGGTTTTCACTTTTAAGAAGCTTCTTCAGAGGTTTGTGATACTGCAACCTCTGAAGAAGCTTCTTAAAAGTGAAAACCGGTTCAGGTTGTAAGGTAAAACTTTATGTTTTTACTCATAAAAAACTTTGTGTGCCGAGTTGTTAATGAAATAGTTGTATTTAGTTAAGTAACGGACACGTCATGGACAACGAAATCCAAGAATTGTATTTAAACATATGGATGTGGTGACCCCATTGCCCGGTGATCTGTACTGGTGCAGTCAGTCTCCTCAGAGATCTACCTCTTTTTTTATGTCTCTCAGGTCTAAAATTCTAAACTGGTGTTATTTACACCACTTGATAATGTCAGTCTATCTGATCTGTCCAATCAAGCTTCCATTAATTGGCTCTTGTTATTTCAAGCCCTGCCTTTATTAAAATAATTAAGGGCTATGGGCATTCTTTTCGTTCTTTCCATTAAATATTTTATTTCTCAGGGTAATGGGTGAAATCCTCAAGTGAGGCAGTTCCACTAAGGAATTAATATCCCTTTGCCAGGAAGCTCAGCTGACTGATATGGCACACATTTCCTACTTCAAGGCCAGGAAAGTTAAGTCTCCATGCAGAGAGTTAAGTGTAAAGACCTCAAAAGACATCGTGTATAGTGAAGACGCATCCATTCTTCTGGGGAAAAATGTGGAGACCATCTCCGGGTCTCCTGTCTCCATCTTACCTCACAATGTGGTAACACATTTGGAGAACGTTTTTAGGCTAAAAAACTGTAAACAATAAGCTGGATGGGCAAAGTGGTGGAAGACCTGGTATAGAAAAGGCTAAAGATTTAGACTGGAACTTGAACTGTTATAGGGTTGGTTTGCAAAGGAACAAAACGTATTAAAGTACTGGAACATAGAAATGCCAGCATAGTTATTTCAACAGAAACAGAGAAAAAAACTTAAAGGATATCAGGACATGGGAAACTAACCTTGACACACAGTGAAGTCTCTCAGAATCAAAGATCATGAATTTTGAAGTGGGAATGGGCTGGAAGCCTATTCCCTGTGTTGCAGAAGAAGAAGAAGTAGAAGTAGAAGACAAACACATTCATTACTTCTGTATTTTTACATACTCACTCTACCCTACAGCTTTCAAAAAAATAAAATATGCTTTTGGAATGTAAATGTACATCTGTTATATTTATCATCTCTCTGTTACCAAACTCGATTCAGATAACTATTAGAGGCTTATAGTTGGCTAAAATATAAAAATTTGGTATCTGAACAACTGTTTAAATAACAATCTAATTGTAATACGATATATTACCACATACTTACCACTCGAGTGTTCCTTTCTTCAGGGAAGTTATTATTTCCCCTCTTACTTCTTTATTAAAAGGACAACACTTCCAGTATGCTTTCGTTGTAGATAGAAGTCCAAGACACCTGCAACGCAATACAATATTTTGTATTTATCTCTGTGAATTGCCTGAAAATGGAGCTTTGAATTGATTCCTGTAAAATATTTATTTCAAAAGAATGCTGTATCTTAAATTAATGTGTGGATGTGAAATAAAAGAGAATAAAGAGAGAAGAGTAGAGAAAGAGTTAGAAACACTAGTTTAATATAATAATTTTAATTGCATGAAGTAACAGATGCATGGTTTTCCTTCATGAGACAGTATGAAGCTTGTGGTAATATCTTCACTGCTACACACTCTGCATATTTGTCTACAGGAATCTACTTTCTGCACTCTGGCATTTGTTTTCATCTGTAGTTTTTACTTGTACTTTTCATTTAGTCAGTGGTATGTGTGAATCTTGTTTGAAGATGTGCAAAATACAAGTCTATGTCTTCTCCTAATAATTGGTCTCCATAAACTTGTGTGTCTCTTTCCAAAGAGAGTGTATTATCAGTACACTTTTCCAAACAATTTCCCTCATCAACACAATACAAGTTCTTCCAGAATCTTCCAAATTCTTTCTTGAACATCAATATTTCATAAAAGATATGAGATATACAGGTTTTTCAAAATGTCACTCATAACAAATCAGCATAGCATGTAACATTTAAATTCTGAGAGTTCATGAAAGGAACAGCTGAAAATAGAAGACTTTGATTCTGGGTACCGGTACTGACTTTTAATCCATAAAAGATGATTGTTTATGATGGCCCGTGATTCACACTTATTTGAATACATTTAATTCTTCTTCATCTATGCAATGAGAGTAGGCAAAAGGCTTCACATAGGGTTTTCCATCTTCCCTTCTATGCAAGTAGTCTGCCCTGAGAGAGCGTAATATCCTGTAAATATTGATAGGTGGACTTGATAGGTGGGGGAGCTGTAACTCCAGTCACCTTGACAGATTGATAAATTTTAAATTCCAGCTATCTAGGCTACAATTTTAGCTATCTATAATGATTTTAGGCTATTTAGGGTCTTGAAAGTTATATTTTTCAATATTTCAGATTTGGGAAAGAAAATATTTAAATAATACAATAAAATACAACTTGCTTACAAACACAACTGATTAAAAATGTAATTGATGTTCACATCAGCAAACATAAGTTTCCTTTTATGTTTTTAAAACCTTCTTCCGATATGGACCGTGTCAAAAATGTCTTGTATGACAACGTTTCACTCATATTACAATGAGTATCCTCAGGTCTAAGTGACAAAAACGCCAGCAAGCGTTTGACTGTTTGACTGCACGCGGGTTCACTGACCACACAGACAATGCACAAAGCGTAATGCCCACAGGGGAGGGTCCACTTACCGGACCACCCACTGCCACTTCTACACTATATAACTGAATGTGCTTGCGGCATTTTGTCACTTAGACCTGAGGATACTCATTGTAAGATGATTGAAACGTTGTCATACAAGAGATTTTTATGTGGTCCATACCGGAAGAAGATTTTAAAAACATAATGGACACCGGCCGTGGAACATAAGTTTTATTTGTTTATATTATTTATACATGATGTGCATTAAAGTGTTTATTATTGTAGGTCTACTAGTTTCAGTTACTATTGAGGACAGTATACAAATGAAAAGTGTTCATTTTGTGGTAGAATGGACATACAAATTGTATTCGTTTGCTTGTGTACCTTTGTATAAGCCTATATAATCGGGTAATTTTGTTCAATAAGCTACACTGCTTAGGTAATGATAACAATTATTTTTCTTGTTAGTGTAAATATTCTTAGTTGGCTGGACAAGATATTCGAGGGACCCTACAGAAAAATTTCTCTGGGGACCATAAAATCCATGTGGCCCTCCATATTTGACTCCCATCCATTGTAACCTACCCAAAAACATACATACTCTCTCTTTAAATTTTCTTGCCACAACATTAATGTTCTCTAGTGGAACTGCTTTCCTGATCACTGTCTCCATCCATGGACTCTGACATGCCATGTAATGAAATTTTATTTTACAACAGTAAACATAGAACTCATAAGGAATGTAAAAGTGTATGTAAATATATATTTAATATATAGCAGTCACGTTATTTTTGATTTGATAAATCAACAACAACCCACCTGAGCAAATTTTCAAGCTTGGCCATAGAAGGGCGATGATGAGGTGGAAACAGTACCCTGTGCTTCCAGATCAGCTGTAGCGAGTAGTCTAGGAACCAGTTGAACGATTCTGCCAGCCATTCTTCCTATAACATGTTTAGTCCCAACAAACTGTTTGTAACTTTTATTAGAGGTACTCTGAATATTTTATTGCTTCAATTAGACATTGGAAGGGACTACTACACAATAATAAAGCAAAGAACATGATAAGATATCACATTGAATAAATATAACAGATGATAACAGAGTGAAGGTGAAGCTTGCCAATCCATCTCCAGAAGAATATAAGATCCCACAGCAGATTTACTAGGTTCGACTCCCAAAGTTCCTGTAAAACAACATAAATTTACATACTGGGAGCAGTACATATAAAATTATCATGTTAAAGCTTGTCCAATAAGCAGCCCAGTACAGAAGCCATTGGTTCTAGCTGGTGGAATCAGTTACTTGAAAGTTTCAGGAGAAGACAGGCTGATTAAAAGTAAACTACTTAATACTCATTGTATTTTATGACCAGTACTTGTGTTTAAATCATAACAGTTTAATAGATTTTTGGTTAAAAGAGAAATGGCTACGAAGAAGTAAGAAATCTGTTTACATGAGAATTTGGGGACCTCTTCCAATGAAAAAATACACTGAAAGAGAAGGTAGAATATGGCATCGAGATTGGTATAATATCATATACTTGCTTTTGAAAATTGACAAATTTGTTTTAAAATCAAAATTAATTCCCGGGCTATTTGGCCGTGGTCCATTGTTTCTTACTAAAACAGATGTTTCGACAGTACCATCGACTGCTATCATCAGTGTAAAAATTTCGAGCTGTACTAACGTAGGGTGGTACACGTTAGGTACTCGTTAGGTACACGTTAGGTACACGTTAGGTACACGCTAGGTACACGGCCAAACAACCCGGGAATTCATTTTAATAACATTGACTCCGGCCGCGTAAGCCTACGTTGTATTTTGTTTGAAAATCATTTACCGCTTGAAAAGCTTTAAGTGTACTAAACGTTTATGGAATGATTAAACTAATTGATCGAAATCCAGCGTACGATGCGTTCACGCAACTTGTAACTCGTAACTACTAAAAAATTAACTATATGTAATATAATATTGTATATGCGATATTATATAATATATAATTTAATATTTAAGCGTATTAAACACATAAGATGCAACTTAACTCGTAAACTTTTTGTTTTTAAACTGCACTGACAATTTTTACAAGTACGGGGGGGGGGGTTTGAATTAAAATATCTCATATTATATATGAGTCACTATTATTAAATAAGATCCACTATAGCTCTTTGAAGAATAGAAGAATACGTTGATTTAGTATTGAACAATATATTTATTTAGTATCATAATTACCTAGCTTCAGTGTTTTTTTCATTGTAAATTCTATAACACCTAACATTATTTCCCGCGCCTGACGTCAATACTTTTCTTATTGGCAATCGAATTTTCAGGACAAAATTGTCCACTTCAAACAAGGAAACCAACGCTGGCAGTCGGTTATAAAAGCGGTCACGAACAAAAACCAAGATAACACTAAAATAACAACAGAGTAAATTGTTGTTGACAAAATACGATACAATAAACAGAAGATAGAAACGGCGAAAAAATTGAGATAACGGTGAAATAACGAACACTTGAACCGGCGACGAAATGAAAACACGACGACAAACGCGGGGAGATGTTGATAACACAGCAACCGCTTTCCCGAAACTGAGAGTGGGGCCCGCATGCCTTTTATCTTACAGCACTACTACTACCTAGACTAATTCGCATTGTTAATATCGTCTAGTTCTCTTGGCGTGGAATAAAATAAAAATGATAACACACCGGTAGATGTACTCGTAAACAACGAATACAGTATTCACGGGTGCTAGTTACAAACAAAAGAACTAAAGCTCTGAAGCTTAAAAAGTATTAGACGTTTTGATCACTAAAGAAGAATGATAGTACGTAGAGTAAGAGTAGGCAAATAATTACGGAGGAATAAGCTTGCTGGACTCCACGTACAAAATATACACAAGAATTCTCAATCAGAGATTAATAGTCATTACAGATGCATTGCTTCTTGATGAGCAAATAGGTTTTAGAAAGGGCATGTCGACTGTGGACGCATTGTCAGTATTACGACAGATACCAGAGACAAGGCGGGAGTATAATCAGAAATCGCATTTATCGCTTTTGTTGATCTGGAAAAAGCATTTGATAATGTAGACCGTCAAAAGTTATGGAATACTATGGGTAGAAGAGGATATCCACAGCATTTAATAAATTCAGTTAAGATCGTTTATAAAAGTACATCTGTAGACCTGGATCTGAATGGTAGGCTCTCAGGTGACATTCCAATAAATAAGGGAGTTAGGTAGGGATGCTGTGTTTTTCCAACCTTGTTTAATATAACTTTGACGACACGTTGAGAACATGGACATCCAGAGTGACTTCGGGAATACAGCTTAACAAATCAATTTGTATGGGTTCCCTGCTATATGCGGATGACATAGTTCTTATTCAAGCAAATGAGGATGATTTACAAAGAGCTATGTTTCAATTACAAGAAGTGGCAAGAGAGTACTTACTGACAATTTCAGTAACAAAGACCAAAACCATGGCCTTTAAAGGTAAATATCCAGTGAGAACTAAGATAGTTATATACAACAGCACTGTAGAACAAGTGAGCCGTTTCAAATATCTCGGCTGTCCAGTAAGCTATGAATCTGAATATGATATAAAAGACAAGATAAATAAATTTAGGAATATTTGTGGTACGATTCATAGAAATCTTAGAAACAAACAAGACACAGCACAAGGATTAAATTTTATAAGACAACTGCAATACCAACGTTGATTTATACAAGTGAGGCGTGGGTCATGACAAAAAAAAGAGAGCGGTAAGATTCAGAGTGCTGAAATGCAGTTTCTTCGAAATACTTTATATTATACATTGCAAGATAGACTAAGGAATGGAGATATCAGAGCAGAATTTGAAGTAAAGGACATAAATGAAATTATTTCAATTTACAGAAGACAATGGTGGGATCATCTGCAAAGGATGACAGAAGATCGATTGCCGAAAGCGGCACTGAACTGTAAAGCCATTGGTAGAAGAGACGTGGGTCGTCCGAGGATGAGATGGGAGCCGGAACAGGTTTATATAACCTAATCCTTCAAGAGGAGCAGAAGAAGAAGTAACAGTAGGCAACTGAATCTTGGTTGGAGAGGAACAGGCAGGGAAGCGCATAAAATAGAACTGAAAATTTATCGTGTAGGCGAAAATGAATAACAGAATGTATAAGAATTAAGGGAGTTCAAAAGTAAACGAACAAATTGCCAATGATTTGTTAAAACAAAGTAATTTAATTTTTCCGTATTAACATTCTTCACCTCTTCACGGTGTAAATTAAACTACCCTAAACTTCAGTGTTGGAGCAGCGATAGGGGGGCTATTAACCGGCTTATCCCAAAGAGTAGCATTAGTGACATTACGCTACGTCTCGACGAAGCGTTCCGGTTGATTAAATCGTTTTCAAGTCTCTTATTATGTTGATTTGGCTCAGCAGCGGCTTGAAAATGGTTTAATCAGCCCCAGCTGCACGCCAAGATGTGAACGTCTATAGGAGAATGTGAACGTCTGAAACGTTGTGAATTACGACCGTTAACAAGAAATATCGGTTTATAAAGTAAACATTATCTGGCATAAGTCGAACTGCAAAGTTAAGAGTTGCATCCATGAATACAGACATGGATGGGTAACCACACGGCAGCTCGGAAGACTGCCACAAAATCCTCTACAGTTGAAAAGGCAGACAGACAGTAAAGATGAAGTATTATATTGTTATTAAATACGTTTCACTGATTATAGTGGTATAAATTATTCATTACAACTCGTTATTTCATTTCAGCACGTAGTACGTTTAAAATTAAGTTTTAAAATCAAAGCATTAAAATTCATTAAAACGTTTTATGATTTAATTAAAATATGGAAATTTAATTTTCACAATCTGCTTTATAATTAGCTACTAACGAAGCTACTGCTACTAAGCTGTCAGTAACGTAAGCGTGTTTCAACACACCAACTTTTCAGTTAATCTGATCGTAGAAAAAGTATTAAATTTATTATAATAATAGGCCTAACTACCGTTTTTAATTAGATTCCTGACGATTTCACGAGAAACTGTAAACGGATTGCGATTTTTGTTGGGATTACATTTAGAGCAGATACTGTTTTGAAGGCTTTATTATAGGCTGATGACCAGATGAGACAGACAGAAGACGCGCGGGGTGCCCTGCGCCCTGGTTTGTGTGCCGAAGCCGGCGCAGCGCAGTCGTTTGCTCGGCACAAGGCCTTAGGATGCGGTCCAGGTATCGGCGTGTATTAAGAGAGTTCGGAGTGTTGCTTGAGTCTGGGACGCGTCTCCGTGACTCCTTAGGACATCGTCCGCCGGAGATTAGAGAGTATGGTCGATAGGCTCGGCTGCCCGGAGGGGAGTCGTCCGTAACGATGGGTTGCCACGCCGGGCCGAATGACTCCAGCTATTAGGCAGGCACTCGCACACCTCGCGGTTTCCCATGCATTGGGTTTCAGCACGGCACAGCAGGTGCTGACTGTTGTTACTATGAAATCGTCTATCTGTTGTTCTGGCAGACGCTATTTGCGACCCCACTATCGGCAAGTCATGAATATTGAGAATGGTGGGGGCCGATTTTGTGGGGTTTATGCGAAGTTTGCCTATGGGTGGAGGGTGTCGTCTAGCAACGCCAGAGGGCGTCTGACGCATCGTGGCTGGGACCGGTGCGTTGTCCGTACTGTCTAGTGACAGAGATGCGGGAAGGAGGATTCACAGACCTTTGCAAACAGATTAGTCGCCAGGGACCAACAAAGACCTTCAGGGTAGGAACTCGAAGACCCCGATAGAGAACGGATGACCAGACTATTTTGCCAGAAACGGAAGATAAAAAGTGGTTAAGTCATAATTAAATCATCACATTGCTCGATAAAAATTGGATATCTCGTTTAACATAAGAAAACAATACCTTTGAAATGTAATCATCCTTTTATGTAAAAATATCGATTAAAAGTAAACTACAGGAGTAAATACTTAACTTAAAACTTGTACGATGATGTTAACTGGAGATAGACGAGTAGGTGGAGAGAAATATAGTAGATTTCTGTCATTGTAAAGTCGACAACTGTTAAGCTACGAAAGGAAAAGGAAAAGTGATGCAGGGAAAGAACGCAAAACATAGTTTAATAAAAGAGACGGGTAGAGGTGATATTGGTTAATTTTGGAATTAAGAAAAAAGGAAGTTTTCTTATTACATGAGGAGAACACAATTATGTACAGTTCCAAAAACGTCTCACAGAACTATTTAATTTGTACTGAACACTGTGGAAATAATTCTAAATACAGTACTGTTCTAAGGGTAAGGTGGCTACAGCTCGGTAGAATACAAAATGTTATATACTAATATTCCGGTCAGAAAGGAACTTTTGTAAGAAAATATTAATTATCAACGTTCTTGTTTAAGACTTACAGTTTTAATTTTGCAGTTTTACTACAACTGTAGTGTTTGGCAAAGACACAACCAAGTCTGGTTGAGGTAAGAGTTACGTATTTTCCGTTTGCACATACAAATCTAATCAAAGATTTACGTAACTTTTATTATTACTGTTAGTTACTTTAAGTACATTTATTTTCAGACTTTATAAAGATAACAATAATGTTTGTATATTTATAAGAACTTTCATCACCAGAAAAGGCAACTTTAGTTCAACAGAATTTCGAATGAACATCTCTGTTTATTTACCAAAATGTCTCTAGGTGGAAATACCATGTCTCACCTAACGTTTAAGCTAATAGAGCCACGGCGATTTTCAACCGCCTATGGCGCTGAAAGGTAAAACGCAACTGCACAGAAACGTCCGCGTGACCACCCTCGTGTGTGTTAGAAACGGAACTAAAACGCAGCAGGTTGCGTTTCGATGCGGGAGATCTTGAAAACGGAGCAGGGTTGACGACCCGTGCGTCTTTTCTACGTCCGTGTGACCAGTGGAAATGGAATAGACACAATGCATTTGCATATGTGGTACAATTTGCTGAGACCAATGTTTTGCTGGAGCAACCAATGAGGTTGGGCTGCATAATGCATAGGCAAAATTATCTAAAGTTGAGAAAAGAGCTTAACATTGTTCATCGCTTATTAAGGTGTAAGCTCATTACATTAAGCAAACATTCCACATATTACAATATTTATGTGTTCTGTGTTTCACAGGATAAGTCGTATGCTTTCCAAAGAAATGACACGAGTATCTAAAAAAAATGCTTTAAACATCTCCAAAAATTTTATACTTTGGACGTTTAGACATTGGCTTTTAGATATTAGGCTACATGTCTCACCTCTTCTTTGGATAACGCCTCCATCGGCCACATGTTTTCCAGACTAGACAGCAGTCTGTAAAGGATTCTCGGGTCGACTCCAGGCTGCGCTCTGCTGTACGCCAACCATCGCACTGCAGACAGTTGCAACTCGGTGATGTCGCCTTGTATGGCGTGTTGATGTAGTATACTCAACGCCACGTGAGGCAACTCGCCGTTCCAGGTACCCGGGTTTTTCGCCATTTCATAGTTAATGAACACCGTGTGCAGTCGCTCTTGTTGTTTTATGTCCGACCAGTTGTCTTCTTCAGAAGTGCCTCTGTCTTCACGAGTCGATAGCCACAGTTTTAATCGGATTCTGCCTTGGATATTGGATCGTTGCGTTCTCGCTTCTAATTTGTACCAGCAGTCCAGTCCCGTCGACGGGATATCCTGTAATACACAGAAAGAAGTTTTTACATTGGTTTACAATATTTACCCTGTTTCACAATGTGTCTATATTTAGTTATGTTACTTCATTATGAAAATATTTGACAAGTTAAGTGACGTTAAACGTAATTAAATCTTGAGTTAATTGACAGAAAAATTACCCTGTCATATCAACAGACGAATAAAATAAAAGTGATTAGAAAAAAGTCTTAGGGAGAACTATAAGAAAGTAATAAGTATATAGAAAGAAGCGTGATATTCATTTTTGTTAAATAATTAATTACTATAAGCAATTTTAACAGACGTTTAATGAAGAAATTTGTGTTAATGGTTGAAATCACAAGCAGAATGATCACTGTTGCACACCACTATATAAAAATTATATAATTTTTATATAGTGGTGTGCAACAGTGATCATTCTGCTTATAAGCAATTCTCTCTAAAGACAAAACACAGTTGGCCACGAATTTAATGTCGTTCGTAAGGAAATAAAATATTCACAGTGTACAGTATCCAAGTGGCAGTTACATGAAATAAATGTGGACATTATTCAGTGTTCTTCTTCAGACTTTTGAAATAGTCGTTGAATAATTTGCTAACACTGTATTATTTATATTGACGAGCTCCTAATGAACGAAAGTGTTTTAACCTATGGAATTGTGAGCTCTGACTGTGTCGTTATTCAGCAAATACTTCTGAGATTGTTTGAAGAAAGACTTTACCAAGGTACAACGAATAGGCTCGTGTTGATTATGTAGTTTAATAGGGCATTTTGAAAAAAAATAAAAATAAAACACTACTAGAAGACACCTTTTTCAAAAGACTTTACAAAAAATTAATTTATCGTTGTTTTTCTGGGAATATTGGTATATTCTAAAATCATTGATTTAAAAAATAAAAGAGTCTCATTAAAACATTTAAAAAATAAATTTGACTTGCTTAAACAGTTTAATATACAACACAAATTAAGTTTTTACGAAGCAAAAGTTAAATAGAAAACAACAAGAAAGACGTAGAAAATGAAAGGTTATCTAAAACTGGTACGCAACACAGACCGAAAGAACGTGTTTTGACGGCCAAGTAGAGACAGTTGAATACTAAAAGCAGAAGAGGTAAATGCCATGTAGAAGATTCTTGTTATAAATGAAAAGTATGAGAAAGTTTCAAACACAAATTGTGTGGTTATCGATACAATGAAATCAAATTATAAACGAAATGAGGTATTACAAATATATGCATTTGTTACCACAAGTAATCTGTAATTGAAGCCATAAATGTGGACAGTACTTCCTGCTAGTGTATGCAATATTACAGGCTACACTGTAAGTGTACTCCTATGTTACCTGCAGAGGGACATTGACACAGCCCAGAAAGTCGTCTTGGCTGCCAGACCTTGCGCTCTGCGCGATCTGCTTAAAGAAACGTCCCAGTCCTTTCACCCCTCTGACTTCGTTCAGTTTGCTGACAGCGTCTAGTACACTCGACTCATCATCGTGGTCCCTGTAAATCAAACAAATAGAAACACTGATCACAGAACAAGAACGAAGGAACAGGATGGAATAATCGAGATATAGGAAGAGGACAAAGAGGACATACGATATATAGCTTACGAAACATTGTGTCCTTATCTTCAAGGACGCTGATGGTAGGCAACAGACGTACGTACGTTGTACACTTATTACTGTCGCAGCAGCTTTGCTACCGGGCAAGGAATGTAGTGACGTATGCCATTCCACTGTAATACTACACATTTAAAATAGGTTTAACACAGTTTCGGTGTGAATTGACTGTCTGTCACAAGGTTTTTCTTGTAGCGAATAGGAAAACACACTTTAACAAAATGTTTAATAAATTACACTGACGTTTAATGTACGAACGCTGCATCTAATACGCATATAAAATAAGAACTAACTGAACAACTGAACAATGTTTACTGAACGAGTAATACCCCACCAACACAAACGCGCACTATCGACCCCCCGCTCCACAGGCGTCTCGATAGCAAAACTGGTGCGCGTACAGTACATATGCTACGCTCGCGGATTAGGCAACACGCGACGATGGATTTTGGACGGTGGCTTCCAGATGCGCGTTAAACAAACACCTCGTTGCGGGGCTAACAAAAGTTTCATTCATTTTGCACATGCGCACAACCGACTTGTACAGTGTTTCACAATGTGAACATCCGGTGCGAGAACAGAGACTAGGAGAAGCATGTGTGTGACGTAGAGAGAGAGAGAGAGAGAGAGAGAGAGAGAGATAATAGAGAGAGAGAGGGAGGGAGGGAGGGAGGGAGGGAGAGAGAGAGAGAGAGAGAGAGAGAGAGAGAGAGAGAGAGAGAGAGAGAGAGAGAGAGAGAGAGAGAGTGAGAGAGTGAGGTAGTGTGTATTTGAAACAGCAATATGTTACCGTGTACTCTCCTGTCTAGTCACCTAATCTATACTTTTAAGTGTGGGAGGGGGGAGGTAATTTTTCGTTGGCTTCACGCATTCACCGTCCAAGAACGGTTGTCAGGTTTGTAGTAGTCACGCAAATAAAACAATTTGTAATAACGATAAAAATATATTGTTAAATATAATTATGAGTAAGTAAATGTAAGTAAATATTGCGACGAGGAAATAGAAAAGGAACAACTGTTATAGTTTCATCATTTAAACCGTTAATGTCGGCATTCAAAGCAACTGTTATCAGTCGTAATCAACGTATTGTCACACCAACGTAGTTACGATATTAACATATCCTGCACATCACTTAAACAACGGCTACACGCTAAGTGACGAGGAGACGACATCGACGGGTCGACTTCATTGAAAATGGTAAGCTGTAGCTGATGATTACTAATTGTGGCAGCGCCCGACTTCACGTGGTCTGATCTGAGAGTAACGCTGTAACTTGGGCTTGTCCAACTCAGTGAAAATTGAATCATTGTGTTAGACTCTACAAACGCGAGTTAAAAACAAATTGAGTATGGAGTTGACAGATCAAGCCAATCTTTTGGTTATCTTAATAACAAGCTCACCACAACAGATATGGCAGTTTCGCATTAAGGTTTGCTTCAAATCTATATTTCCGTTTGAAACCTTAACTACAAACTTTTGTAATTACTGTTTAAATCCATTGTGAACACAATCATGGGAGACCGACTAATATGGTTACTTACTATGCCATTAAAACTGTTACTACCCTGCTGATCGAGAGTGTAATGGGAAGAAAAAGCCCAACAATATAACATGGGTAAAATCAAGGTAGTCAGAAAATATGCAAAGGCTATGACATTATCTTTGGAAAAAGCCCACCAATCTCTGGGTTGAGGTGGCGAAGAAGAAAAAGAGAGGAAATCCGACGCATTATTTTTGGGTTATGTGAAACACAAAACACTACTTCTGTTAATTATTCTGCCGTTGTATACTGCATACTGAAAGAAACAACGCATTGGCATATGTGGTAAATTTGCTGAGACCAATGCTTTGCTGGAGCAACCAATGAGGTTGGGCTGCATAATGGATACTCAAAATTATCTAACATTGAGAAAAGAGCTTAAAATTGTTCGTCGTTATAACATTCACTTAACCTGGTGGTAACGGTCCAGTTTCTCAGCGTACACGTGTACTGAATATGGCCAAAAAAATAGTTTTGTAAAATACTGGTAATATAAGTAAGACATATCTTAATTTCCATCATCATCATCATCATCATCATCATCATCATCTTCACGGATTAAACCAAAAATGGTTTGTTCCGGTCTCAAATAAGAAAAGAGTACAGCTGGTCACTCCAGAGCTTCCTCGGATGTCCCACACCTTTCCGTCCCCTCGGCTTATAGTTCCAGAATTGTTTGGGGATGCGGCAGTCATCCATCCGGCAAAGGTGTTCCCACCAATTCAGCCGATACTGGGCGATCCTGTCGTGTATACTCATAATATATCTTACTTTTATTATGCAAATAGTATAGTAAAAAAAGAAGATAATAAGTAACTTTTTTACTAAAAAAGGAACCTGATGAAGTTCCAAGTATCAAAGGTACCGAAGTTCTTCATCCGATAAGGGGCTCATACAGTATATATCTACTTGTTTATAGACCAGTAGGTAGTCATTAAGGTGTTTTCAAGTGACACAGCTCGCTTCAAGTATGCCGTAATTAATGAATGGGGAGTGGTGATACCGAAACAATTACTTTAAGGCGTAAGCTCAGCAAGAGGCCTACGTAGTTAACGGCAAACAGTTGTCGTTTGATTAATAGTGGGCGACACTGTAACCGATTTGTCTGTCGGCATTTGTGACTCTGACACTGTCAAGTAATAGTATTTCGAAGTTTCTTTGCTGCGCTTTTTAAACGTTGTTTCTCAATAACAAAACAAAAAAATAAGTAGAAACATACAGTTGTGCTCGTTAACGGGAGATCAACAGTTTTTCACTAAAAAAATGAATTTTTTTTATTGTTCCCAAAAATTGTTTATTTCATCCTGATTAAGAAGATATATACTTTAATGAGGTTATCTATATTAATGTGGCCATAAAAAAGTTAAACAAAACGTATTACACATTATTTTCCGGCTCGTATTGTTTAGCTTTACGCGCGCTTTTCCGTAACCATGGATTTCAACAATTAGGTACAATTTTCTCAAAAACTGTAAGCGCTATTGAGTTTCAATTTTGTGTGGTTGAACAGTACAATGTAACAATCAAAATGTACTAGAATTAATTTCTTCATTAAAAACATTAATTTTGTAAAAAATTTTAAAATAAAAACAATTTGTTCAAAAATTTATAAAAAGTAATTATTTTTTATATTAGTATTTTTTCTTAAATTGATTTAAACTAGTACATCATGTTACAAATATATTATGTGTTAAGGTATGGTAGAAATTTCAAATACATAGCTTCAATGCATTGGAAAAAAAAGTGCAGATCTCCCCGTAAGTCACAGTGTACGTCGTCCGTCAGGATCATGACTAATAAACTCGATCTGTAAATGACAAATTATATGAAGAAAAATAAAACGAAACAAACAAATAATAGAGGAAGAGTAGTCACAGTAAACTATAACTTTGATAGGACATTAAATTTTGAATATGTAGAAACATTAGAAGAGGTTGTTAGATGATAAAGATGAGCGGCGAAGGAAGGAGATGTATCAGAGAATACAAATACAGGCAAGCCACAAAGCATTTTTTAGTTATAAAATGTTCACGAAAAGAAAAAAAAAATAGTAATAACACTAAAATAAAATTTACGAAGCAGCAATATGCCTGGCGGTGACGAATGAGGGACAGAAAAGGAAAGATGAAGACAGGCTGTGAATATTAAAAAAAAAATTATAAATGGATTCAGGGACAAATAGAATAGAAGGAGACGAATATGAAAGAATAAAATATAATGAAAGGAAAAGATATACTAAAGATAACAAAGGCCCAAAGAATATGTTGATATGGACATATATCCTGAAGTCGGCTCAGCTTTAAAGAGGATCCATCAACTGGAAGTAAAAATTATTTGTAGTTGCACGGAAACACATAATCATATGAAAGACTAAACTTAAGAAAATATGAACAAATAACGAGAAATAAGAAAATGTGAAGATTAAAATCATTAAAACAATTTAAACCACACGCGAGATCACACAGGAAAATTTCAAGACATTATTATTATTATTATTTATAATTAATATTATTAGTGGCTTGCTCCTACCGCACGGTTTCGGAGTCCGCGGTTCTTGTCATCGCGGGAATAATCGCAGTCGATCTCCTGGCATAGGAACGGAAACTGGTTTACAGGAGGAAGGCCCAAGTAGATAATGTAAAAGCTCACAAGGAGGCCATGGCCCGTACTATGGCTCAGTGGCAGGAAAGATGGACCAGTGACACGAAGGGAAGATGGACCGCTAGGCTCATAAAACAATTAGCTGAGTGGACTGACCGCAAACATGGCGAGACTAATTATTTCATAACGCAGTTTCTAACTGGCCACGGCCTATTCCGGGCTTACCTATATAGGATGGGGAAAGTAGACAGATGAAACTGCATTTTCTGTAAACAGGAATTAGACGATGTAAATCACACGTTTTTCACCTGTGATAGACGGAAAGAGGAGAGGCAACCCCTGGAAAATGTAGTGGGACATATCTCGTCCGAAAATATCATCGGAATAATGCTGGAGAGCGAACACTATTGGGATCAGGTAGCAGCCTACATAGAGAAGGTACTAAGGCAAAAGAAGGAATCCGAAAGTAGTGTGTTGGAGAGAATCCTGAAACAGTGACGTCACGATCAGCTGACCGGGGTGGTGGTGACGTCACGATCAGCTGTTTGTGACGTCACAGGAATGCGACGTCATCAGCTGACGTAATGAACAGCTGATAAGCTGTTGATGACGTCATGAGCAGGTGATCGTGAGGTCGTTGATCGACACTTGCCTTCTTGTTTCAGGATTCTCTCCATGTTGTACGCGGTGGGAGGGAGGTTCTTTTGGCGTGTATGTCAATGCTGGTGGTCGGTCGGTGCTGGGTTCGGGCTCGGGCTCGGGCTCGGGCTCGGGCTCGGGACGAAGCGTCGCTCGCGACTGTTGACACAAAACTGAACGGTATAGCGAACGAGCCCTGTTTATATACACGGACAATCACCCCCTGTTCTACTATTGCGTGTAACTATTGCACAACATCCTGTCAACACGTATTTGTACAACCCCATTATCAATATTTTAAGTAACATCAAAAACCAGGTAGCACTATATTTAATTCATTAACAAATAAATAATAAAAATAATTAAGCAATAAACAGCAATTTGAGATCACAAAACATGTATTATGTCATACCAAAAGACCTACCTACTCGGCAACATCAATAGAATTGCACAACAACACGTAAATAATTAAGCAATAAACAGCAACAGTTAACAAAAAAAAATTAAACCAGTCCACGAAAGTCAGCGAGTGCTGTTGTTCCGACCGCGGTAAACGAAACACTGACCCCCTGTCAACGCTGTGTCATTCGTATAAATGGTGGGTAGCGGGGGGGGAAAGGAACGAGGAGAGGGAAAAATAACGTGCATACCAAAAAAACATACATACAAATATAAAACTGTAAGAGGTGCATTGTCGAGAATTGTACAACCCCATTATCGAATGAGCCCAAAATAATTTAAAACAAGCAATGTTTTATGTAACACAAACAAACCAGGTAGCACCATTTAAGTCATTAGCAAATAAATAATATAAATAAATTTAAGGAATAAACAGCAATTTGAGATCACAAAACATGTATTATGTCATACCAAAGACCTACCTACTCGGAAACATCAATAGAATTGCACGAAAACGCGTAAATAATTAAGCAATAAACAGCAACAGTTCCAAAAAAAAAAACCGTCCACGAAAGTCAGCGGGAGATGTTGCTCCGACCGCGGTCAACGAAACACTGACCCCGTCAACACTTTGTCATTCGTATAAACGGTGGGTAGCGGGGAAAGGAACGAGGAGGAGAAAAAAACCTGTTAATACCAAAATATACCTGCATAATTTAATACAAGCAATATTTTATGTAACAAGTCGTCATTATCAAAAAATTACCCGAATCAAATCTGTAAAACCCGTTAGGACCATTTAATTTATAAACAATAAAAATAATGAAGCAATAAACTGCAATTTGCGATCATAAAACGTGTATTGTGTCATAGCAAAGTACCTGCCTATTCGTCAACACTAATAGAATTGGGCCATAACGGTTCACGGTGATGCAATGCAACAGTTCTAACAACTGGATTGCACGCAATAGTTCCAATAAAAAAAAAATTAAACCAGGCCACGAAAGTCATCGGCTATTCACAGACGAGGGCTGTACTGCAGTGCGAGAGAGAGCGTCAGAGTAGGGGAGGTGAGGGGGGAACGGTGTGGGAAAGCGGGATAATATAACCCATCCGAGGGGTGCAAAACAAGAATGTATACAAAGCAGCGCGTGCGGGCAATTAACAGTCCACAGATGCGTCCTGACGTTGAGGGGCGGCACGCGGGGTAAGCCAAAGAGAGAGATTGAATGAAGGGAGCGCATTCTCTCGACAGTACAGCGAAAGTTGTAACTGTCAAGCGTTAAAATTAAATACAAATATTAACTTTGGTTTTGGTACTAAAATAAACCGACTTGAAAATAATGAAGAATTTAATTAATCTCCATTAAAACTTAACATCAATTATTGAAGCTTATTAAACATTTCTTATAGCCATAAAATTACGGAAGCTTCTGGCATATTTGGAGTGATATTTTCTCCTTAGCAGCCGTTATACTTTATTTTTGTACTTTATCGTACGCTCTAGTGTCCTAAATGATATTAGCACCTCTGAACTTTTCAATGAAGTTAACAGTGAACAAAACATACTTTTAACACAACTACCAATCAAACGCTAAACGTTTCCTAAGGATAAAACTGCACGTGCTAGGCCTTCAAATACAATTGCAAATTGTTAAATAAACTTCGCCAAAATTACAAATTATGCTTAAAGGCTCACTCTTTCTACAAAAACAGAATATCACAATGTGAGAACATGAAAGGCTCATTATTTGACAAGTTAATCGTTAAACGTATTGTATATCTAAAATTGAAAATTACGTAAGTCGTTCTTATCCCCACAGGCGACCCTCATCTCAAAACTTAATTGACGTTCACCCTGTGTTTGAGTTCTCTCAGTATAAATTATAAAGCTGAACTAAAATTGTTACTTGAGAGCGTGTTTATAAGTTAGGGACTCCCTGTTGTCAATAAAACGGCGATGGAACAGTCAAAACTCTTATGCGACAGCTAACATAATTGTATTTTATTAGTACTAATTTTTGGCTAGTTTCATTTAAATCTGAAAATACTACTTCCACTTCGTAAATGCTAATAATATAGCATATACACTTGAGCCCTCTAAAATAATCTACAAAAGAGAGCGATGTAGAAATGTTCCAGGATGCATGTTTTCTAAAATGTTATACATTCCAATAATTTAATACTTAAATGTAATATCTGTTAATGCTCCAAACACGTACATATGAGTTCTGTCATATTACATATTTTTGGTGCTATCATCAGTTTTGGAAATATAACTTTCTCATCTCTTAACCAAAATATCCATCATACAATTGGTTTCTATTTACCAAAATTTCAAGCAATATTTAATAATTAATAAAATAACTCTGTGATGCGTTTTATTTAGAAAATATCTGTAACAATAATGTTACAAACTGTAAAAGATGAAATATTAGCAGTACTATTCAGCTGTGTTGGCGATATTATGTTAAAGAAGAAAGCTTCTAGACTTACCGCAACTGGTTGCTGTTCCTGTAAATGCATCAAGAATACAAAAAAAAGCACAGCGGAAGACGTGTTCACACTCCGGAGTATTCAAATGTTCTGAGGATGGAGCGGCAGATTTTTATTCGTGCGAACCACACACTTGTTGAAGTCCAATAAACACATGGAGATCACGTCGTGGGAACGAGAAGGAATAACCTAAACAAATGTGAAACACCCCCCTGAGACAACGCAGCGTGAGAAACAGAAAAATTAGTCTTATTGAAGCAATCTTTAGTAAAACAGTTAGGTAGTTTTTAATTATGTTAGTTTTGTTAGTTATGCCCGTAGCGAGACAGATAGCGAAAGAGAGAGCGAGAGAGAGCGAGAGAGAGAGAGAGAGAGAGAGAGAGAGAGAGAGAGCAAGAGAGAGATAACGAGAGCAAAAAGTGAATTCGAAGCTTTAGTCTGTTACAAAGTGTTTGTACAAGGTTGTGTAATAATGTTACCATAATTATTGTATTAAAAGTTATCGTATTTCCATAATTATTGTAAAAGTCGTAGTATCTCCATAATTATCGTACATTAAATATCGTATATTCCATAATTATCGAATTTTCATAATTTCTAAATATCACAATGTACTAACAGCTGTGCGCGCGCAACGACGCTACCCCTATATGCAGTGTAGAGTTACTGCCTACGTCTCACTTAGCAGCTGGACACGCTGCTGAACACAGGTACGATATTTGTTGTTGATATTAACTGTGTTTGTTACAAAGTACTCGTACACATTGATGAAAACTAGAGTGTGTTTAACCTAAAAAAGTGTGCTATATTCTAACTAAGGTCGTATATTTCAGAGTACAGAACCATGGCAGTATATGCAACTCGTACAATCGCTCTTAACGGGAGTGTAAAGACAATAAAATATAACGACTTTGAAGATGGAGTGGACACGGTATACGTGTTGTTGGAGAGAATGGTGGACGTTATTCCGGAAGACGTTCGGACGGAATCGCACGATATGGGAGAAAGTTTCAAGTGGTACTTAGCCGTACGCGTCTTGTTCAAAAAACTAGTAACCGATCATGAATTGGAGCAGACGGGAGTGTTTCGTTCGCGTACGCAACTCGTTTTACCCGCGAACGCGGACGCGGAAGACGTGAACGAACAGTACAGGGAGTGCGTTGAAAAAGTGGTGGAATCGGTACCAAAGTTCACTCGCGAAGGTAGCGAATGGGTCGAAAACGGGATCGTAACCGTCGAAGTGAATTTGTTAAATATCGTCCTCTGGCCGGATCCAGTTACATCCCCATTCCGACAAAATTATTAAGGAAGAAAGCGTTAGTGAAAGTGCAGAATCTATACGACGATAAATGCTTCCTCTGGTCCGTTCTAGCCGGGTTACATCCGATCGCTTCTAACCCGCACCGCGTGCCTCACTACAGACAGTACGAAAACGAGCTGAATATGGAGGGGATCAACTATCCGGTGCCGGAGAATTAAATTAAAAATTCGTAAAACAAAACGTAAATATTTCGGTGAACGTGTTCGGTTATGAAAGCTAAATTAACGAGTTCGGATACAGAAAAACGAAGTGTACCCTATACGGATAACCGAGCACAAAGGTAGGACGCACGTGAATCTGCGATGAAGGGCTCAAACATTATTGTCTTATTAGAAACATGTCACGTCTACTGCTGCACACCACATCGAGTGCTAACAGTCCGGTTTTCTTCTGTAATTACTGTTTGCAACGATTTCGCGATAAAACGGATCCGGAGGAAGCGCGGAAACGGATGAAAGAGCACGAGATACTCTGTACACCGCACGGAGCGCAAAACGTCGAACTGCCGACCGGAAAATACAGTCACATGTATTTTAAAGACTACACGAAGTGTCACAGAGTACCGTACACGGTGTAAATGGACTTTTTAAATCGTTTCTTCGCCCTGTGTCCGGTTGTACGCGCGAAGAGGAGAGATCGCACTCGCAGGACATCGCGAATCATGTACCGTGCAGTTTCTGTTACGTGATCGTTGATTGCACCGGTAAAGCCGTAGAAGAACCCGTCTTGTACCGCGGCGGTAATGATGTAGTGGAGACGTTTCTCCGAACTCTGTGCGAAGACGTGAATCGACTCGAACGCGACTTCAACAGACCCCTCCGTATGACAGAAGTCAACGAAAGCAAGTTTCAGAACGCCAACACGTGTCATCTGTGCAAGAAGAGTATCGAGCGCGACGGGGGGGGGGACAAAGTGCGAAACCACGATCACGTGACGGGCGAGTACCTGCGAGCCGCGCACAACGCGTGTAATTTAAAATATAACGTGCCGCAGCACGTTCCCGTGTTCTTTCACAACCTGCGCGGTTACGATTGCCACCATCTGATCCAAGTATTCGGGAAATTCAAACACGAAGAAATCAAGTGTATAGCCACGACCAGCGAGCGGTACGTGTCCGTGTCCCTCGGTCCCTTCCGGTTTCTCGATTCCGCGCAGTTTATGAACACGTCTTTGGAGAAGCTGGTGAAAAACATGCGGAAAGAAAATTTTAAAATATTACGACAACGCATGCGAGGGGACGGAAACGAAGAAGAAGAAGAAAAGAAGAAGAAGAAGAAGAAGAAGAAGAAGAAGAAGAAGAAGAAGAAGAAGAAGAAGAAGAAGAACATGTTGAAATGCTGGTCAGGAAGGGGTCTACCCGTACGAGTACGTGACGGAGGAAAGTAAGTTTGAGGACGCTTCTCTGTCCGCGCCGGAACACTTTTACAACCGCCTAGCCGAGACGCCCGTGTCGGACGAAGATTACGCGCACGCGCAAAACGTTTGGACGGCGTTCGGGATGCGAACGTTAGGCGACTATCATGACCTCTATTTAAAAACCGACGTGTTGCTGTTGGCTGACGTGTTCGAAAACTTTCGCGAGACCAGCCTGCAGTACTACGAGATAGATCCCTGTAACGTTTATTCCGCGCCGGGACTCGCGTGGAACGCGATGTTGAAGATGACGGGAATTCGACTCGAACTCATTCAGGATATAGACATACACCTGTTCGCAGAGAGCGGGGTAAGAGGGGGTACCGCGATGGTAACCACCAGATACGCCAAGGCCAACAACCCTTACGTACCGGACTACGATCGCAAACGGGAAAACAATTACCTCCTCTATCTGGATTGTACAAACCTGTACGGCATCGCGAGGAGACAGCCGTTACCTCACTCCGGATTCCGATGGTTGGTACGCGAAGAAATCGATGCGTTACATTTGAGTACGGTAGGCGCGGAAGACGAAATCGGCTACATTCTCGACGTCGATCTAGGTTATCCTCGCCGTTTACACGACTTATAGTCGGACTGCCCGCTGGCGCCGGAACGCAGAAAAGTCGTTGAGCACCGAGTTGTCGGCGTACAGCGGACGATTCAATTATTTAAAAAAACTTCCATTTGCCCGCTACCGGCGCAGTTGAAAAACTGATCACCAGCCTCGAGGACAAGAAAAACTACATTGTACACTACAGAACGTTGCAGCTGTACTTCAAACTCGGCATGGAATTGAAAGCCGTCAATCGGGTGTTAGCGTTTCGTCAGAGCGCGTGGATGAAGCCGTTCATAGACTTCAGTACGGAGAAACGGAAAGCCGCGGCGAATGATTTCGAAAAAGAGTTCTTTAAACTAATGATCAACGCGGTGTATGGCAAATCGTTAGAAAACGTTCGGAAACGTATAGATTTTTGTTAAGTATTCAACGAACGCGAAATGATAAAGCTGAGTGCAAGCCCGAGATTCGTGCACGCAAACGTGTATAACGAAGACTTGGTGGGCGTGATGATGGAAAAGAGAACCGTGTATCTCAACCGTCCGCTGAATGTAGGATTCACCGTGTTGGACATTAGTAAAGACGTGATGTACAGTTTTCACTACGGTTTCATAATCGCGTAGTACGGATCGCGTGTTCGATTGTGTATGACCGATACGGACTCTTTGTTGTATGATATACGCACCGATAACGAGTACGACGACATTAAGGAGAACTTACATCTTTTTGATACGTCGGAATATCCCGCGACGCATCCCTGTTATAGTGCGGTAAATAAAAAACTCTTGGGAACATTCAAGGACGAGACGCACGCGAAAGCCATCGTCGAATTCGTCGGGTTATGTGCGAAATCTTATTCGCTGCTGGTGTTGCAGGACGACGGCGATAAAAAGGAGAAGCGCGTAGCGAAAGGGGTGCCGCGAGTGGCTATACAAAACCGTTTGACTCACGCGGATTACAAATGCTGTTTGCTGTCACCGACGTCGACTAACCGACAAACGTACACGTCCGCGCAGATCATACGCAGCGAAGACCATCGACTCTACACGCGCCAGATAGTGAAACTGTCTTTGTCACCGTACGACGACAAGAGATACGTCTTGGACGACTGGCAGAGAACGCTAGCCTACGGTTATTACAGAATTCGCGAGATGCAAGAGGAACGTGCGACGGTTCAACGGGCTAGCGTGATACGGACCGCAAACAGTGAAAGCGTGATTCGGTACACGTGTAGAGCGTTAGAGGAGGAGGAGGAGGAGGAGGAAGAAGTGGATATATATATATAGATAGGAAGCGATTAACGCGCGCGCGCGATTCAGTTTTCAAACGTGTTCAGATGCCGGTATTAGAACGGATCATCTGTAGTGTGCCATGTAGTGCGCCACGGGGTGAAAGAAAATCACTTTAGCGCATGTACCGGCGTTCCTGCGCATGCGCAAGAAAAACGCGTTACACTTATTCGTTCTGTTAAGATGGTATAACCGTTAGAGAAACGCAGCGAGTGGATGGTGAACGCGAGAAAACAATGTGCTGTACAACGGTGTACTCTGTGCACGAACGCCATGCGTAACAATATATTGTAATGTGTGTTTGTTGTGTGCGTGTATGACTTTACACTACACAATGCAATGTCGTTTATTATAAGTACTGTGCCGGGGTTTGAATTTCCCCGGTGTGATTTGAACGTTGAGTGCCGCCAAAGCTCGTAGCAGCTGTGCGCCACAGCTAATTCGATTATTAAGACCGTGTCTGCGCTACGGCGAAGCTAATTAGTAAACCGTATCAGCTGCTTGTGTGCGGCTTGATGTGTTGCTTCACAAAGGTTATGATCGGCAATTCGCAACAGGTTGAGTTTAGGTAGCATGGTGGGATCTAAGAATACGGGCTTCTTTCTCATTTCGTCGCCAACCTGCCAATAGAGTGTTCGATGGTCTGACGGCCCAGGGATAAGCGTTTCGTGGATCTTTCATATGACTTCGTAAGCTAGTAAAGGGTTTCAGGTGAGGCTCAATTATTTTATTCTACGTTCATTATGGGTTATGTGTTTTATATTTTTGTATGTGCATGTGTAGCCCACAGTTTGTAAAGCCTATTTTATTGTAATACTTCCCTATTGCAAAATTGAATTACACGTTACTTCCGGTCTAGGAACACGTGGCGACCTTGTATTTAACTGTCATTGATAAAGTTGAATGTAAATGTTACAGTTAAAAATAAAACAAAAAAGTAAAGGTTTAATTAAAAGTTAGTGGATAAAGTAAACCATAGCAAATTAATAAGAGCAACTAAATTATGGATAAAAATTGTGACAGGGAGTGTAGTGTGTGTTCGGAGGCGATAGAGTGTAGAGGTGGGTATATTTTCTGACGGCCAATCTACAAATAAAAAATGTTATTGGGTCCCCGTACAGCCGGGAGAAAGGGGGGATGCGGAGATGTGGACATTTACACCGGTCAGTATCTGCAGAGCAGTGCAGCAGGATGCTCCTCGAAGCCGTCAGGCCCAGAAATACTCCTGCTACAGAACACCGAAAGACATCTGCCCGGAATAAGACTCGCTGGAACTTCTGCACACTTCAAGAACCACCACCAGCACTCATCGCACACTGGTCTACGTGGTACCATTTGAGTTCTTCAACAAGTACAGTTGGGAGCGTTCCAATTATTTAACTTCTGTCAACAACAACTCCACCTGTTTTAAATCAATTGTAACTGAAATTTTATACTAACATTAAGTAATGCTCTTAAACAAAAGGGTACCAGAGCTCCAGCCGTTTCAAATAAAATTGTAACTAGATATTTTACGATAACTTAAATTGATGTTGTTAAGGTAAATGATACTAGAATCCAATTGTTTGTAAATGATACTAGAATCCAATTGTTTGAAGGACTTATAGCTAAATATTTTATGATAAATTAATTGATGTTCTTAACGAAAATGGAACTAATAAAAATTGTTACTGGTTACAAGAGTATTTTATTGCAAGTCCTGTCACTCTGGGCTCCAGCACACTTTTCGTTTCCGTTAGGCCAAGTAGTCTAGTTTTTAAATTTTGTGAAACGGCATTAGTGGCCGTTACAGTACGTGTACAGTAGTTAAGTATATACGTTTGTGTATCGGGCAGGATATCGAGGTGCATTGTCTGAGTTTGTTCACGTTATATGAGAGAGAGAAATGATCGGTTGTAACCGGTTACGTCACTGTCGCGGTAGAGATACTCATAAACGTAGTCGAGTTGTCTGAGACGAGTCACTCGCACGGTGGAAACACCTGTAAACTCGCCTCGATTTAACAGAATCTTTGTGTGTGTGTGTGTGTGTGTGTGTGTGTGTGTGTGATATGTGAAAAAGACGCTTCTCGATATTCCAACCGTATACCAAATTATTAGTTTAAGTGAAAAAAAAAACAAAAATAAAAAATTTATAAAAAAAATAGCTTTAGTCAGCATTATGTAGTGTACGTTTGATGTTTCACCCAACACTGTACACGTTAAAGTTCTGAGTTCTTAGCGTGTTAGGTGCTTGGTAACGCTGGAGTAGGCCTGTTTCATTCGACCGTGAAACGGGGAAACCACGTAGATAAAAGCGAAGCGTATGTTGTCTCAACCCCCGGGTCGCTTGGAAATGACGAGAGTACATACCGTTGTTTTAATTATACGTAATTACCACAACGATATGTATGGACCTAATTATAAAATTCACTACAATAATGTATGTCAGCGTATTTCACAATACTCGACCGGCTACAGGAAAAGTATTATTATAACTGTTGCACCATATCACCGTGAAACAGTATGGTGCAATACGTGTTGACAGGATGTTGTGCAATAGTTACACGCAATAGTAGAACAGGGAGGGAGGGATTGTCCGTCTATATAAACGGGGCTCGTTCGCTATACCGTTCACTCTTGTGTTAACAGTCGCAAGCAACGCTTCGCAACCAGCAGACTTACTACGCAAGCAAAATGGATTCGTTTATACAGAAATTTGGGAGCGTCACCGTATACGAATACGTAAGATGTCACGACCTACAGACGGGTAAGAAGTATCCGATTCGCTCGTTGCAGAACGAGACGACCCGGTACGGACCTTCTCTGGCGGCCGTTATAACGAAGGGAAAGGACAGCACGGGATTACTGAAAGTCTACCTGCCGAAGAGATACTCGAAACTGTTTACGGATGAGGAACTGCAAGGCGTACAACCGGACCCGCTTTACCAACAGTACAATGGACAAAAAGATCGTGTAGCGACATTGCAATTTCAAAATTGTAAATATTGTATTTTTGTAACACTTTTTTATATGTGTCTTTGATAATACATGTATTAAAAAAAACATTATGCGCGTTATTTTTCACCCTCCTCGTTTCTTTCCCCTTCCACCACCACCAATACCACCGTTTATACGAGTGACACGGCGTTGACAGGGTTCAGTGTTTCGTTCGCCATTGCCGAAGCAACATCTCTCCGAGGACCGACCGACCTACACCTACACCAACATACACGCAGACACACAGCGCAACATCGAGAGAGAGAATACTGATTCACGAAGACGACTCACGATCGACTCTGACCAGAACATGACATCACGCTCAGCTGACATTACTGACATCATCATCAGCTGTTCAGCAGTTGTATAACTGTCCGAGACACGAGAAGTTTCAAGACAGTGACACGATGGAAGGCGAAGTAACACACCTCGACGCAAGAGGAGAGTAATGTTTAGTGACAACCTGTCGTTCTATCCTGTACCGTACTACTGTGAATCGCGTTTCGGTGAAATCGTAAGAAGATACAAGTATGCAACGCACAATGAAGAAGAAGAAGAAGAAGAACAACAACAACAACAACAACAACAACAACAACAACAACAACAACAACAACAACAACAACAACAACAAAAATGAGGAGACGGTTAGAAAGACGGTCGCGATGGAGCTGCACAAACCGGTGGGAAGGAATTTCGCGAGACGTGCGGTGGAGCTGAAGGGACTGTACGACCTCTACCAAGCCGATTTGGTGGAGATGATACCGCACGCTAAGGTGAACAAAGGCTATAAGTATCTTATGACTGTTATAAACGCGTTTAGCAAGTTCGCGTTCGCCGTCCCGTTAAAAACAAAGACGGGAGCGGAAGTGTCGCGCGCACTCGAATTAATACTCAAAATCAACAGAATGAAATATCTACAAACGGACAACGGTAAAGAATACTACAACAGCGCTGTACAGTCTTTGTTGGAAAAGTACAAGTTAAAGCTTTACTCGACGTACAGTGAGAAAAAAGCGTCAATCGTGGACCGTTTCAACAGAACATTGAAGACGTGCATGTATCGCGCATTCAGCGTACAAGGACATTACCGTTGGTTGGACATGTTGCCCGGACTGGTGAAAGCGTACAACGACAGCGTGCATAGAACTATCGGTATGAAACCCCAACCGGGTGAACGAAAGCAACGAGCGGGTAGTGTTGGAACGTACCAAGAAGAACACACGACCACGCGTTACGCGCGAGAAGAAACCAAAATTCACGGTGGGGGACCGTGTTTGCGTGAGTAAACACAAAATGACGTTCGCGAAAGAGCACACGCCCAACTGGACCAACGAAATTTTCACCGTGGACGCGGTGAAACCCACCGTTCCCGTCACTTACCATCTCAAGGATCACGCTGGTGAAGTGGTGAGAGGCGGTTTTTACGAGCACGAAATCAGCAAGTCAAGCGTCGGTGACGTTTACTTGGTGGAGAAAGTGTTGCAACGCAAAGGGGACAGGGTGCGCGTGCGTTGGCTCGGATTCGACGGTAAACACGATTCGTGGATACACAAGATAGATCTGATATAAAACACGGAATCAACGCGTAGCGTGACACCATTACACGACAGGACTTTACGATGACAACATCGTCATGCCGGCGGCGAAGACTGTGAACGATGTCATCTCACATCCGGTGTACAAGAAGTACATCTTGAATACGACGGACGAAGACGTCGAACGCATGAGTACATTCGTCTCTCTACACGAACATTGGCGACGGGTTACGAAGCGTATGACTAATTGCGAACTCAGTGTAAGAGTACCGGGTAGCACAATCGGCGGGTTTGATCACTATAAAGAGTGCACGTGGTCGGATCCCGATTGTCAGGAGGGACCGGACACTTGCGTGTTCAGTGCCGTGTCCGGTGTGTGTTACGACATAATACAACTGCTCAATAGCCTGTGGTTAGACGAAGAAGAAGAAGAAGAAGAAGAAGAAGAAGAAGAAGAAGAAGAAGAAGAAGAAGAAGAAGAAGAAGAAGAAAAAAGATAGTACAACAAACCCGAAAATTGAAATAAAAAAATATAGACTTGTCGGAAAGTTACACGAATTGTGGTGGGGGCGGAGGAGGTGCGAGGAGTAGTAGGCACAGACCTCTTGTGCCGGATTCTATACGTTCTATCATCTGCGGACCGTCCGCGTGCGGAAAGACGAACGTGATGTTCAACCTGTTGTTCGACGTGAACGGGTTACGTTTCGCAAATTTGTACGTGTTTTCAAAATCGCTGTTTCAACCCAAATACCGGATGTTGGAAACTCTGATGACGCAGCTCGCCGACGACGCACTGGGTTATCACGCGTAAAGTAAAAACGAAGAATTACCACCTCCCAACGAGGTCGACACCGCTTCTGTTATGGTGTACGATGACGTGTCTTGCAAAAAACAACACAACATGCGCAAGTACTTCGCTATGGGACGACACAGAGATATAGACACTTTGTACTTGTGCCAGACATACAGTCAAATAACGAAGCAGTTGATTCGCGACAACGCCAATCTCATAGTCTTGTTCAGACAGGACGATCTCAACTTGAAGCACGCGTACAACGATCACGTCAACACGGATATGAAGTACGAAAGTTTTAAGAACTTGTGCGCTGAAGCGTGGAAGACCGCCACGGTTTTGTCGTCGTGAACAAAGACTCGTCCATCGATAGCGGTCTGTACAGAATCGGTTTCGATCGTTTCATAGTAGTAGTAGTAGTAGTACCGAACGAATAAACAAACGCGTGTAGACTGTTCGTGTAAACGAGCGTTGACCGTTTCCGTAAACGGTTTATATACATACGAGTAAAATTGTACGAAAATACACGTGTTCCGAAGTCAATTCGTTAGTCCATCTACTTCCTTTCGTGAAGATGTACGAAAAGGAGAAACGGGTCATTCGCGATATCGAAACGATCAGCAATAACATACAGAAGAAATACAGGAAATACGGGATCCAAGAAAAGGAAGAAAAGCTAACAAGACGTTACAAACCGATCTTGGAACCGTTGAAAACCATTTCGCAAGCGTTGGTTGAAAAAAAAAAAAAAATAAAACGACTGAAAAGCCGATGGCGATGATAACGGAAATTAAGAAGAAGTAGAAGAAGAAATAAGAGGAGGAGGAGGAGGAGGAGGAGGAAGAGATCGATAAATAGCTAGGAGACTTTAAACATGACGGTTCACCGCGTTTCCTAGACACATCAGTAGTTGCCGAGACGACGACGGACGTTGATGACGATGACGACGACCCTAGTTTAACGGTCGAAAGACTGTTGAACACACCCGAAGGAAGACGAGAAGCACGTAATTATTTTCAGAGTTAATACGAACTTAATTCACTAGCGTACAAATACATGAGTATGATCGTATCGGCTGACTGTGGTCAAGAGATGGATTATACTTACGGTGTAAGACACGAAGGGTGTAAATGGATGGTAGGCGATTCACAGGTGGAAATCGATGGTAACGATAAATTTGTTATCAATTGTGTACAATAGAAAGGCACGCCGGGACTTTTCGAACTGGTGTTCATGAAACGTCCGGATACTAGTGTGTACAACAAGGACGATCTCGCGGCTTACAAGCGTATACTGGAAGCGACTAACGCACACAAACAACACTATTTACCGACAACGTGAAGAAACGCGAACAGAGGACCAAAGTATACGAAGATAATAGGTCCGTTGTTTCGAACGAAACGTACGGGACGCGGACACGTGAACAACAACTACATCCAAAACGGAAACGATATATACATGAAAGTAAGGAGAAGAGGAAACGATAAAATTGATTACGTGCATTGGTACGAGCCGGACGAACTGATGGACAAACTGCGATTGTTGATTGAGTCCCAACGCGCCGCCAACAGCGGTCACACGAACGAAATCGTCTCAATTGTGGAAGAACTGCGTGAAGCCGTCATCGTTGTATAAATAAGTCCGATATACCAGTACGTATAATATGTATATAAACGAGTGTACAGAGTCGACACATTTCATTCGTATCTCGGCACGATGAACGTTGACAAATTCGGCAGACACCGGAACACCGTCACAGTAACGGTGACAGGGAGACGCAACGCAGTCTGCGGGAGGATATCGGTATCGGTTTGACCATGGACGGACACCTCGATGTGGAAGGGAAAAAATACGCAACTTGGGCGTACCACTCGACGGTAACGATGCCGTTCTACTGCAGCTCGTGCAAGACCCCACTGTCTGTTTGTCGACGACGATCCAACGCAAGATTCCAGCGGTGGCGGCGGCGTTGGTGACGGTGTCATCGCAAGAATACACCTCAAAGATAGTAAGCTCGCCAATGTCAAAGCTCCCGCCGATCTCAAGGACGCCGTCAACAAGCAGTACGTAGACTACAGGTGCTTGTGTTTCACAACGCCGGCACCGAATACGAAGAAGAACGGGGCCACCGTCGACGCGAGGGACCACCGCATAGAATCTCTCAGCGAACCGATTCGTGCGAGAGACGCTGCGACCAAAGAGTACGTAGACGCGAAGGTTATACCGCGGGACGTACAATCTAACCTGTCGGTGAGGAACGTGCGGATAAAGCAGTTAGCGCCACCCGTGAACAACAAGGACGCGGTGAACATGGAATTTTTGAACGAGCACACGAACTTGGTTCAACGCGCAAGAAAAGACTATTTTAAACGTCGCCGATGGCGTTAGGGTCATGGACGTTGTAAACTTACGTAAATTGGGGGATGCGAGGAAGTACGCGAAGATTGAAATGTACAAACTCGAAAATGTGTTTTAAAGACGATGGGAGACAGTAGTTTCGTACACCTATAAATTGCACGTGCACGCAGCGCGTAGTTCACTCGGTGCCGAAGAGGCAGAGTTGATACACGCTAACAACGAGGAGACGAGCGAATTAATAGAAGACTTGGATAAGGCCGGAGGGAAGGACAAAGATTGGAGATCCGTTTACAAGGTCGATAAATAGTAGTGATCTACGAATTACGTGGTCATAATGTTAAAAAAGGAAAAAGGGGGCGTGGTCTTATCAGAAAAGTGTTTAAAAGCGGGATACCTTTCGTCACACAGTCAGTACCGACTCTGATCAATCGAGCGGTGGACGTGATACCGGTGGAACTGCATCTGCCCGGATACAAGTTCTACGGGCCGGGAACTAGACTGGAGGAGAGATTGGCACGCGGCGAATGCGGAATCAACGAGTTGGACAAAGCCTGTCGTGAACATGACATCGCGTACGCCAAGTACAAAGACAACAAACGCAGACCATAGCGGATCGTGTGCTAGCCGGCAAGGCGTGGGAACGAGTTAGAGCTTTGAAATCGGGTATCAGCGAAAGAGCGTACGCGACCACGGTAGCTGCTGCGATGAAAGCGAAATCGGTGTTAGGCGGCGGACTGTGCTGCGGACGTAAACGTCGTCGTGGTCGTCGCAGCGGAGCGGTCTTGAAGCGGAAAAAGGCAGCACGTACGAACAGGCGAAGGAGGAAGAGGAAGACGACAACGGGATCGGGAATTCGACGTCGACGGCGACAGAACGGAGGAGAAGGAGGAGGAGTATGAGGTAACCGCAAAGCGGCTTCGGGGCTGTACCTGCGTCCGTACCGAAAAAACTAGTAGAAATACCCGTGCGCCCGTTGTCCGACCCTAATCTGTACGCGTACTCGAAACAATTGATCGTACCTTATTTGATAGGTGTGTACATGCACGACGCTTTACCGCGCTCGCCGCCGTGGGAGAACGAGAGCGCCGTCGTGATTCTCGACGATACCGCCGGACCGAGCACGCACTGGGTATGCTACAAGAAGCGAGGCGACAGGGTCGTGTACTTCGACGGGATCGGCAATCTACGTCCGCCGGTCGAACTGCTGCGGTACTTCGAATCGAACGTGCCCAACGTGCGTTACAATTACGCGCGTAAACAACCGCCGGACACGGTCGTCTTCGAACATTTATGTTTAGAGTTTTGTCGTCGAACGATCAGTAAATGACGAGATGTCTTCACTTACGGTCACCGTCACGGGTATGAATCCAAGCGCTCTTGTTTGTGACTTTTCTCCTCCTCTCGAACTGACGGACGGTGAATGGTACGCGGGACTGTTGTATTTCACCGCGTATAACTCTATACCAAACGTGGAAAGTGGCAGAAACAACGTCTTTCCCGTACTGAAGGGTGGTGCGCGTAAAGCGTTAGAACTCATCGAATTACCGACCAGCGCGTACGAAATCGGTGGTATCAAAACGTACCTGAAGAAAGCGCTAGTCGATCCGGAATTCAGTCTGCACGCCAACAACAACACGCTGAAATGTGAAGAACTGCGAGAAATGTGAAATTGTTCTTACGAGATAGATTTCTGTAGTAAACAACACGGGATCGGTGCTATGCTGGGTTTTACGAAACAAAACGAGCACATTCTGCATTCGTTCTACCCAACAATCGAACCGAAATTCAAGATAGTCGAAACGCCCAGCAACGTCATATACCTTCCTGTGAACGTGCAAAGTTTACGCAACATTACCGTATCCGTACTCGATCAAGACGGTGGTATCGTGAATTTTCGCGAGGAAGTCATCACCGTGCGAATTCACCTAAAACGGATGTAACGATGGGTTTTTACTACAAAGATAGTTTTTTTTCTGTTGCACCGTCATCGTCGTCGTCATCGTTGTCGCGCGCAAGACTTGCGAAGATAAAATAGGAGCGTACGTTCGGGAAACACGTCAGTAGACGTTCGACATGGAAGCGGTTAACACCGGCGAACCGACGCTACCTGATTTCACTGGGCTTCAAAGTCAAGAAAAACAAGTAACTTGGCGGTTAGCGGTATCTTAGCGGTCGATCGAGGTCCGCTCTTCGACACCATCACGCATTACGAGTACCACAGTCACGCGCCGTACGCGTCGTCGCGATACGGTAACAACGATGAAATACGTATACCCATGCTGCAGCAGGACGTCTTCACTCTGCCTATGGAAAGCTTCCTGTACGTAGAAGGCAAGTTGAGCAAGAAGAAGACCGGAGTGAGTAATACTGACGAAGTGAACGTGAAACTGGTGAAAAACGCGATCGTGTTTCTCTTCGAAGAAATCCGTTACGAATTGGCCGGTGTGGAAGTCGATCGGACCAAGAACGTCGGCATCACGTCCACGTTGAAAACCATGCTGTCCGTTGGCAAACCGGACGTTGATGCGATGAAAAACGGCGGATGGTTGGCACCGACGACTAACGAGATAACACCGAAGGGGAACAACGGTGAATTCAACTTTTGCGTACCGCTGAGGATGCTGATGTGATTCGCCGAAGACTTTACACGGATCATTTTAAACATGAAACAAGAACTGATACTGTTTACGTCCACCGATTTAAACGCTATGGTGACGACGAGCAGCGCGAATACGGCTACAGACGCTAACGCCGATCTCGAACCGACTAAAATCTCGTGGATGGTTCCGTACGTGTACGTGAACAACGATACGCGGTTGGAGCTGTTAGACCTCATGCGGAAGGACCCACCGCTATCCATACCGTTTCGCAGTTGGGAACTCCACGAGTACCCGTCATTGCCGACAACCAGCAGGCAGACGTGAACGATCAAGACGTCGTCGCAACTGAAGAAGCCGCGTTTCATGATACTGACCTTCCAGACCGGCAGAAAGAACGATTTGAAAAAACACGCTGACGTATTCAATCACTGCAAGGTGACCAACTCTTTCTGAACGACAAGTACTACCCGTACGATAACCTGAACCTGGATATCGCTAACGGACGCTACGCACTGCTGTACGACATGTATTCTTGTTTTAAAAAATCTTACTACCGTAGGACTCAATCCAACGTACTTGTATCGCCGGACGAGTTCAGAGATAAAGCACCGCTATCCGTCTTCGATTGTAGCAGACAGGACGAGTCGCTCAAATCTTCACCGGTCGATGTTCGACTAGAATTCGAGTCCACCGAAAATTTCCCTGCAGAAACCACAGCCTTCTGCATGATACTTCACGATTCTCTCAACGTATACACTCCGCTGTCCAACACTGTACACAGACGCAATTGATTTCGCCCCCCACTACTACTACCACCGGGATAGTTGTCCCTCCCCCACCACAACCAACAGGAAGTCGAGATTTATATACATATTACCGGATGTTGCATCATCATGTGTCAGTTGAGAGAATGCAGTTGACTGGGAACGTTGTTGTTACTGTGAGCGTTGTGACTCTGTTTTATTACCTAACAACATGGCTTCGGCAATCGTTGAATTCGAACAGCAGCAGCAATCGCAACCGATACACCGCGACGTGTATTTAGGTCTAACGTAACCGTTGTCGCACAGACGATACGTAACAGCCGGAATGTTTGAAGAACGCGGACACGATGTGTGCGTTTCGATTACAAACGGTTCTCGTCCGCAACGCGTGTTATTCGATTTCACCGATTGGAACATGTTGATTTTCTTATAGGAACGAATTAACGATGGTCTTCGATATTCCTGTTCGTCCGACGTTAAGTTAGTGTTGTTTCAGGTAAAGGACAAAGGAGGCGAAGACGACAGAATTAAAAGAGTTTACGTGAAACGCGGATGTGTAAAATTGAAAGACAAAAAGAAGATTTCGATCGTAATAAACGAAAGCGAGTGGTCGTGTTTTGTTCGGTTAATACCGGTAGTTAAAAAGTACGTATCTCTTTTGTTTTACGAACAAGAGAATATTAAATTGTACATCGATCGTGTGGTATCGAGTGCGGGAGGACAGTATGTGTGCCCACCGGACGTGTTTTGCGATATCGTGATGTACGACCGTTTGCAAGACGAACTCGTTATGTACGAGAAAGCGGAACCGGTGATACCGGATAATACCATAGTCGAGCTGATACGAAACCTTGAACAGGACAAAGAATGTTGAAGGAAAGAAAACAAAATGGTGCACTGAATATAAAACGTCACGCACGCGTTAAAATAGTTACACTTCTCGTCATGTGGCCACAAGGAGAAGACGAGGACCTTCGAACCGCTGTCGTCGATTTCAAGCGTTCCGCGGTGTGCAGATCGAGTACGTTGTCAAGGAGTTCGCCGCGGTAGACCTGTCTACAGGATGTTTTACGGTCGCGTTTTTCGCGCGTCCTAACGAACTATCGCGTCTCACAGCGAAGACGATAAGAACCAACGAATGGTTGGAACGGCGCTATCACCTTTTGAGATGGGACGTAGGGGACGGTTGAGATGCCCTAGTAAACAAACCAAATCAGCTGTTATTATAAAACGTATACTGAGTATTTATTATACTGTACAGTAAACATGTGTGTCGGCGTTTTTGGGGGCAAGTCAGTACCAATCCGGATACTTTTTGATCATTCCTCGTATTTGTATCAAGTAAATACAGAAATGTAGCAAGAAATTATAAAATATAGTTGAAAAGAGAAGAAGTTTGTTTTAAAAATTATGTTAAGGAAAAATGACCAAGTGAGTAAAAACATTTTTGTAAATTACGAAAGAAAATAGATTGCATATTGTATAGTCGGTTTATAAAACAGTTGTTCGGACAAAAGAGAGAGCGAAAGGACAATAATTAAAATCCTGTAAATTATCTAAAATATTAATTGAAGTAAACGAAACATTCATTGGATTATTCGAATCATATTTCGATTATTGTTAATTCATTTACAAACCTCTGATGATACTGACGTTTTTCAGTGAAACGTACGTCAGATGAAATGAAACGATAAGGAGGTAGTAAAACTACTTGCAGAAGAAACTACATTGATTAATATACATAATATTATATAATTACTGCACGAAACTTTTGAGTTACACATATAGAAAATGTTCCCGAAAGTACTGGACGTGGCTAACGCGGCTCTGGAGGCCGAGTGACAGCCGGTATAAGCTGTCCCTCCTCTACTTGTCATTGTCAAGTAGAGGTTAGGGAACCCTCTTGCCCTTGGGGTAAGAAATTAACACTAAAGACGGATGACCTTCGATTGGTCAACGACGTAGAATGTGGGAGGCAAGGAGAAACCACCACATTTAATACCCTTATGGATATCTCAACAGGGAAAACTGGTCTCTTGAGTCTGGCTGGTAAGACAGCCTGTTTATGGGAGAACACCCAGACAGAAAATCGGGCTGGACGTTAAGCCTGAAGTTGGCAGCCCCACCATACGTCTTACCCTGCGATATGGTAGTAACACACCCAGGGAACATATTTACTACTAAATTGCCTCAAATAAGGACTAGCCGGACGAAAGTCCAGGCCAGTCGCATACAAGCGGCTGAAATGAGATTTCTCAGGCACGTGGCAGGGTATACTCTCCATGATCATAAAAGAAACATAGATATATGGCAGGAACTGAATATTATGAGTATACTCGACAGGATCGCCCAATATCGGCTGAATTGGTGGGAACATCTTTGCCGAATGGATGACTGCTGCATCCCCAAACAACTATGGAACTATAAGCCGAGGTGTGGAACGTCCGAGGAAGCGCTGGAGTGATCAGCTCTAATCTTTGCCTATTTGAGACCGGAACAAACCTTGGTTTAATCCTTGAAGATGATGACGATGACATATAGAAAATTATCTAAAACAGAGTCTCGTTTCGAAATTTGCTTATTAAAAAATGAAAAAAATCATTACCAGCTGGAGGTGTCACGATGGAGTAAACCAATATAACTTTAGGGAGTTCAGATTCTACATATCGAAACGCGCTGGAGATCATTAAAACAGCACTGACGTAAGTTTTAGAAATTACATTTTATTTAGGTACCCGACATACACTAACGGCAGAACTTGAACAAACTATGCACTATGTAGTGTGTGAGAGACTGGTCTGGTAGACACAGTGATGAATTATATTTTGCAAACCGCAAACCACTACCAATAATGAGCATTGCCTTCTGAATTTACACTGATTGATGTAGCGTTACGATGATTTATAGCCGTGGCGTCGTACGGACGTACGAAATACTTTATTAAATTTCCACACATATCAGCCAATCGAGTGGATTGGTTTTGTAACAATTAATTTAGCCAAACCGAATTAACAATTAACTTTTAACATCCCGTGTTTATTTTTTAACGTGTACACTGTCACAGACAACATCGCTTCTAAAAATGCCAAAGTATCTGGATAAATATTATTATTAACAATTACCAAAAACAGAGCGTGTTAAAAAACGATACTAAAAAAACAGTAGTTTGACCACTGAAACGCATATTAAAAACAAACCTTTAAGTCTAATTTAATTACACGCCACAAATTAGGACATGTATTCTCGGATATCATTAATATAACAATAATAAAATATGTACCATAAAAACGTACAATTATGAACACTGAGAAAACCTACATAGGAGTGTAAACTCCTATAGTTTATAGTAAAACGTATTGGAGTATAAAAAGAAATGAATATCTGAGAAAATTCAAAACAACACAAAACAGGACACAATGTTTAAACAAGAGTAACCATGAAACCTATTCACAACACTAGAAACAAGAGAGCTGCTTATTATTACGAACCAATTACACAACTACGAAAATTACAAACCAAAAGTAATAAGGAACAACAGCAACAATTTTGAGACAACGGATCTACACACTTGACACTCCTGGATCTTTAGACATACGTTAAATGATGTTCCATGTAAACAAAGAGTTTATAGTAAACAATGATGTCAAATCATTATCATTCGTGAGATAAGACTTCTCCCACATTATACAAATTGATAAACTAGTAATATTTATTTTAAAAAAATAGTGAACTCCTGTACAGCAGTGTATTACGAATTAAAAATTTTAATCATATAAAAATAAAAAGTAACGAAGGAAAAGACAAAAGAGAGAGAGAGAGAGAGCGAGAGAGAGAGAGAGAGAGAGAGAGAGAGAGAGAGAGAGAGAGAGAGAGAGTGACTTGTACTGATCCACAAAACTATACATTTTAAGCGAAATGCGTTGAAATGATGAAAAAATAAAACCTAACAAATATTTTTCACATCTTTAGACTGGCCACTGTGCAAATTCGTGAGTAAATAAAATAATAGCGAAATTATTTATTGATTACTTCGTTAACAATAGTTGCGGAGTAATACAAACTCTGTGATGTATTGCAAAACGTTTTTGCCAGTTAAAACCATTGGGTTGTACGTAATTGCGTTATGTAAACTGAAGAGGAACCTCGAAAATACGACAAACTTCGGCACATCATTGCCTCCAGAGTCTTGTACCTCGGTTCGGTAACGTACCATCAGACTGTTATTCAGTCAACGCTGGAGAACACACACGCGCGCGCGCGCGCGCGCGCGCACACACACACACACACACACACACAAGAACAGTCGTAATGTTTTGAAATGATGAAAAAATCAAGCCTATCAAATATATAGGTCGGCATTCGTTCTTTTCCTAGACACTGCGATTTCATAAACTTTAAAAACCGGATCCAGTCTGTGTAATTAGTAAAACACACACACACACACACACACACACACACACCTATGCGCGCTGCGTGTGTGTGTGTTTCAAAGTTAATAATGAAAGGTAGAAACTAATTAATAACAGCAATGATAATTGCATTTGATAAGAATAAACGTTTGTTAACAGTACACTACAGTTAGTTTGTTAACGTTTGTGTCTGCCGTTAATTAGTTTTTGAGTTGAAAGCAAGCGGCGAAGGGAGCTGTAAATGTAATCTTTTCTCCACTGCGGTCTGTATCTGTTAGGCCGTGAAGAAATAGTCATTATAGCGGGAACCCGTCTCTTGGGTTTCGCATTACCACTACATTATTATTTTTAATGATCCACCTTGGGAAATTTAGGAGATCTCACCAGCGTCTCGTCCAAAGTGAAAGAGATATTGGCTTCTTTTTAAATAATATTATTTACTCGCTTGATAAGTGACGAAAAATCCATTTCGAAGCAAAGAACGTCACTTTTGCTCACCTGTATAGCGATAACGACGGGTTGTTTTCGTGTGTCACCACAGGAGTGCTGTCGGTTTATTAATATGATACCGGCTTATCATCGTCATTAATAATATCTGTAATAACACCAAAATAGTTATTTTTTCTCAACGAATTATATTTTAAACAAGTGTCATTGAAACTAGGGAATTATTGAAGACTATAAAGGCTACAGTAATAGCCCTACTTGTGAGCTTCACAAGTACTGATACCGAAATAAATATTGTTACGACGGTCTACTGATCGTCGTACGGTGCAGTGGAAAACAAAGTACAAGACACCAATTAAGTCACTAGACACCAGCTTTAATTATCACAATTAAACCGTTTGTAATCAACAAGATAGTTTATTACAAACAAATCAAATAAAAATTGTTCACACGTAATAATAATGTCAATTAATAGAGTCTCGAACAATTATAAAACCCATAACACTTCGCCAGAGTACTTCGAACCGCACTGGAATAAATCGCAACTCAAACTGAAACCAAGCGTCGCTGAAGTCTTGTATTTATACCCCGCTGAGATTCCAGAATAATCCATAATACGCGTCTACTAGAAAACACTAGAGCGTGATTGATTGCGGCCTTGAACAAAGCGCGCGCGGACCGGTATGGTCTGGAAAAGTCTCGTTGCGGACGCGTTACAAGTGTCACGTAATTGTCCTTCATCTCAAAGTAGCAGCAATATGTACGCACACACATATACATTATAGCCGGCCTCCGCTGGGATAGCCTAGAAACTAGAAACACATGTTCTTAATGTCGTAATAATATGTTAATATTAATAACAATACTGGTAATTTTGAAGATTTACCGTTACTCAACAAAGTAAAATGTTAAATATAGAACAAAGTGTTAAACAACCGCTCATTTTTTATTTACGATTAAAAATTGTTTTACCTACTTATTTTTCCACACGACAGAAAAAAAATATAACGTATTCAATGACGTACAGGTTTCTGAAGCATATTTATTGGACAATCACAGAGGTCAATTGATTGTTCAACTGGGAAGTGTAAAGTTGGCAAAATTGAGACACACGTACACTTACAAAGTGATATCTAGATAGTAAAGTTTCAATAATTAGTAAAGCTAATAACAACGCCGAATGTAAGGTGCTACTGGCTGTAATCTCAAGAAACACAAAAACTCATAGCCTTTGAGTAGTAACATAACTTTTTGCATAGTTTTCGGCCCACAAAAACTTTGAAACAGGCCTGTTTCTCTACACATCCAAGTATCCATAGACTAATCAAATCTTTTAAGAAAACAAATAGAAAATAGTCCCGTCTACGTTCACAAACTTTTTTCTGACTCTTGATGTCATATTTACAGTACTACCAAGAAAAGAGTTCTCACATGGAACTGATGTGACGTAATCAAACTACACCCCAACCTACAAGAAGTAACTCGCCCAACACTGTTGAGTAGGTGGTTCCTTAATGTGAGGCTACGCTTAGAAACAGTTACTTTGGTAGTTGCTCCGTCATAGGGAACAAAATGACTCTGTAGAAAAGAGTTCAGCAGTCCGTTAGACGCGTATTTTGTTAATCAGTTGTTGACTCGTAAATGTTTAAATAGTCAAGATCAGTAGCGCATCTAGAATTTGGCCTTGGGAGGGGTCTGGAGTGGGTCGGCTTCATACATAAGAAAAACAACTTAAGACTAATCAACATTAGAGCCTACTATTTTTAAAGTGGCTGAAAAACGTATTATATCATCCTGAAATCAGTCCCATTAAAGTAAACTGTAATAACACAATTAAAATACGCATTAATGAAACATTGTTTATAAGATACTTATTCCCATACAAGATGTTTATATTTTCCTATACTTCATATTTAAAACTATACGCAATGCTGTGCAATAAACCTGTTTGTATATTTAGAAAAGAGTTATTATTATAGGTTTATTAGCGTACATAGCTGAATCTTAATAATTAAGAGATTAACAAAATTTGTCAACTTTTTCCACGCCTGGGGGGGAGTCGGAACTGTTCGTACCCCCCACATCCGTAAATACGCCCCTGGTCAGAATGAGTGAAAAATCGTAAGAGAAGTTGATGTAGGTATTAAAATTCGAAACTTAAGATCTTATGTGGTCTGACATTAATTAGCCGTTGTTTTTGCGTTTAGCGTCAACGGACCTATTGGAAAAGATTCAGTAAATGATTAGAGGTTTATGAAACACGGTGAGAGAGAGAATCCTCTAATGGAGAGAATTTTGTGGAAATGTAAAGTACAAACGATAAAGTTGTTAAGTGAATACTTGCTAAGAAGTGGTGAGGAAAAGAATCATCAAAACAAAATGTAGATGGATTGGACACTCCCTTAAACAGGTGTGTGAAGAATGAACAAGGGACAACAATAAGAGCTGAGATTATAATAACAAAATGGCCATGATATTTGAAGAAAAGGTTGATGCGAGACATTCTTGGGGAAGTCCAATAAAACATCATTGCGTCGGGTGGCGGATTTGGACATTTTGCGGCTCTAGGCAGTATATTTAAAAAGGAGGCCCCCCTTTTTAAACGGTAAAATTTAACACATTTACAACGGTAAATAACACACATCATTCGTCTCCTTGAGACTTTGTTTTCATTTCAGTAAAAAGAATTATACAGTAATTTATTTAAAGATGCAGTTTTATTAGAATAGGCCCTACTTTTATGAAACTTTATGCCTGATCACTTAAAATAAATTATCTCAGCAGGAGACGAATAGATGTTACTTTAGACGATAAAAAATTATATGAAGTAAACTACTATCAAGCTCAACGTAATGCACATTTTATAAAAGATCAGTATTATAAAGCAAAAACATAGACTGTCGCCTAAGTAAATGAAGATACCTACTAACTTTTGAAAGGAAGATTTTACGGAAAATTTTAGTCCCACATGCGAAAGAGTTGTCGCGTATACTTTACAGTCAGGAGTAGTTACCTCACTCTTCAAGGATGTAGACATTATACAGCAAAATATATTAGATACTGCTGAGCCGCAGAACTTGCTCATTATTTTGAACGAATTACACTTATTACTACATAAATTTCGACATTAGATAATTTTTCAATTATCGGAAAAATTTAAAAAATTCCGAATTCTCTACTGTTTCTTTAGTAATATTACAATTTGTGGATCACTCATACAATAAACACTGAAAGTTCGAACATTCGGATCTTGGTTACAATTCCTTTTAGTCTGACACATTGTTGGTTTTTCACAATCTTTTTCAAACCTTTGATCTCCTTTTGGGTCCTGGCGTCCAAAAGTTTTAAATTTTCAAAAATGTACACTATATTCAAATTGTGGTTTCCTTTAATTTGACACCCCATACGAACTTTGTTCATTTGTCCATAATTTCGATCCCCTACATTTTTGTCTCCCACTCCCCTACTGTTGAAAGGATAAATCTAAAAAACAACGTAATTCTACAGAGCAAAAGTATGGATGCGCACGCCAAGTTTTACGAAAATCAGTTGATGCATTCAGAAGTTATCGTGAGACATGCCCGAAACGGATATATAGACAATGCCAAACGGTCGAGTCAAAACTGAGAACTCACTTGTCTCGTTCAATCAAGATTAAGGTGCAGACTATAGAGAATCAGATGAGAATCGCAGAGGATGAAATTCACAAGAAAGTAAAAATGCAAATTACCTTCTTCCGTCAATTCCAATGCATGTTAATGGAAAAGGAAAAGGGTCCAAGGCTTTAACGGATTATGTGAATGGACTGAGAAACTGGAGACTGGTCGCGTTGAAGTGGAGGGATATTATGGAGGAGGAGGTCAAGACCATATGGAGGAGGTGGCGCAGACGATAAAGCCGACGATGATTTACACAAAAATGATATATTTATTTAAACAAGTTTCACAAACCATAATTTTTTTAACGGAAGTTTTTTTCAACTTTCAATAAAATAAATACGACAACGTGATCAAAGTCATATACGGATACAAAAATCTTGTAATGAAGGAGATGCATCATAAGGCCGGCCACACACCGCATTGAACAAAACGCCTGACGACAAAACGTTTTGTCGGACTGCATTTGAAGCGATCCGTTTAGCATGGGTTTAAACGGGCCTGTCACACACCGCATCGGACACGACGTCTGACGCCTTGAGGCGTTTTTTCCTTGTCTGGCGAAGGTACCAAAAGTTTCGTCTTCCGTCAGAACACTATTGAACAACTCGATCTCCGCATGCACAGCGGAGTGAAGTGACCCTCATGTGTCAGCTGGAGCTGCACCAGAGTACAATAAATTGACATACATCAGAAACCTCTCCACTGGGGTTATACTTTTTCTATAGTTCGTATTTTGCTTCTGTATCCTATCCCGTATTAACTCCAGGACATAATCAAAGGTTGCTATATTCATTCTACAATAATTGTAAAATTTAGCTGGGTCAGCTCTCAATTCGGCAATAAACCCAATAATATCCTTCCTTTGGTTGATAGGGCGAACCCAAAGTTTTCTATCTTTACCGTAGTCTAGTAATTGTAGGAATTTCCACAATAGGATAACGGTCTCTTCTTCCTCACCATCCATAGCTCCTCACCTTCACTTCGAAATATATAATTATCACTGAAACTAGATATCACTGACCGTGTGTATGTATAAAGTCAACACTAAACGTGAGCGGCAAAATGAAGGCGTTTCTTCTTCCACGTCGCGTCTCGCCGCGTCGTGTCGTGAGCGCCTCTAGACCACATCCGACAAGTCAAAACCTTTTGTTTTAAGAGGTTTTCGCTTAAGACATATGTTCGATGCTGTGTGTGGCTGACCTAACGCATCAACACTAGCAAGGTGACTTATTTTACGCTGTATATTAACAAACTATTTTGGATTTAGTAACAAAATGTAGACAACGGATTTATGCCGTAGTAGTTAAGTGTACACTACGCAATGTTAATTCTAAACTGATGAGTCACAAAAAAGGTATAACTTACCATATGTCTAGGTGTAAGATGTCGGTGGACACGTCGTCGATGTCACTGCAACATACAGCAAAACACGCTTATTGCTTCGTAATATGTCGATCATTACGTTAATTGTTACAAAATATTGTTCGCTATTAATGTATAAGGTTTAGTGCTTTATCTTTAGTACCGTGTTGTCACTGCATGTTTATTTTGTTAAAAATGAATGAGTAGATTCTCTGTACATAAGTACGCAACGATCACTAGCACTACAAGATCTTAAACGGTAGTCGTAATAGATTGCATTTTCAGTGCCTTAAATTTTTGTATAATTATCTTAAACCCTTTTCTGACTCCATACAAACATTAAAAATTTAAGTACTAGTGCATTATACACCCACACACCGGCATTGTTATCAATTATTATGAATATTCGATACTTTTCCAATAACCGAATCTACACTACGTCTTCGATGTTTTGAGTATGCGATAGTATCGACATACCACAACTGAAGTAGAAGAAATGTACCAAATGTAAATTCTGCTGTTGGTTAGAGTACGGTTACACGAGCGTATTTTTCCGGGCGTGCACGCGCGTGGAGTTTGGAAAAACGCACAGTGGTAACACTGTGTTTTTTTCATACGTTCACTGACGGAAGTGTAGTCACATAGGCAGTTCATAATCGGACGGCAGCGTTGGGACGTCTCGGACGCGCATTCCTACAGCTCTGGCTGTAAAGGTTAAATATTTATATGTAGATTAAGACGCACCTGCACAGAAACGTCCGTGTTTAGATTAAAGAAAACACTGATTATCAATAGTAAATAAATATTTATTAAGACAATTTTTTACATGATATATTTTTTTAATAAAGGTATCAAAAACACCATGGAGACCAAAATTAATAACCATATTAACAAGTAAATAGGCCTACACAAATGCTATTTTAGTGGCACTCCGTGTGAACACCCGCGTGCGTGTTAAAAACGCACTAAAAACGCAGCAGGTTACGTTTCGATGCGGAATATCTTGAAAACACAGCAGAGTTGACGACCCGTGCGTTTTTTCCACGTCCGTGTGACCAATTTCATTGCCGCCTGTGTGTTAAATTCAATGCGTTCCCAACCGCACACACACGGCCGGGGAAAACGCTCCTGTAACTGTACCAAGAGTACTATTTACTTGTTAATATGGTAATTAATTTTGGTCTCCATGGTATTGTTGGCACCTTTATTAAAAATAATGTAAAACATTTTCTTAATAAAGATTTATTTACTACTGACAACCAATGTTTTTAACGCACGTGTGACTACTGTTCGTTTTTCCAAACTCCACGCGCGTGCACGGCCGGAATAAAACGCTCGTGTAACCGTACCCTTAATATAACACGAAAATACGTAATGTGGCAGTGCGTGAGGTTATGCATGAACGTTAATCTGACAACGTTAACTTTTGGCGTCACAGGCGCCGATCGAAGTTATATTATTGCTAGAAACATTTTTCGTAAAAAAAATATATGAATACAGGAAAAGATTGCAATCGTCAACAAGGTATTTTTATAACACACTCACACAAATATATTTTTACGATTCCTATTATCTAACTCAAATTATATGCGATATCAATGGCAACTATAGAGTGATGAAAATATTGAAAATTATTGTAGGTACGGTTATTGGGAAAGTACTGAATATTGTTATGTTTTGCTTCGAAATCGTGACAGATAAAAACAGAGAGAGGGTGTTCGGAAGATGGAATAGCATAAACAAATAGTTTATGTACTAAAAGCTACAATAGTAAGTATATAAATTTTAGAAAACATGTGTTAAACTTTTATATGTTTGTGCGAGGTCGGGAAAAGTAGTTTTCGTTCCATTCATTTGTACCGGTGTATGCAAACCGATGGGGAATAGTTAGGTCCCCAGTGGGGGTTAGTATAGGTCGGCAGTTTCCTTTGCAGTGTTAGGTAAGTTTGTTTTGGTTTTATTTTTTTCTGGTAGGAGTTTTTTTTTAAATCTAAATGAAACCCAGCTTCAATAATCATTTGTTTAAATATTTAATCCTTATTGTGTTACATAGTACTTTTGTTATTCTGTATTCTGGTCCCTATCCTACCAGCTGTAGGTTCGACCGCACTGTGATATGACTGTGAATTAGTCTAACCGTTGGTATGAAAATAATTGAATAAATGAATAATTATTGTTGAAATTATGTTTTGTTATAAAAGTATTTCTCCATATGATGGTAGATAAAAACAGAGGTTGTATTAACGCAGAACGATGGGAAATGTGGTTTTTGTTGTACTGTATTCATTTGTACCGATCTGACCGAATCCGGTGCGAATTGCAAGGGTCAGTGCGTTCCTGCACGGGGTTAGGTAAGTTGGTTTTAGTTATATTTGTTTATTTTTTCGGCGATTTTTTTAAAAACTAAACAAAATTTTCTAACATTCTGGTTGAAAATATTCAACATATCGATAATGATAATAAACTATAGGCCAAGTGGTGGGCGGGCGGGGTGATAATGTACAAGTAGCATATTTACTATGTTATAAACAAAATATTTATCAGACGTTTAATGAAGAAATTTGTGTTAGTGGTTGAAATCACAAGCAGAATGATTACTGTTGCACACCACTATATAAAAATTATCCCGATTAGCGCTTTTCAAGCTTCGTCAGATCGGAAAGACAGAAATTATGTGAAAACAAACCCTTCACCCCTCTCACCCCACCATGCTCACACACAACAAGCCATAATATAAATGTCCCTTCCCCACCCCCTAAACCCTGTCCCACCATCTGTGCAGTTACATATTTTTCTAGCAAATTCCTTGTGTTTCAGTGTTGTGTGTGTGCGCGCGCGCGCGCGCGTGTGTGTGTCCATGCTTTTAAGCTTACCCTCTTCCTCTACACACGTGGGTCAGTCACACACCCTTAATTTAAAACATCCAATTAGTACTATGCAATATAATTCTTAATCTTATCTATCTGTCCTCTATCATTTACTTCTTAATTATGTTATAAAATATTTCTTCATTATCAAATTTAATTTTAATATTAATTAAATTGTCTAACCCTTTTTCTCTTTCTTTCAATATTTCTAACTCCTCTCTAAGCTTCCTTTCAACTGTGTTATTTACTACTTTTACAATTTCGTATTCTTCCAAAGGATTAACAAACTTATGGTTGTCTTCTATGAAATGTCTTGCATATAACGAATTGGTTGTTCTATTACCTTCTCCACGTTTGTGGTCAGTCAAATACGAATTTTCGTCCTGTCTCACCTAGGTACTCTTTGTTGCAGTCTTTACATTTTAATTTATACATTCCGCTTTTCTGTAATACTGGAATTTTTTCTATATTCTTATTCTTTATCTTATCAAATACCGTTTCACATTTTTTAATAGCTATATCTACTCCGTATTTATTAAAACATTTTTTAAGTTTTCTAGTATGTGAACCTATGTATGTCAATGACCCTGCATAATTCTTTTGTTCTGGGTCTATTTTAGCATTTTGTATGTTAACCCTTTTCATAACTTTATCCACTATGTTGGTGTTATAATTATTATTCCTTACAATTCCCTTTATCGTTTTTAACTCCCTATCTTTTGATTCGGTCTCTTTTAAACACTTCTGAGCTCTGTAACAAAATGAATTGATTGCCGCCATTTTATATCTATAAGGGTGGTAAGACTCTCTTGGTATAATTATATCAGAATACGACTCTTTCCTAAATATCCCAAACTGTAGTTTCTCATTATCTTTAATTTTTATGTTTAAATCTAAGTAATTTATTTTCTTACCTCCTATCTCTTCTTTAAATTGTAAGTTTTTATCCTTATTATTTACCTCATTTATAAACTCATGCACTTCTTCTATGCTTCCTTCCCAAATTACTAATACACTAGATGATAAAAATTTCAGCTCGTAAAAGGACCACACTGTGTAATTTTAATTGAAATTCTGTATAAAAGTTTAAAACTCATATCTTAATATTCGGATGTTTCTTAACTTTTTCTTAATACACTACATATATACTTTACATGTACAAGAGAAAACCTTTAAAACCATATTTATTATAAAATCCAGATTATAAATTTAAAAACCCCATTACATATAATTTATTCGGTGAAAAGAAGAAACTTTAATTCAAATAAACTTCTATTTTCGAAAACGTAAACGTTTTTATGCTTAAGAAACATTTGTCGTCTTTAGAGGCAGATAGTTTAAAGCTCAAAATATGTCTTTATAACAAACTTAGACGTACAATATAATCATCTTTAGAAAGTTAACGCTCATTCACAAACAAAGACAATTCAAGTTACAAAAGACCTTTGATTTTATTCTGAATATCTATTTTGCTTAGCACTGGGAAACAGAATTATATATTATACTATCAAAGAAAATCATTAAGTTGGTATCCTTTAATTTAAACACATTTAACAATAATGATTTACTGTATCTTTTATTAATAGTTGAAGTAACAGATTTACTCAACTATGCAAGTACTGCCCTTTTCCTTTAGGATCAAATAACCCAAATCCACATTTCTGTTAACTAAAATTATACCATAATTAAAAAAGAACACAGAAAATAAAAATTTAAAAACATTAATCGTATAAATACGTAAATCAAAAGATCATTTAGTACATCGGTGATACTAAAATTGCATTGTTTGTAATGTTTGATTATATAATCATCTGAGTTTTATTTTAAAACAATAATGTGATAATTTTTTGTTATTAGAGTTAGTAGTAATATTAATAAGAGAAGCCTTTTTTTTCAAAATCAAAATCAAAACAGTGCTTAACAAATTTGTTACAATGCTTAGACGGTTACACGAGCGTCTTTTTCCCGGCTGTTTGCGTGCTGTTGGGAAACGCGTTGAATTTAACACACGGGTGGCAATGAGATTGTCGCACGAACGTGGAAAAACGCATGGGTCGTCAATTCTGCTGCGTTTTCAAAGTCTCCTGCATCGAAACGCAACCTGCTGCGTTTTTAGTGCGTTTTTAACACGCACAAGAGAGGTCACACGGACTGTTCAAAGATGCCGCTAAAATAGCATTTGTTTATATTTACTTGTTACTATGGTAATTCATTTTGGTCTCCACGGTGTTTTGACATCTTTATAAAAAAAATATGTAATGTAAAAAATTATTTTCTTAATAAAGATTTATTTACTAATGATACACAATGTTTTCTTTAATCTAAACACAGACGTTACTGTGCAGCTGCGTTTTAAGCCTTTATGTACACATTTAACCTTTATAGCCAGAGCTGTGTAGGGATGCGCGTCCGAGACGTCCCAACGCTGCCGTCCGATTATAAACCGCCTGTGTGAGACTACACTTCGTCCGTGCACGTACGACAAAAAAAGCACGTGTGACCACTGTGCCTCTCCTTCCAAACTCCACGCGCGTACGCGACCGGAAAAAAACGTTGGTGTAACCATATCCTAAAATTAAACTTGATTATTGGTTAAAACGTTTAAGCTTCTGAAAATGCAGGATAATGTACGTGATAATGTAATATACCGGTAGAAAACAGGCCTATATCTGATTAGTTGGTAGAATTGATTAATTAATTTGTAGAAAACTTACGACTTACAGACAGCATGTGAACACACACACACACACACACACACACACACACACACACACACACACACACACACACACACACACACACACACACACACACACACACACACACACACACACACACACACACACACACACACACACACACACACACACACACACACACACACACGCACACGCACACACACACACACACACACACACACACACACACACACACACACACACAGATACACACACGAACACACTCGATAAGCGTGGGAAATGTGTGAAGTTTATAACACCCGGTAGTTAACTTACTTGAGATTAGTATCGTAATAAAGAGACAATAAGTTACGGTACTTACAATCTAAACTTTTCATTCCAGCGTGGGTTGAGGGTTTGCGGACGTACACTAGTGGCTCTAATAAACTTGGCCGGAACTGCTGATGAGATGCTATCTCTGTGCTCTCTTCTGTCTTTCCTTTTGAAACTCAAACGGAAGCTGAAAGCAATAATAATTGTAACAAGTACTGTATGCGTTTAATTTTGCTAATTAATTTCTGTTGTTATTAGGAAAGTCTTGGAACCGAGACCCTGTGTAGTAAAGCGAATGCAAATAAATAAGCGTCGTGTTTGTTGTGAACCGTGTAATATAGCGCTAATTAAATGTTACTCAAGCACGCACCACAAAGAAAATACACTCCAACAACTCTCACATTCTTGATAATAATAAAAACAACAATGGAAAAAGCACAACTGAGCACAACTGGCAAACAAGAATAGTGAAACAGTGATGCAACTGAGACATTGCATTACAGGAAAATATTTGTGTAGAATCATAAACAACAGTATAATTCAAGACACAGTAAATGACAATCAGAATTCGATCGTTTCAACAACTCTACGCAGTTAATTAGGAAGGAAAGAAGTAGCTAATAAAAGCTGTTGCATTCTTTTCTTCATTTTTCGCTAGACGCTCAGGCATAGGCTATATCTGTTTCATTTTCTAGTATCCTACTGTCTTTTCTTTGATCGTCCTACATTCCTACTTTCCTTTGCCAAGTTTGTTTAGGCAGTCTTTTATTATTCTTTTGTTCTGCACGATCTTTCTATTTTCGTCTCATTATCATACAGTGTTCCCCCGATTGGCAGATGACGAACTTTACTGTTGTTTCCGTGGACCGTTTGTGTTTTTCAGTTCTCTTACATTCACCTCTTCTCGCTTTTCTCTTTCCTCTACTACTATGTCCTTAAGAACAATTGGTAATATTTCTTCTCTTCCTATAACGTGTCCTTCATCTTCAATATTTTATCTAAAACTGTTCCTTTTCCTGTTCAGAACTTCTTCGTTACTAATTCAGTCATTCCACTTTGTCCTCTCCTTCCTTGTCCACAACTCCACGTCTCGAAGCCTCAATCCTATGAATTTCTCTTACGATTTTTTTATCATTGATGTTATAAATATTTATTTCGTCTTTATTTCTGATTATACCAGAAATAATCGCGTATTCTCTCACGTTTGTAGGAATTTCATCTTCGGGGAATTAATTTCGATATTTTCGTTTTGAACGTTCGTGGTAATAACACACGAACAAGGTAGATATCGTTTGTAAAATCTAATTTCAGTATCTGGCAGCTGTAGTAGTCTCAAGCCTGCCATCACGTCGTACGCATAGTGTGAAAGTAGGAGAGCAAGGGAAAACAGTCCGTTAAAAATTCAGAGATCAATTCTGACACTCTGCAAAGGTGCCTGCCTATACTAGTACATGGTTAAATAAACAGCAATGGGGTATACTAGGTTTTATACAGCCAGTGGACTAGAAGGCGGAGGATACAAAGTAAGGGGAGGTAAACCTCTAAAATAACAATGAAAGCTGTCTACTTAAGAGAAAAGTAAAAAAAAACATTGTCACTATTCCACAACAAAGTCTACCACTACCACTACCCCTAAAGTGTACACCCTACCTAGCTACAGGGTGGTATCCTATAGGCTAAAAGTACTTTTAAAAATATTCACAATCATCAAATAAATTAAACGAACAGGCTGTTTCATTTTTGAGCTTTAAGTTTTAAAAAAACATTTCATATTTGAATAATTAAAATTATTTAATAAATAATTATTAAATTATTTTAATATAAATTATTAAATTATTTAATAATAAATTATTAGATTATTTCATAAATAAAAACTTGGGATAGTTCTACTTTTTATTTTCTTGACAATTTTTTCAACACTTACGGGAGCTTCAAAGGTTAAATTTTAACATCTAATCTTCAGAGGTCAGTTCATATCTAACCTTTGAAGCTTCTATAACTAATGAAACAATAATCAGGAAAATAAAAAGTATCTACAGAACTACAACAAGTATTTATTTATTAAATTCGAATATTAATAAAATGTTCTACCAAGTTCTGTGCGACCATTCGGTCAGTGTAAACATTTCATACTTGTAGTTTCGCCCATCTAACCATTCACCCATTCACAGATTATGCTGACTTAGGGCTTTAAATAATTTAGGATACGGGATTTTGGTTTACATAAAACGTTTTTAGACAATCAGTCTAAGCACGATCTAAAAAAAATGCAATTTTTGTCGCGTTCTTTTGTATTGGATTAATAAAATTATTTATGCATCTTCCGTAAAATTATTTGTTTTGGCTTTGTATTGTATACTTTGGGCACGTTCTCATTATCTTGCACCAACAAATTTCTAGAGAAAATAAATGCCAATAACTTTGAATTATGGAGTCACCATATAACATTGAACCATGGAGAGATACAAGGAACGATTTTGAGTCTTCGTGTTGGAGGAGAATGCTGATGATTTATGGAAACATAGATTGTCATACAATGAAGTTCTTAATGGCAATAGAAATGAGAAAAATGTTACGGAAACGGCCATCACAAAAAAGTATGGCTGGGGCTCTAGATAGCAACAATAGTTATGTGACTGTCGTATTAAAATAACACTGTAGAGAAGGTCGAATCACAGTTTTTGGATGATTTGGGTGTAGAAATTTGTTTGAAAGGGTACAGGGGTTTTAAAGGGACAATCAGCAGGATGACATGATGACTTGGTGGCCCTGTACTCTTAAGCGGTCTACACACGATTATTTCGGTGTATCACATCGGTGTGACACACCGAAAGTATCGCGTGTAGGGAGAAAGTGATGTGAACTCACCACCAAAAGTGTGAACTGACGGAATGATGAAATCGCATCGAGCGGTGCGTCATATCGGCATGACGTCAGGTAGGAGTCAGCTAAACTCAGACCTTCACACTCTGAAACTAGTGGAGTAGCTTTGAATTTTGAATAATTTTCTTCGTCCTCCTTAAATAATTTAGCCAGTATTTAGGATGCAGTTTTAGCTCTGTCAAAACATTTATGTGTGAATGTTTAGCTCGTTTTGAAACCCAATCTTTAATCTACAGTTTTCGTTTATTCTTCTTTCTGTCTACCAGCGCACAGGGTACAGTATCCCATAGTAGCAATTCCTCTTCCGCTGACATGATAAACTACAAAAACCAATTTTCGGTACAACACACAATTGCGAGAGCGTTCCAACAGAAGAGGGCGGTAGACTGATGGCATACCGATTTGACACATCGATGTGACCATGTGTAGACAACACAATCACTTCAGACCGATGTGGCAATAGAATGAACTCACTGAAATGACACAACGAAATGATCGTGTGTAGGCCTCTTTAGGATACAGTTACAGGAAGGAAAATCACTCTGACTGCGCAACAAGAATGCTCTCTTTGTTGAGGGTATATAAAAAAACGTTAGTTCACATAGGCTCGCGATTCGTCTACATTTTTTCACACTGTTGTCTCTACATAGCATGATTGCCATTCCGCCATTTGCTTCTCGTTGAGACTGTCAAATATTTCAGCTTTTTACTGAAAACATTCACATTAAAACACAACTACCAGAGTCGACGAGAGACACATGCGGGAACGCACGTTTTAGTTATTAACGTACTTCCACTACGTAGCTACGGAACCCCTCGCCAGTCACGCTACGTTAATTCTTTATTCTACGGGGTTGCATGTGAAACGTTTCTCGCCTAGATGATAGCGGGAAATATATTCAAGTTTTTATCCTTAGCCGTAATGGAAATAATTTATTAAGTAAAACAGAATTTGCAAAACAAAATTATAAACGGCTACAACACAACTGTACAAAACAAACATTTTTCACTAATACTGATTAGTAATCCTAACAGTAGCGATCGTTAATGAGATACGTAGAAAAAAGTTGGAAAGAATCCACGTTGTTACACGCAACTTATAATATTTTTTGTAAAAGTTTTGGTTAAATTTATGTGTGCCTTGTATTATTTCTGTGCTCTTTTTTTTTATGTTATGAGGTGACGAAATTTTAACTTTTAGCGCTATTAAGGAATGCCGATCAATCGTCCTAAATAATGTATGCTTAATCAAGTGTATTTAGGATAAATTAGACACATCCGTGCTGTAAAGATCCGTTATATATATATATATATATATTATATATATAGTTAGATACAATAAATAGAAAAAACATCGGAAGTAAAGAGACGATTGAGGTTACAAGGGCAGTGTTAGTTTTAATCTGATCACACCAAAAATTGAAATAAAATAAATAAATAAATAAAATAAAATAAAAACAATAAAAATGTTATAGCACTGTGATCAGGACGGTGATCATGTATGGAGTGGAAACAATGTGCTTTCAAAATTTGGAACCTCATCTTAAAATTGAACGAAGAATCCTTCGGAAAATTTATGGCCCAAAAAAAAAACAAAGATGGGTACCGGCATAAACCCAGAGAAGAGCTGTACAGGGATATGGAAACGGCTTTCCGAAGGAAAAGACTGAGATTCCTTGGATATATGGTTAGGATGGATCGGTCCAGATTAAATAAACAAATTTTCAACTATATTTGGCAGCTTTGAACGGATACACAAAACAACTCAAGGGGGAAATGATGAAACTGGGTATCTCTATAAAATTCAAAATCTTGAGGTTCTCTGCGGTGAGAAGAAGACGAGAAAGGGGTGGACGGTGGAAAGGGAGGCGGCGCATAGTGTGCGAACGAGGGCCTTCTGGCAGGAGAAGGAAAATAAATGATATTCGCGTGGTCCACGGCTTCCCTGTTAGCGTAAAAAAATAAATAAAATAAAAATAAAAAATATCATCCACAATTTTTTTAAGTCAAACCATTTTTATGAATACGAATTTATCGTATTTACGGTGACAAAAGCTGACACTGACAAAATCTCAGGCTTCAGAAACAATAGATAACATGTAGGCTTCTACATGTAAGTCTCAGTGACAGGAAAAGGAACGAATAGATTTTGGAATATGACAAAGATAAAAGACGCTTGACAACAAGTTGCCGAACTTTGTGGGTCGTAAAATCAAGCAGACAAGTTACACTGGATATCTTGTGTACATAAGAAAGAAACAGGAAGAAGCGATTAAGATTGACGGATAACCTTTTGAATAAACGTGGCATCTAAAGAAAAGAAAAAAAAACAAGGCAGGCCTTGACCTACAATGGAGAGAAAAAGTTTGTGTGGGTAGACATTTACTAGTTATTTGCCGGAAACATCGTAGAATAAATACAGAACAACCTACATGATTCGTCACCTTCGACGACGTTGGGTTGACGCTTTTGGGAAAAGAGACGAAACACGAAGTCGTGAAAGCAGGCTGTAGTATGTGAAAAGAAACACAAATCTAATTTGAGATAATTACAGTCTTGCAGAAAATATTGTGAAATTATAGAATTACATTTAAGTTATATCTTTTCACAATTATTCTTGTGTAATTAATATTATCGATAATAAATAATACTTGTTTATTACAAGAATATATTTTTTTATATATTTACACTGTTTCAACGGAATTAACTCTCATCATCAGAATCATATAAATTATAGGAATATATTTAACCATGTAGACACATCTGTAATCATCTTTGTGTTACCGAAATTACGTTTCTTTTTTAAGATAAAAAGAGAGTGGTAACAATCAGTTGACATAGACTTTACTGTAATTTAAAAACCTCAACTGACAAAAATCGACAGGGAAAAGTAAACATGCGTGTCTTTAAAAGTGGATGATGTTATTACTTCCATATTCCTTAAGGAATGGAAGTATGGTGATGGCAAAAAAAATCGTGTTCGAGATTATTGCAGATTCTGATTCTACTACACTCAAAACATGAAAAAAAGTCGTTTTCCGAAAAGTGTCTGTGTGTGTGTGTGTGTGTGTGTGTGTGTCTGTGTGTCTGTAGATTTTTTTTCTATGGCAAACGATAACTGCCGCAAATTCAAACAGAATCAAATAATTTTTTGCATACAGCCCTGATTTGTAGAGTACTCACGACCTATTGTTTTTGGTGAAGATCGGTTGAGGGGAAGGGGTAGTTTACGTGCAACGGTTTTTTTTTATCAAGGGAATTTTTTTTTTTGGCAAACGATAACAGCCGCAAATTCAAACAGAATCAAATAATGTTTCGTATACACCCCTGAATTGTAGAGTTCTCAAGACCTATTGTTTTTGGTGAAGATCAGTTAAGGGAAAGGGGTAGTTTACCTGCAGCGTTTTTTTATCAAGGGTATTTTCTATGGCAAACGATAACAGCCGCAAATTCAAACAGAATCAAATAATGTTTTGCATACAGCCCTGATTTGTAGAGTACTCAAGACCTATTGTTTTTGGTGAAGATCGGTTAAGGGGAAGGGGTAGTTTACCTGCAACGTTTTTTTATCAAGCGTATTTTCTATGACGAACGGTAACAGCCGCAAATTCAAACAGAATCAAATAATTTTTTGCATACGTCCCTGAATTGTAGAGGTCTCAATGACTTTCGATTTTGGTGAAGATCGGTTAAGGGGAAGGGGTAGTTTACCTGCAACTTTTACGTTTTAACAAGAGTAAAGTACTTGAAAACTTATTTAAACTTTTTGAAACAATGGTAATTGTTAAAAATAAAATAATTTTGTTGCCAGGCAATAAAATTATAATTTTTTCATTTTAATGTAATATAATATTTTTCATTTAATACAGCAATAAAAAGGCAGGTAAGACACAGCCTGGCTGTTTGGCTGAAAATGATTTTAAATATAAATCTTAGAATATGGAAGTCATGTATGGTTCTCCATACCGATATTTTTATAATAAAATACTGTGGTAATGGTAATCTAAACACCAGAGCTTGGAAAACTGCGGCCGCGGGGCAATCTCTACCCCCCCCCCCAAGTTGATTATATACGACCTGTAAGAACCTTGGATTTTTACAAGGCTACTTCGAAATCCAAGTAGGATATGGAATTCAAGTTTGCCATAACACATTTAAATGATTATGCATTAGGTTTTGGTTCCCACAAAAAAATTGTTGAAATACAGACGTGGCCCTTCACGTATATTGTTACTAATAGTCTGCATAATTAATAATTTTAGTAATATAAAAATAATTAATTAAAATTACAATCATCATAACCAATAATGTCTTTCATTCTGCCTTTTAATTTGTCTCGTAACTGTAATTGCGCAAACAAATTTGCTTAATGTAACTTTATTTTAAATTTTATTAATAAAGGATCTGAAAAAACGTGTTTGTGTCTCTAAGGCTATAGACTCATTTTTCTATTTTGCCTCTTGGTGCACTAATCCTAAAAGTATCTAATCACTGGCCCTTTTAAGAAAACGTTTGGCGGTCATTGGTTTAAACCAGGGGTCTCCAAACATTTTCACTTGAGGGCCGAATTGAAAAATCTTGGAAGTCAGGCGGGTCAACAATATAAATATATACATATACATATACATATATATATATATATAAACTTTTTTGTAAGTTTACGAAATTATCAAATTAATAAAATAGGTACGGTATTTAAATAAAAATTAAGCAGACTTATCCAAAGAAATCAAATCCATTTATTCAAAATAATGTAAATAAAAGTAAAGGAAAAATAACATTCAAAGATATTTCTTATGTATTGTTTTCTGGCTTTCTTATGTACGTATGGGATGTGTGGATTTCCTTCTGACATATAATGTCTGTTCATTTTGGGTCAAATTTTGATCCAATCCTATCACTAGAATGGATTTCAAGTGAAGTTAGCACTGTACTTTCATTTTATACTTATTTCTTGTTTAGTCGTTTAGTAAAATTTTATAATATTTGAAGTGTTTTGATGTTCTATTTAAAAACTGCATGCAGCATCGGCCGGGTTGCCGCTGGCCGTAGTTTGGAAACCCCTGGTTTAAACTATAGATCTAAACAATAACAAGAATATGTTGACTGTTATTCATACTGACGATCTAAAATAAGTTGAATCATGGAATTCATAAATAATAAACAATGCAGTATTACATACAGAATATTCAAGAAATCCTAAAAGTTAAGGGGAAATCAAATACATTATAATTTATATTTATTTACAAGTGTGGTTAAATCACACACACACACACACACACACACACACACACACACACACACACACACACACACACACACACACACACACACACACACACACACACACACACACACACACACACACACACACACACACACACACACACACACACACACACACACACACACACACACACACACACACACACACACACACACACACACACACACACACACACACACACACACACACACACACAGATTCGTGACGAATAATTGAAGATGATGAAGTAAAGTGGTTTTACTTGGTTTTAAATTTTTAGCCATGAATATGTTTTCTCGATTTATAAAAGTTTTATGTATTTACTAAAAACTACTTATTTATCTATAGTTACTTGCCAAATAGCGAATACCGTGTATTGGTTATCAGAGAAAATCTACTATTAAATTAGAAATCTTGCGTAACGCCAATTTTGTTCCGAGACGAATCAAGTTTCCTATTAACCCTAATTCGAGTATTCAAATATCACAGAAAATAAAAGTCAGCCAGAATAAGTACCTCAGCCTGTTCGTTCCATTCAGCAAATTACATTGGGATTTCCAACGCAGGCAATGTATGAGAAAAGTCTAAAGCATGCTCTTACCCTTGATAGAAACTTTTTTCATCAAAAATCCGACTCCAGAGATTCAACTGTGTGTTAAACATCAAAGGCGCACGAGTCTCATATTGATGAGACTTGTGTCAACAGACGTGATTCTTTAAAAGAAATATTTTTATCACTTAAGTACGCACTTTGCCTTTCACCTCATTTAATCCGTTTTATTTCCTAACGTAGTTTAATTTGTTTTGGGAATACGTAATACAGTAACGCAAAGATACCGGTCAACGCAGTGTGTAAATATGATTTTTTCACAATTATTATATACACACACGCGCGCGCGCGCGCAAGACAGTTGGTTATATAACTTAGCAAGACAGTTAGCTGATCGAAAAGTAATGGTTACAGAAGAAACAGATGGATACATTGTTGTTTCATATCGTCACCTCAAATTAGGCTGTCTTGGACTCCATACATCTCTCTGCTTTAAATGAAAGCTCTTTACGTTATCCTTCGATTTTCCTTTAAAATTTTCTATTCTGGGTCAATGCTATATATAATTTCGGTTTTGTATTTTTATCAGTCGTAGGATTTTGCGACACTCGCAGCAAGTGACATTTTCTCGGAAAAAGTTGGCTCTAGGGAATTCATAATGATTCCAGGAAGTGTAGTATGAATGACATACTATGTCATTATGCCATAAAATACATTTTCACAGAAGCCAGAGATGAGTTTCAAAAACTGTTACGTGGGTAACCTGCCTACATAAGCCCAACAACAAGTCCCTTATTTCATCTAACATTTAATTAAAAAAAAAGAACGTTCATATTAACGAAATTCATCTAATCATTTGAAAACAACTTACTCGTATATTTGCAGTTCTTTTAGTTAGCGTGACCAAATTCTCTGCGCTTATATTTTTTTGACATTATTAATTATACTAATTACAATTAAAGAGTAATAATTGTAACTATTATATCATATTACATTATAATTTTCTGTATACGTAACTCAAAGTTTCTTACAGCGATTATATAATATTGTGATATTATTCAATATAGTTTCTTCAGCAAGTAGTGAATTGCGTTTTTGTCGTTTCAATACATGACGCACGTTTCACTGAAAAATGTCAGCATCATCAGAGGTTTGTAAATAAATCATCGTCATCGTCGGATGATGGTGATATTTTTCAGTGACACGTGCGTCAGGTATTGAAACGACAAAACCGCAATACACTACTTACAGAAGAAACTATATTGAATAATATAAAAAGTATTATAATTATATAATTTAGTTAATTATATGCATTATTTTATTAGAACTATTACTATTAACATTAAACGTGTTAAGTATATTACGCACGCACGCACAAACAATACTAGTCTAATCTTGATGCGTCTGATATTGAAAGCTTCACCCATGAGTATTTTTCAAGTGTAGGCGACCAGCGATTTTTTAGTATTTGGTTTTTTTCAGAAACATTCCTATAAAGTACTACCGATCTATTTGACAACTGAAAACTTGAGGAATCCTAACCGATATGTTAACTTCTCTCCTGTTTCTGTCGTCATACCATTTATTTACAAAAGAATATTACTTTCATGTTGTGATATCACGAAATTGTTGCTCATTGATGTACCTTTTACTGTTTTCCATTAATTCTTTTTTACTTTACTTACTGATCAACGTCCTCCGAAAAGACGCTGAGTACTACGGTCACACATTTGACAGGATATACCCCAACCTTGAAGAAAAGAAGAGAAGAACATCCGTTGTGGAGATAACCAATTCATTTTTAAAACTTTTAAAAAGTTTTAAAGTTTGGGAAACATCCAAACTTAGCTTTCATTCACACGTTGCAGTAAAAAATCATCTCTAAAAAATTCATACAAATTGTAAATATTATACAGAAAACGAATTGTAAATATTGTATAAATGACCCTTGGCATTGTGTATCAAACTATTAAAAAAACAAAAAAAGGATTAAAAAAACGCAAAAAAAGGTTTACGAGAACAATAAAACACTTTCCATGCTGTTCTCTGGAAACGTTACACTGTACCGATAAATGTCTCCTTAAATAACAATAATAAAATAATAAACAGTTAAATTAAAATCTACCACACATCTTTATTCACTATTTATTCTTACAGTCTTTGCCTAAATAAAATTTAAACTATTATAATTTAAACTGATAGTCTTCATACTAGAATATCGCAGACAATGAATCAGGCAGTGTTTCCCCAACCTAGTTTAAGATATACATTGACAACATGTTGAGAGCATGGAAATCCAGAGTAACTTCGGGAATACAGCTTAACAAATCAATGTGTATGGGTTCCCTGCTATATGCGAATGACATAGTTCTTCTTCAAGAAAATGAGGATTTACAAAGAGCTATGTTTCAATTACAAGAAGTGGCAAGAACGTACTCACAATTTCAGTAAGAAAGACCAAAACCATGGCCTTTAAAGGTAAATATCCATAAACAACAGCACTTTATAACAAGTGAGTCAAATATCTCGGTTGTGGAGTAAGCTATGAATCTGAATATCATATAAGAGAGAAGATAAATAAATTTAGGAATATTTGTGGTACGAATCATAGAAATTTTAGAAATAAAACAAGACACAGCACTAGGATTAAATTTTATAAGACAATTGCAATATTCACGTTGATTTATGCGAGTGAGGTCATGACAAAAAAGTAAAGCGGCAAGATTAGAGTGCTGAAATTCAGTTTCTTCGAAATACTTTAAATTATACATTGCAAGATAGAATAAGGAATGAAGATATCAGAGCATAACTCGAAGTAAAAGACATGAATGAAATTATTTCAATTTACAGAAGACAAAGGTGGGATCATCTGCAAAGGATGACACAGGATCGAATGCCGAAAGCGGCACTGAACTATAAAGCAATTGGTAGAAGAGACGTGGGTCGTCCGAGGATGAGATGGGTGCCGGAATAGGTTTATGTAACATAATCCTTGAAGAGGAGAAGAAAAAGAAGAAAAAGAAGAAGCAGAAGAAGAAGAAGAAGAAGAAGAAGAAGAAGAAGAAGAAGAAGAAGAAGAAGAAGAAGAAGAAGAAGAAGAAGAAGAAGAAGAAGAAGAAGAAGAAGAAGAAGAAGAAGAAGAGGCTGAATCAGGCATACCTAGAATAGAATTTAGCATTATATATACATATGTGGAAAAATCAGAGTTCTCCTTGTTCGGCCAGTAAGATTCGAACTTTCTCTACAATTAAATAGGACTGGAAGAATGAAGTAGCCCGTGTGGGGTTGCTAGTCCTCCATCGGGCGCCTCCCCAGGTGGCGGATAGGGGAATGCCTCCCAGATATGGGTGGCACCGGGGAAATGAAATACCCGGGGCGGACCAAAACTAGCACAACAACAGTGTGTGACTCAGAGTGAGCGGCTGCAAACGGCGACTGAACCACAGTGGGCGGCCGAACAAAAAGGCCCTCCAAAATGGGGGTTGTAGCGTTTAGGCATAAACAACCAAACACACGTAAAAATTTAAGGAGTTTGAAAGACAAAAGCAGGATGAAAAATAAAGACCACACCTCAACTAGAGGGAGCCCCGTCGGATACGGGGGGGGGGGAGTTCTGCTGATGATTTTCGAAGTCCAGTTGATAACTTCAACCAAGGCAAAAACACGAACAAGACGAAAAAGAGGAAAGAAAGGAGATTAAAGTTCGGAACATGGAACATCCAAGGCTGGAATACAAAGGATAAAGAAATCTTAAACGAATTTAGCAAAATGAAATTGGACATATTAGTCGTCACCGAAACCAAGAAAAAAGGAAATGGAACAGAAGAAATACAAGGTACAATACATGTATGGAGTGGAGTAAATAATGATCAAAGGGCAAAATCCGGTGTAGAAATACTTATCAATAAAAATTACAGAAGAAATATAAAATCATGGGAACCAGTGAACGAAAGAATACTAAAACTAAACCTGACTTTGTATGGTAGAGAAATAGCAATACTAGCTGTTTATGGTCCAACGGATGACAGGTCTGCTGGTGAAAAAGATTACTCTGTGAATACGCTACAAGATGAAATTACAAAAATAAAACAAAACTACGAAATCATAATAGCTGGTGATCTTAATGGAAGAGTCGGGAAGAGGGAAAATGACAAAACAGTAGGAAGATTTGGAGAACAGATATCGAATTATAATGGAGAAAGACTAATAGACCTATGTGAACTAAATGACTTAAAAATTACGAACGGATTCTTTGAACACAAAAACATACAAAAATATAGTTGGACACAGGAAACACGAAAGCTGAGGTCGATAACTGACTATGTAGTAATAAGGAACAGAACAACAATTATAATAAAAGACGTCAGAGTTCAGAGAGGAGCGTAGTGTGGAACAGGCCATAAGGTATTGATAGCAAAAATGAAATTCCCATGGAAAGGAGCCAAAATACCAACAAAGACAGTAGAGACAATTATGACAACATAAATAAGTAAGAAAAAAATTCAAAATTCAATTATTACAGGACGAATCGATAAGGAACCTATACCAGCAACGTCTAGATCAGAAGTTAATAGAATTTAGGTATGGTGAAGAAGTAAACATCACGTATGAACACATCAAAGAAGCTATGCTGCAAGCAGCAATAGAAGCCCTAGGAGAGATTGAACAGGGAAATAATACATACAAATGGGACATGAAGGAAAATACGATAGAAGAGATAAAAGCAAAGAAGAAACTATATAACAAATGGATGTCCACGAAAATAGAAGAAGGTTACAGAAACTACAGAGAGAAGAACAAGGAAGTGAAGGAAATGGTCAGCAAAGAGAAAAATAAAGCATGGGAAAACAGGTGTAGAAATGTAGACCAATACATAGGAGGAGCTAGGAGTTCAGAAGCATGGAATGTAATTAAATCATTACGAACGAATAGAAAGGATAAAAACTATATTCAATACATACAAGACAATGAGTGGGAGACACACTATAAAAACCTACTTACGGAACGTAGACAAGAATTCCTGAATAACGATGAAGAAGAAATAGAGACAGAAACAGAAAACAGAATTACTATAACGGCAACAGAAATAAGGAAAGCAGTAAACTCAATGAAAAACAACAAAGCATCAGGGCCAGGAGGGTTGGTAGCGAAACTAATAAAGTACGGAACTGAAAAACTCATGAAAATGATAGGAAGAATGTTCGAGAAGGTTATAAATGGGGAAGATTTACCGGCGGAATGGAAAGAGGCACAAATTACATCGATATTTAAAAAGGGCGATAGAAAAGACTGCGAAAACTATAGAGGCATAAGTGTCATAGCAACAATGGGAGGGTGTATGAAAGGGTGCTAAGAAATAAAATCGAGGAAAATATAGAGGGAAAGATTGGAGAAGAACAAGCAGGTTTTACAGCCGGGAGATCGTGCGTAGACCAGATATATAGACTCCAGCAGATCATAGAAAAGAAAAAAGCGAAGGACAGGGAAATACATCTAGCGTTTATCGACCTTAGAAAAGCATATGATACAGTACCCAGACAAGAAATGTTTAAAGCTCTATCACAATTGGAAATACCGAAAGCCCTGACGCAAGCAGTAAAAAATTTATATAAAAACAACAACGTACAAATTAAAGTAGGTAACAAAATTGTCTGTAGGTTTAAAACTTCCAAAGGGCTATTGCAAGGCTGCCCAACATCGCCCACGTTGTTTAAGATATTTTTAGAATACGCAATAACCATGTGGAAACAAGAATGCCATGGAATGGGAATACCGATACGAAACGAACACCTGTACACACTATGCTTCGCCGATGACCAGGTAGTTATAGCCCAGGATGAAGAAGATCTAAGCTACGTAGTCAGAAAGCTGAATGAAGAATACACAAAAATGGGATCGGAAATATACATAAAAAAGACTGAATACTTGGCAATTAGAGATGAACAACAGATTTAGAAGTGGACGAAAATGTTGAAATTAGAGGAACAGACAAATTCAAGTACCTAGGGTTCACACTGAGTAAACAAGGCACAACGGAAGAAGAAGTAAAAAGTATATTAGGGCAGACTAGAACAGGGATTAGATAATTACACAGTGTTATATGGGACACAAATTTAGAAAAAGCACCAAAAAAATGATATATCAGACCATAGTCCAAAGCATTATGACGTATGCAGCAGAAGTATGGGTTATTAACAAAAAGTATGAAAGGAAGATTTTTGCAACAGAGATGGGATATTGGAGGAGGTGCTGTGGAATAACGAGAGCAGACCGAATAACAAACGAGGAGATCAGAAGAAGAATGGAAACGGAAAGAAATGTAATTGACTACATCGAAGAAAAAAGATTTGGTGTGGTACGGCCATGTCCAGAGAGCCCAAAACAGGTGGATCAACAAAGTGACGGAATGGAATCCATTAGGAAGGAGAAAAAGGGGAAGACCGAGGGACGAAGTGGATGAATCCATGCAACGTATAGGACTTGAGGAAGGACAATGGGAATATCGGGAGAGTTGGAAAGCCAGGTTGAAGGAAGGGAGATGGTACTAGCTGTAGCAACCCTATTATATATATATATATATATATATATATATATATGTATATAGAATGAAGTAGACGAAGTACTCGTTTATTTGGTATACGAGTATACTGTGTCGTATAAGTGTGTGTATGTGTGAGTGTTTGCGCAGGCGTGTCTATCAACTCGTTCTGAGCAAGTGTTATAATCCCGTAATAAGCTCTATTACCTTTGATAATTCATATAAGAGAAAAAATTTGGTGATTAAATATTACTCAATTCTTTTTTTCCAGTTTTGTTATTTGTGCTGGGGAGCGTTACTTAATATTACTCCTTGATAATTATTTTCTCCGACTCCTTCAAAAACACGGAAGGCCTAAGACCCCTAGAAAATTGCGTCTTCTGGAAAATTTCGTATTACGTCAACGCCAAGCTTGTACTTATCGGCATGACGCCCACGCCCCGCCGGTTGCCTATCTAAGCCTTGTACTACGATCCTGCTGATTTCTGCAGTTCTTCTAGTACTATCGTTAACAGATGCTTTTAAAATACTTCAGCATTGGGAAAAATCAAACAAAATAGAAGTAGCTACAAAAAGCTCCCGTACAAACAGTTTGGTACTTCATTTTCAAACTTCTCACATTACATAAGTAAGCTAAATGTTTGGAACCGTTTAAGAGACCGATAAATAAGTTAACAATTGGCAACTACTTGGACGGGGCGTGTTGTGTTCAAACGTTCCGTGAACACAACTATCCAGACCAAATGACAATAACTTAAATTAATCTTTTTTTCTTATCGGATTCATTAGAAACTCGGTAAGATATTTACAATGCTCAAATAAAAGTTAAATAAATTTCTCGTTTGAAGAAGTCTTCCAGCAGAAGCGTATTAGAATTCTTTTCTCTCAACAACAATTCTTTATAACTATATTAATTTGCTCGACCTCGTAGCTTACGAGGACTTGTTGAAGCGCATGAACTAATATCCAGGGAGTCAAAAGTACTGTTCTTTACTCAGACTGTAGCATTTCAAATAGTTCAGTTTGAAAAGTAAAGACGATTAGACATAGGCTCGTGTTAATGGAAAATTAAAAAATATATGTCATTTTCTGGAATGGGAATGGAATTTGCCCTTTCTTTGTACAGTAAAATTTCTTTTTAGTTCCATTCAATATCATCGATTAAAGTTATGACTATACTGTAGGAAATAACATTAAATCAACGTTTTAAGAGTTGACAATAATAGCAGGGTATGATAAACGTTGAGAAAGTTTACGGATGGCAACAGTTTTGTTTAACTATATTCATTTGTTTGATTGTCATAGCTTACGAGTACTTGTTGAAGCGCACGAAATCATAACCACGGAGTCAAAAGTACTATTCTTTACTCAAACTATAGCATTTCAAATACGATTAGACATAGGCCTATGTTAAAGGAAAATTAAAAATTGTATGCCATTTTTCAAAAGAATCACCTTCATCTTCACCTTCTCCTATTCCTCCTCCTCTTCATCTTCACCTTCTCCATTCCTCTTCTTCTTCTCCTCACCTTCAGGGATTAGACAAGGGCTTAGAGATAAGGTATTTCTGTTCCACCCTCTTTAATATTATTGCTTACGTTTTGTTTCATTTCAGCTAATAATCTAATAATTTTCAACAATTTTGGTTCATTTCATCCATAAGAGACCGATAAGTAAGTCAACAATTGCCACCTGCTTAGAAGGGACGTGTTGTATTCAAATGTTTCATGATACAAGAGGCGCTCTCTATGTTGTTTCCTGTTAAGGCTATTTTGTTCTATTCTGTCGTTGATATTGTAGGCCCCGTTTTTTAGACGTTTTAATTTCTTTTTGAATCTTCTCGCACGCAAACTTTCTCGCTTTAATAATCTCACTTCATTTACCTGGATACTTGATATTATCCTGCTAGCTAGTACCCTATTAATTTGGATATTTCTGCTACCATACAACAGTACTGAAGCTGGCATTGCTTTATAAAACCTTCCTTATCTATACTTTATATTTTCCCTGAACCTTACTTTCTATCATCTACAATGTCAAGTTTCATCAGTTCAAAATAATAAAGCTAGAGGAAACACAAATTATTGGAAAAAAGAATGTCTCCTGTAATGACGTCGTATCTGGATTCGAGTGGAAACAGATCTTTAGCAGTTCCGGACACGTACTGAGGAACTTATTAAAATGACTGTGTTAACTGTATGCGGTAGCCTCGTGCATGGAGCTCGTTGAGACGGGTTACAAGTTGTGCTCCAAAGCAAAGGTACAAAAATAATATCTACCTAAGGGACTATTTTCGTAACAAACAATTCTAGATTTTATTATGACATTGCGAAGTGCAAATCCTGATAAGAATTTGCGAGTTCAAACTAATTGAATGAAATCTAAATGGAGAAATATGAAATTTAGACCAAATAAAAACGAATTTTATATTTTTAATAAGTCTAAACATTTTTCTTTGTTTTACCGACCCGCGCTCGCGTATATGGGTGTTTATTTGCGTTTACCCTATTAATTAAGCATGCCGTTTGTAACAGTTACTTAAGCGAAACGCTCTTTCTTTGCCACCGTTGGGTGTAAGAAACGAAGCTGAATTAATATTTTCGTCCTTGAAATACCTTAACAAACATTACCCAATAGCTCTCTTTCCTTTGGACAAAAAAATCTTCCCGAACGATCTGCTCCAAATCCCTCCATGTATCGAAGAAACTTAACTTGTCGGATTAACTCTGCTATACTGACTGTTGCCACAATCTAGGTTTCCGCCCAATACGGAGTTGACAATACATTGGTTAATTATAAATACAGCATGTAAATTGACAATACCGAATTAGCTACTAATAAAATTTAAATAAATTTTACCGTTTGTTTCTAATAATGATTGATCGAAACGTCAAAATTTTATCCGTCCGAGAAGTCAAAGTGTGTGTGTCATACTGTACTCTCCAGTAGACTGTTCAATTATCGTAACGTACTTGCTGGCAAACTTTGTAGGTGTGACCGGAGTTTCAAAGCCGATGGATCTAAAGGTTGGATTTCATGTATGTCATGAAATGCAGACGTATAGTTTGTGTATAAATCGATGATGTCAAACCTGGTTGTACCAGAAAAACTAAAACTGCAGGAAGTAGGATCAATCTCTACAAGTTGTAGTTTTCTCAAAAGATTTGTTTATTGTTCTAGTACTTTTTCTTATACAAAACAAGATTGTGAAAGAAAGATCGTAAAAGTGATAGAATCGGAAAAAAATAATTAAAAAAAATGACATCTACTGTCTTAATTTTTTATGTAGTGTACCAAGTCCAAGTACTTTCAAATTTCACTACTAAACGTTTTAAATAATTACTTTACATCATGTGTGTGAGAGTGGTACTCTTTGTTCTGTCGTTTGTTTTATTTACTGTAATGTACACGTCTTTAGTTTTTATTTTATTTTCGTGTTACTGGTTGGTTTAGTTTTGGTGTCGAGATTTATTTACGGCCGACGTGAAGTGCAAGGTAGAACCGAATAAATGGCAAATTTCTACTTTAACGATAAGTACTATTGAAGTGGAAACTGTTATTGAAGCAGATAAGTATTACTGAAGTCGCAGTGCCCGTACTACAAAGAACGCTTTACTTTATAAAGTTTATGTCAGCGTTTTATGTCAGAACTACGTTGAATTAATTAAACTGGTAGTGATTTTAAAGTTTAAACAAAATCGAAGCAACCGTTTGATACGATTGTCGCAGGTCTGTGTGCAACGATACGAAGAGACGTACAGCAATTTCTGCCAGCACGGGAACGGTTTGATGTCACTAACAGTACCGTTTTACTGTACGCACTGTTTCCTGAAACCAGTACCAACTGGTACCACTAATTTTTAAGTGCGTGATTTGTACATTCTACCGGCTGTTTAAAGCCAACGCAATTTTCATGAAATTGCAAAACAATTGAAAGTGTCATGTAATACTGAAATCACTTTTCACAATTGAAACAACTTTAAAGTTTCGTTCTTGTTTCTTTCATTTTTACTGGACAAAATTTTGGAATAGTGTTTAATTGATAATAGTGTTTTTGGAGCAGGTATCACATTTTAATTATTTGGGATGTGATATCTCATATAGAAAAGATAACTACATCTTTTAAATAAATTTAGTTATACCTGTGGAACAATAAGACGACTGTTGAAGAATAAAACGCCGAGGAAGACATAGCTAAAGTTCTATAAGATCGTGGCTGTGCCGACTTTAATGTATGGGTGTGAAACATGGACTCTCCTGCAAAAAGATATTTCAAAAATACAGGCCTCGGAAATAAATTTTTTAAGAGAAGTTAAGGGATGCAGTTTGCGAGATCGTCTACGAAACGATGACATAAGGAAAGACCTAAAGGTAGAGTCGGTTCTTGAGAGAAGAAATGAATACAGGCAGAGTTGGAAGTCCCATGTGGAACGCATGGTAGACAGACATATTCCTAAACAAGCGATTGAATATAGGCTACGACAGATCGTGGAAGACCGAGGAAAAATGGTCAGAGACTCTGTGAAGTCGGAATGGGCCACAGCCCAAGCCACGGAGTGAAGAAGAAGAAGAAGAAGAAGAAGAAGAAGAAGAAGAAGAAGAAGAAGAAGAAGAAGAAAAAGAAGATTTTGGAATTCCGTATGTTAATATTTCAAGTACTATTATTTTATGTTGCATCGTTTTGTTTCGACGATTTAACTACTTCCTTTCTGACTATCGTTTTTGAAATCGACTGTGTTGGTTTTTCTTTTTGTTGTGTGCTTAAATACACCCTCCGTTTTCAGTATCGTTAAATGCAGATAATAAATTTTATTTAATTATTTTCTTATTCTCATTATGATTGTATCACACACACACACACACACACACACACACACACATAGAAATCTACGTCTAGATATCATGAATACGTTCATCTGTACTTATAATTTCATTATGAAAATTACAAAATAAATATGTTGTAAGAAAACTATAATAGGTAATCTATGGGATTAGCAACATTATACCTCGGTCTGTTTGTTTTGATTTTATGCGTGTAGAAAAATTAATTTTGTTCTAGTACAATTTTTATTGTTGGCCTGATAATTAACTTTGAGGAGACCAAACAGACGCGTTTAATCTAAACAACAAATCTTAATAACGAAATCGTGAACGGAAAATAAACGAATTCAGCTACACGGGTTTTCAGACCCTGAAAAAACATTTAGTATGCACAAATATAAATGGAAATAGAGTATGTTTTTACTTCACTGATAATCTGTATTTTGTACTAACACTATTTCTCTGTAGTTATAGTGACGGGGAAGCGGAGGGGTATTGAGGTATTAAACGACAAGTTTTCATGAATATGCAATACAGGCGTACAACTACTTACAACTTATGATCAAACTATTCAATTAAGATTTGTTAGGGAGTAACTCAGGTCAAATATGGTCGCCAGTCAGCTACGAGGCTGAAGGGAGGCGTGGTCGAGTCACTTCAGAAACTGTACAAACTCGTTAACCAATACTCTTTACTTCTAAACAGACAACGTTGGAGAGATTAAAAACAGCTAGAAAAAGGAGGTAAGAAAATATTTGGTTAATCAAAGCAGGAAAAGGAAGATATTTATCTTAGATCCATATATATGTGAAGCTGTGATGCCTGTTTATGAACATATTTGTTAAAATGTTTGTTTACATTCATGAGTGATACAATATGATTACCTACTTTTTCAAACAGCTGCGATTTATTTTAAACATTGTGTCTGTTGTTTGTTTACTATGACTGCGATAAACACGTGTAATATGTGAAATGAATATAGTTTATGTTTCAATTTTAACATTTATGATGGAGAGTGAGTAAATACGAAGTTTGATCAAAAAGTTCGAGCAATTTTGCAATTTCCACCACTACAAGTGTCCGATTAAAAAACTGTTTTTAGGTGATGTTGGTACACATATTAGTGACAATCGTGTAAAATATTAGCCCTACTTGATGCAGAGTTTAGATTTCACAGCTAATTGAGTAAGTCGTCTTTAGGTATATTACGCGATTTTTGTCATTCTACAATTCAAGATTAAAGAACATGGATTAAATTTTGTGTAAACTGTGAGGTTAAGTAATGTGCCCTGGTAAACGTGTTCAGAAGCATTATAGCGAGACTGCTGTGCGTGAACAAGCAGTTTGCAAGCTTCAAAGACTACTGTAAATGAGTTGAAGATCATGGTTGTCAGATGAAGATTATTGTTTTTGTGTTATACGAAATTTCATCGCTAGGTAAATAAAGAGTACTATTCGGGAATTTTACGGCATTTGTATGAAGCTATTCGTGGGAAACGCTCATATTTCCAGAAGAATAATTTATGAAGATTGCAGCCCGATAATGCGCCTGGACGCACGTCATTGCTTGTTAAGAATGTTGCCAGGCTAGGCAAAAGAAAACGTCATAATGATGACATGGCAACTGCCGTATTCACCATATGTGTCCCAAAGCGATCTTTTCTCCTTCCAGTAGTGATAATTTCTACGAAAGGACAATGTTTCGCGACCGCTGAAGACGTAAAACAAAAATCGCTAAGCGAGCTCAAGGCTTTACTGAAAAATGCGAGTTTGAAATATTTTGAAACTGCAAAACGGCTGGCTTAATCGTGTTATATTTGACTGCGACTACTTTGAAGGAGCCAGGTGTTTATATTTCGATGAATGAAAGCATAATTTTTAAAATAAACAAAACTGCATGAACTTTTAGATTAAACCTCGTAAGAACGTAACACAAGAACTAATTATACTAGGATTTTAGTGGTGTATCTACCTTATAATTGGAATTTTTTTAATATGTAAATTATTGTTTTTGATCACATTTAATTTGACTTAAATTGTTTTAAGTTGGAATCAGCATTGTGCAATTTCATGAGGATTGAGGCTGTTAAATATCTGTAGTGTTCAATATGATTCTCCATTAACAATATATTATTGCGAAAGGGCAGGAAAAAGTAAACACCAAGGAAAATTTACCAAGGTGTTTAAAAGTTTCATCAGTGCAAAGTAGAAGAAACTCTAAGATCAAAATAAAATATTCTTGCCACACTAAAACAAAACTCATTATAGTTTGGCAACGCTAGGACAAAGAAAATTAATGAAGAATAAATCCAAAGCTGATTCTTGGAACTAATTGTCAATACTTGCTAATGTAACCCAAACAATAGCAAAGTATGTTTGAAATAGTGTTTTGTGTTATAGTGGAATATAATATAAATTCAATTCAACAAAAGAAGATATAATACATGTAGATCAAAAAATTGAACAAATTCGCGGGAATTTAATTACTTAAGTTGACGGGTAACAGCCCTGAAGATGAAATATTATCGAGGCCGCAGTATAGTAGTAGTTATCTGTACATGAAAAGAAGGGAAAAACAAACTACTAATTTTTTAACTAAGTTAATTTAACTTGTTTTTAACATTTTTATTTATAGAGGCAATAAAAGTGATTACAATGTGTTGTCTAGAGACCTAAACGAAAGTATTATATAGAATACGCTATATAATACTTTTTCATTAAGGAATAATAAATGGAAAAGAAGAATTTTGAGCTTCTTTATCAGAAATCAGAATAATATTATCGAAAAAGAATTTATAAAATAACGGCGATAAAAAGTGTAAAAGTAATGCAAAAACATTATACATACAATTAACTAAGTAGGTAGGGAAACGCTGCCTAAAGTCCTGGAGAAAGTATTAGCGGTGGATTTGAGCGGCCAGAGGAAAAAGCATACTCCTGCTCTTGGGTGGGAAGGGATACCACTCCTCAAGACGAGGAACCGACAGGTCAATGACATAGATCAGGGGTCTCCAAACTACGGCCCGCGGGCAGGATCCGGCCCGCGAAGGGTCATTGTCCGGCCCACGGCAACCCGGCTGATTATTCGTGCTTTTTAAAATAGATCGTCAAAATACTTCAAATATTATAACATTTTACTAAATAACTACTCAAGAAATAAATATAAAATCAAAGTACAGGGCTAACTTGTAAGACGAACACTTGAAATCCATTCTAGTGATAGAAACATCAAAATTTGATCCACAATGGACAGACATTATATGTCAGGAGCAACTCGACACATCTCATACGTAAATAAAAAAGCCAAAAAATAATACATAAAAAATATCTTTGACTGTTATTTTTTCCTTCCTTTAATTTACATTATTTGAATAAATGAATTTGTTTTCTTTGGATAAGTCTGCTTAAGTTTTATTTAAATACCTATTTTATTGACTTGATTATTTCATAAACTTGAAAAAAATAAGTTTACAATATATGTGTGTGTGTGTGTGTGTGTTGTTGTTGTTGGCCCGCCTGACTTCCAAGATTTTTCAATTCGGCCCTCAAGTGAAAATGTTTGGAGATCACTGACATAGACGAAGAAGACAAAGGGAAATCACTCCATTGAAGAACCGCTTCGGTAATCCCATTGTATTAAAGAAAATAATTTATATTACAATTAAGGCGCTTTAGGCCCTGAGCAGAGAAGGTTAAACGGAAACTGGTCACATTAAATGAAAGGAAAACCAAAGTTTCAATACACAGCAAGTCTCCTTATATTAAAAGGGCTTTAGTAATATTAGTCTTTTGCAGTTGCTGTGCTGAAGTCCGATTTACGACAAAATCAAGTAGGCTAATTGTTAAAGCAGGAAAATGTCCATAGAAACCCATTTATATTTTACACAAAACAAAATATTTAGACAGGAAATCTATATTGTGTAAATAAAAATCCATCTACGTCTACACATTTTTACATTTCTATTCTGTGTCTTATACTTGCTCTTCAAATACTTAGTTGTTTTTAGATCCACGTAAAGTTAAGACTTTAATGTGAACTTTTTAGTTAACATAAAGCTTTTAAACTCCGGCTTTGTTATCAGCCTCGCGGGTTCGAATGTTGCATGTTCTGCACCTTAGTCGAGCGTCTGAAACTTGACTATTACGGTTTCAGCTTGCCTTCGATTTGGTCTCTTCAGAGGCCTCTCAGAAATTTCTTCATAATAGGTGATGCAAAAACATTATACATACAATTAACTAAGTTGGTAGGGAAACGCTGCCTAAAGTGCTGGAGAAGTATTAGCGGTGGATTTGAGCGGTCAGAGGAAAAAGCATACTCCTGCTCTTGGGTGGGAAGGGATACCACTCCTCAAGACGAGGAACCGACAGGTCATATATACTGAAAAATTGTTGATTTGCTATTTTTGGCCAATATTTGACTTGTATTTGGTCCGATTTGAATGTTTTAATTAACTGAAATTGTCATCGCTTGGTAAAATTATACCAATGATTACTGTTATTTTGAAACAATGAAATTAGTCATTATATAAATGATTTTAAGGATTAGACTTCTAGTAATCCGTTGATCTGGAGGCAGGTTTGACAAGAAAGTTTGAAATATGACAAGTTCGCAGTGGATGTTATCACTACATACAAACCAAAAATACAAAAGATTTTAGAGAAAAACTCGAACGAACTGAAATAAATGTCTTACAAAAAAGGACAGAATAATAATAAATAAGCAGTTAGAGTAATAGCAAATGTAGGTATTATAGTTAGCATAAATGGGGTTTATTTATTATGCTAATCGTGATATAAATGATTTACATTTAGTAAATGGGACTAGTGGTATTTTATGTGAGTTTATCACTTTCTCATATGTATCTCGCCCTAAAGCTGGATGCCATTTACATTTAATGCCAAGCGTTGTGCAGCCATTTACATTTAGTGGTGTAAATATAATTTACATCTGTGGTAATTAATTGTGTAAACCATTTACATCTAGTGAATATTAATCTGTGCTAATTATCTGCGCGGATTAATTACTCAACAATTATGAATCATATTAATTAAAGATTTATGTAATACGTTAAAATTGATATATCTAAAATTATTTCTATTCGTCAGATTTGACTCAACACAGTGTCTGATTAAATACGATTTTATGAGTCTATTAATCAGACGTTTCAATGGTCGAGTTTATTGTATCCATTGATGTTTAGCATAAGTTATGAGATTTTTAGTGTAATACTTAGAATGAAAATACATCAATAACAAAGGTGAAATTTCAATAATGAACGCATGAATACTGTAAATTAACTACTTATTTATTACACATCTTACTGAAGTAAGTAACTATATCCTGCAAATTACATACATATTAAAGCACATGATATAAATACAATTATTCAATTTATACGATGTTTCCTGAAACATAAACACATGGTACATTCAAATGCAGTAAATAATGCACATATATAAAACATACACGAATAATAAACAATCAACAATTATACTTATTCCTACCTAAAATGCGTTCATTATTTCTCAGATAACGAATTACGTTAGTGTTATTTTATAGATTTTATGATTCATATGACTCATATGTAATTATTCTCTTGGGGTTAGTTCTTTGAAAAGAGGCAACAGAACAGTAGTGTAGTATATACTACTAAGATTAAGTAGACATAAAGCTTATCTTTGAGAGTGTTTATCCAATTCCGTCGTCGTGAGAAGACACTTTCTAGATGATTCGTCGAAGATCATAATCACTGTTACGCAGAGCACTGATAATTTCACTTCACTCCACTAAATCTCCACTCCCGTCATGTGTATGGTATTGTGGTAACCCGCTGATGTCGAGTGTCCGGAGTTCAAATAGTGAGGTGTTAATGTTGTCATTAACTTGAATTGTTCTGAAAGTTTGCCATATTTGTGTACATGGTTAACTGTGCCGTCTATTTTGGGTGTATCGCGTACTGCGTGCTTAATTGTTTGGTATAGTTTATTCAACTAATTGTTCAACATGGTGATACGTTATGATGTGAGAATGTTTGAGGTGACACTCACTGTTCTACTTTAAATGTTAATTAGTATATTATTGTGTGCGCGTCAGTTGAGATTTCAAGTCCCGTACGCACTCATAGTTTATATTTCCGCACAGAATTGTGTATAAGTGTGACTATACCGATGTCTTTGTTCACTTATGAATTTACAAATTAGTGAATCCGGTCGGTCGACATAATCAATCGTCTGTCTATCGTACGCACTAACTTCTGACTATTAATTGCGACTACCAACTGCTACTATTAACTACATACTCTTGACTACCGACTGACTGTTAACTGCGACTAACTGTTCGATTGAACGACTTGACTACTCGATTGAATACTTGACTATCCGATTGAAAATTACTGACTCTCAATTAACTTCTTGACTGCCTGCTCCGCGTCTTCGCCAAACAGTTTTATTGGAACATCTTACCCATAAGTCTAAGTTTCGATCTCTACGCCTTCTCGAACTCTTGATTGGTCGTACAAATTCCTACCCTTCTGTAGATCTCATCCTCTGTTTCACGATTCGTCGGCCGAACCCTTCCTACTCTCTCCACGAGCTCTCTTAGAAGATGCTTGATGCTGGTTGGTCGTCGTCATCCCCGGAGTGTTTCATGTGACGAGCGTAGCACAGATTCTAAGAAATTAGGACAATTTCATGGCCTTCTGTTATCCTTTGTTTAGACTTTCCCTAAGGTTCTGACTGAGCTTTTGTTAACAGACTCCAGGTCTTGGTTAATTGTCTAAGTTCCACGACGTTCGTTCCGCCGATTATCAACCCTTCGTTGTCTTCATTTCGGTGAAATTCTACTTTTCAGTCGTAAATTTCAGTAAACTGTCAAGAATGTGTTTTCACGCTGTGCAGGGTACACTGGCAGTATTCACTGAGTTACGTCTATTGTCTATCTCTCCGTTAAAATTGCTCTGTACTTCCTTTGTAACATAGTAAAGCCTTTCATAATTGAGCAGTTACACTTTGCTTCCACAGCAGGCGTTCCATCTCGATTCCGTGTAACTCGGCAGCTGGACGAAGTCTTTGTTTCAGATTGTTGGGTGCTGTAAATTTTGACAAACGGCTAGCTGTCAGTGACGCCTTGAAATACTCATTGTGTGCAGTGCTCAGACATTTTTTCTTTGTCTTCGCTCTGTCGTCGGGTTTGACGTGCCCTCGATTCGTCATTATTTACGACCTGGGCTTGTGTCCGTCGACTTGAGTGTGGGAACGTGTCACTTGATCGAGGAATTAAAATTTTTTTAAAATTTCGATCATTACATTGTCCCCAAATTGGATTGGATGTTGGACTTCGGGAGACATCTGATCCAATTTCTGCGCTCTGTCCCAGTCGTGGATGTCTGCTTCGGAATGGACATGGTTGACTGACATCTATCTCTCATAGGAAGCAATTAATTGTTATTCCCCATCTTAATGTTTTATATGGTCATATGAATTTATTGCCGCACATCTGAGTGAATGAACGCATTTTTACACTTTGTCTGTCCATATGCGGACTGTACAATACGATTTCGAGTAAATAATTGAATTTAAGACATGGACGTTTGTCCATTTGACAGTTTGTCTCGTTATTCTTTATACACAATGTATTAGATAAGCTGTAGATTAGCTACCCATTATATTAATCGATCTTATGTCGATGACCTATATAGCAATAAAATACTTTTAAACTTGTCATTACTGTCTCTAGAATACAGTTGATACTAACAAATATATACATATGGTCAATTCGTAACATGTTATAAATGATTACATTGGTAAAAGAAACATACATATTAATTAAATAGTTAAGGAATCAGCATACTTCGTGATGCATACTCTTAAAGTTATAAAACAATCGTCCATTTTGAATTATTATTTACATAAACAAATTATTCGAGTCTCTACATTTTAACAAGTTATTATTCATAATTATTAACGTCTTTGGTGTCCTGTGTCATAGTATTACACTGTCCTTCTGACACATGGTACATTTCACAAATCACTTTCTGTATATGTTGATATTTATACGTCTAATTAACATAACGAATGACAATTATGTGCTGATCACAAACACAGTTAGCATTGAAATACAGACTAAACACAACAAGTAAAATGCATATCATTATTTGGTTAGCTGGACTGGCCGCGCGAGCAAATTACCTAAACTATGTCTTCTGCTGGTCGCCGGGAGTCGTCGCTACCACTCGTGTTATCTATACTTCCGTTCGCTGGCTCATGATACGCCTTAATTTGCCGTATATTAAATTTTCCTCTCGTCTTCCCGCTATCGCACTCCACGAGCTCATATGTGGCCTCGCCGATGATGCGGTTGATTTTATATGGTCCTGCGAAAAGTTCGAAGAACTTGTCAATTCTCTTTGACGCAGCGTCGGATTGGTGGAATGCTCTTACCAGAACCTTGTCGCCAATCGCAAATTTTGTGATTTTCTTCTTCTCATTACAGCGTTTCGCGTGTTTCTCTCGCTTCTCCTTTATCTTTACAAATATATTGTTTTCGCGTTTTCCTTCGCTGCTAATGACTCCTTTGTCCAAGCATTGCTCCCATGCTCGTGTAGGTCTCGTGCCGAGGTGTGCTTCGTGAGGGGTTATTTCGATCGTCTCGTGGTACACCTCGTTTAGACACGCTTCAATCGTTTTCACGTATTGGGACCATTTAGTGTGTTGGTCACTTATGAAAATGCGAAATAAGTTTCCCAGTTGCCGGTTAATCCGTTCGGCAAGGTTGGTACATGGATTACGTATTGCAGTAAACTTTGGTTGTATGTCCAACTCCTTTAGACCGTTGACCCATCTCTTGGATGTGAACTGTGTTCCGTTGTCCGTCAAAATGGTCCGCGGACGTCCAAATAGTTCGCAATACGTTTTTATCCTCCGCAACGTCGTAGTGGTTGTTGCTCTCCGGAGGGTGAATAACTTGACATATTTCGTGAAATTATCCACTATGACCAATAAATATTTGACTCCACCCGTTCCTGTCGGTAGGGGTCCATAATCATCTGCGCTTACCAGATCTCCTTTGGCCGTAGGTATCACAGCGCGTGTGCCACCAAATAGCTCTCTGTTGTTGGTGTCTTTGCACTTCTGGCATAGGTCACAGGTTTTTATATATGTTTTTATTTTCTTTGACATCCGGTCGAATGTGAAATGTTCCTGGATCATTTTAATACACTTTTTTGTTCCTAAATGACCGAACATATGATGGATTTCAGCAATTATGTCCCCAGATATGTTGCTAGGAACATACAGCTTCCATTCATTCCGCTGTCGTCTATACAACTTATCGTTAACATATTTATAAAATTTAGTTAATTTAGGGTCTATATTTCCCTCCTTAAATCTAGTGATGATCGCTTTTAGCTTATCGTCTTCCATCTGGTGCTTTCCAATATTTTGGATTAACTTACGCACCTCAAGTCTCATTTTTACGGTTATGTGGTTAACTAAATATTCATGGGTGTTGTCATGAATCTCTTCTAATTTTGTATTGTGTGGATATCTACTTAAAATGTCGGCTACGATGTTTTCCTTACCCTTGCAATGAATTATATCGAATTTATACTCCTGCACTGCAAGAATCCATCGTGTAATACGAGAATTATTTAGATGGCATTTGTTTAAGAATGTCAACGCCTTGTTGTCGGTGATGATCGTTAATGGTTGTCCGAGAACGTATATTCGGAATTTTTCTAAGCATCGGACAATACTTAAAAGCTCTTTTTCCGTAGTATAATAGTTCCGCTCAGCACCCTTGAATGTCTTACTAGTGAAGGCGATTACGCCGATCTCCCCGTCTTCATCGAGCTGGTAAAGTTGTCCTCCGTATGCGTAATCACTCGCATCACACTGTATATAATACCTCTGGTCTGGGCGCGGAAATCTTAAAACTACAGCGTCAATAAATAGATTTTTGACTCTGTCAAAGCAGTCGTTTAATTCATTCGTCCATACAAATTTGTGATTCTTCTTCAATAATTTATGGAGGGGTTGTGTTGTCTCCGCATATTTGCTAGTAAAACGGTTATAAAAGTTAGTGAGGCCTAGGAAACCCTTTAACTGTTTCTGGTTCTTGGGTTTAGGGAAGTCCATAATGGCTTTCACTTTCTCTTCCGTAGCTTGGATGCCGCGTGTTGTTAGTTGGTATCCAAGATACGATATTTCTTTCCTGAAAAACTGTGACTTATTTAAGTTGACGGTCAAGTTATTTTCGTTAAGATTATTTAATAATGCCTCTAAATGCTCTAAGTGTGTTTTAACATCATCAGAATAGCATAGACAATCGTCTACGTATATTAATGTGTTTTTCTTAACATCTTCATTTAAGACCGTATCCAATCCGCGTGTTAGTGCCGCAGAACTGGTACTAAGGCCGAATGGTGTAACGGTGAATTGGTAGCACCTTCCCTCATACATGAACGCGGTATACTTCCTGCACTCTTTCTTCAAAGGTACTTGCCAAAAGCTGCTCGACAAATCGACAGTAGACAGATATCGCATCTCGCTGCATCTTGCCAAGATTTCATTTATTGGAGAAACGCCTTCATAGTCGGGAATAGTAACGCCGTTTATCTTTCTTGCATCCAGGCATAGACGGACCCTTCCATCTCTTTTTATGACTGTTACGAGTGGATTTATGAACGGGCTTGTACAACGTTCAATCACACCGTATCGCAGCATCCTATCTATCTCGTCCTTTACTTTCTTCTGATAAGCAAGTGGTACAGGCCAACCCCGTTGAAAGTAGGGCGTACTGTCCGTAACTTGAAACTCATGCTCGTATCCGTCTATTCTCCCCGGGCATTCCCTAAACACTCTTCTATTCTTAACAAGTATTTCCTTCAAATTTCCCAATATCTCCTCGTCTTGACAGTCCATGTTTGATATCTTCTCGTCGATGCACCTCAAGATTTCTTCTTCTTCTTCTCCATTATCAATTAGTTCCATGTTCATGATGGGTACGGCGTGCACCTCTTCATCAGCCGCATTCACTATTTCTATTTTCTTGCTGCCAATGTCGATACGACATCCTACCTCCTGTAAAAAACTTATCCCTAATATACAGTGTTTAATAAGGTCAGGTATTATTAGAAAGACACACTCATTTTTGATCCCGTCAATTTCTATGTCGCACAGTATTTGTTTTCTAATTAACTTGGACTTGTTCCCAACAGCACTAATGATTAGAGAGTTTGTCATGGGTAAAATTTCATATGGTTCAATGTCCCTTTTGTTTGCGTTGAACCATTCTTCTGACAACCCATTAATAACTGAGCCGGTGTCGACAAGTGCTAAAACTTTAATGTTATTATTAAATTGTATGATTATTTCAGGACATTTTAATATTTGTTTCGTGACGTCCTCGTCATATTCATTCAGTAGGTCGTCTCTTAAGTCAGGTACCAGGATATTGACATTATTGGTGGGGTTGTTTTTGTTGTCGTCAAAAACTATGTCGTTCGCTGTGTAGGGGTGTTTTTTTTTTGTTGCTTTGGTCATTGTTCGACCTAGAATTACTGTCGTCGCTTGCCTGGCTTGTACCCGGTTTGGAGTTCAGGTACTCAACGGTGTTTACTACTCCGTGTGATTTACCCTCGTAACGGTTACCGCCGTGCGCCCGTCCTTGCCAAACTGGTTTCCTTTCACTCTCGTTCTTGTTGACAAAGTTACCACTGGGACGATCGACAGTTCCGGCTTCCCTTTCGTTCGTTATCTTATATTGCGCACGTCTATTTCCTGCATGGCTTGATTGAATGCTAGTGTATTCAGTGATCAAGGCCTCGAAATTGGGTATGGTGACGATCCCGCGTGTTATAACGGCGATCTGCAAGTCCCTTCCAAAGTGCCTCGAAATTTTCCTTATCAGTTGGCGGTCGGTCAACGCTGGGGTTAACTGACGACTTTCCAAAAGAATCCTCTCGACGTACTGTATAGCTGTGACGGGTCCCTGCCATTCAAACCTGCCGTACTCAAGGTTGTCGCGGATAATGTCCTGTCGTTCCAACCCCCAGTACTTCAGTGTGAACGCCTCCTTGAATTCTTCGAAGGTACTTATCTGGTCCCGGATCACACGCCACCATATGCTTGCGTCCTTCTCTAGGTGTTTGCCGATCCACCTGATGTCGCTGCTCGGGTAATAGGATTCTTGAAACTCCGACAACTCCTTTAGGAACTCCATCGGGAATCTGTCGGTTCCGTCATATTTCAATTCAATCTGTATTTGTCCGTTTACTATTCTGTGATGCCCAGACTCCCCATCGGTGATCTGTCGCCGCAGTCTCTCTACTTGACACCTGAGTTCCTGGATGTGGGTTGTTTTCTCTTTGACGTTCTCGTCGAGCTTCTGTTCGGTCGTCCTTTGTCGGCCGTCTACTTCCTCGATTTTCTGTTGCAATGTGTGGTTGGCTTCACCTATCTCTTGCTGCTGCTGTCGAAGCGTGTGGTATAATTCGGTCTTCAGTTCTTCCTGCTTCTTCTGATTACCATTGATGTGTAGATCTAGCTTGTTATGGACTTTCTTGATACTAGATTGTGTGGTCTGTGCCAGGCTTTTGAGTTCTTGGTGGTCCGACTCTCGGGCTTCCCACACTTCTTCAAACTTCTTATTGGTGTCATCTTTTATTCCTTTTGTAGCATCCTCTTGTTTCTTTAGGACTTCACTTATCTTATCGTCGCAACTGGTCTTATGGTCACGCATTTCTGATCGTATAAGCGCGAGCTGTTCGTCCATTTGTCGCTTGACGTCCTCCTTATGACTATTAAAATTTTCATTAATTTGATTGAATTTCTGGTTGATTTCTTCTTTAATTTCTTCTTTATGTTGATCGAATTTCTGATCGAATTTCTGATTCATCATCTTGAAGCTTTCATTATTCGTGCGCATGAAGTCCATCAACAATGAACGTAGCGATGCCTCTTCATGTGATTGCTGGGACTCTTGTGGTTGCTGTGACTCCTGTCCCCGCGCTCTGACCTCTGACGTCTCCTCCGTCATATTTGGTTCGACGACTGATGAGTTTTCTTCGTTGGTGTCGGGTGCGCCTAACTGGTTGTTAACGTCAAAGTCCATGCTATCAGAACTACCGCTAGCCATTTTCGCCTTGCTTCGCGTTATCATTTACCAGTCAAGCTAACCTTACACTTATTTAATAATGTCTTACGTACTATATTATTGTAATTAGTCTAAATACTACTGTCTGCTCTCTTTTGCCATGCGATGGGCGCCATTTATAGTTAGCATAAATGGGGTTTATTTATTATGCTAATCGTGATATAAATGATTTACATTTAGTAAATGGGACTAGTGGTATTTTATGTGAGTTTATCACTTTCTCATATGTATCTCGCCCTAAAGCTGGATGCCATTTACATTTAATGCCAAGCGTTGTGCAGCCATTTACATTTAGTGGTGTAAATATAATTTACATCTGTGGTAATTAATTGTGTAAACCATTTACATCTAGTGAATATTAATCTGTGCTAATTATCTGCGCGGATTAATTACTCAACAATTATGAATCATATTAATTAAAGATTTATGTAATACGTTAAAATTGATATATCTAAAATTATTTCTATTCGTCAGATTTGACTCAACACAGTGTCTGATTAAATACGATTTTATGAGTCTATTAATCAGACGTTTCAATGGTCGAGTTTATTGTATCCATTGATGTTTAGCATAAGTTATGAGATTTTTAGTGTAATACTTAGAATGAAAATACATCAATAACAAAGGTGAAATTTCAATAATGAACGCATGAATACTGTAAATTAACTACTTATTTATTACACATCTTACTGAAGTAAGTAACTATATCCTGCAAATTACATACATATTAAAGCACATGATATAAATACAATTATTCAATTTATACGATGTTTCCTGAAACATAAACACATGGTACATTCAAATGCAGTAAATAATGCACATATATAAAACATACACGAATAATAAACAATCAACAATTATACTTATTCCTACCTAAAATGCGTTCATTATTTCTCAGATAACGAATTACGTTAGTGTTATTTTATAGATTTTATGATTCATATGACTCATATGTAATTATTCTCTTGGGGTTAGTTCTTTGAAAAGAGGCAACAGAACAGTAGTGTAGTATATACTACTAAGATTAAGTAGACATAAAGCTTATCTTTGAGAGTGTTTATCCAATTCCGTCGTCGTGAGAAGACACTTTCTAGATGATTCGTCGAAGATCATAATCACTGTTACGCAGAGCACTGATAATTTCACTTCACTCCACTAAATCTCCACTCCCGTCATGTGTATGGTATTGTGGTAACCCGCTGATGTCGAGTGTCCGGAGTTCAAATAGTGAGGTGTTAATGTTGTCATTAACTTGAATTGTTCTGAAAGTTTGCCATATTTGTGTACATGGTTAACTGTGCCGTCTATTTTGGGTGTATCGCGTACTGCGTGCTTAATTGTTTGGTATAGTTTATTCAACTAATTGTTCAACATGGTGATACGTTATGATGTGAGAATGTTTGAGGTGACACTCACTGTTCTACTTTAAATGTTAATTAGTATATTATTGTGTGCGCGTCAGTTGAGATTTCAAGTCCCGTACGCACTCATAGTTTATATTTCCGCACAGAATTGTGTATAAGTGTGACTATACCGATGTCTTTGTTCACTTATGAATTTACAAATTAGTGAATCCGGTCGGTCGACATAATCAATCGTCTGTCTATCGTACGCACTAACTTCTGACTATTAATTGCGACTACCAACTGCTACTATTAACTACATACTCTTGACTACCGACTGACTGTTAACTGCGACTAACTGTTCGATTGAACGACTTGACTACTCGATTGAATACTTGACTATCCGATTGAAAATTACTGACTCTCGATTAACTACTTGACTGCCTGCTCCGCGTCTTCGCCAAACAGTTTTATTGGAACATCTTACCCATAAGTCTAAGTTTCGATCTCTACGCCTTCTCGAACTCTTGATTGGTCGTACAAATTCCTACCCTTCTGTAGATCTCATCCTCTGTTTCACGATTCGTCGGCCGAACCCTTCCTACTCTCTCCACGAGCTCTCTTAGAAGATGCTTGATGCTGGTTGGTCGTCGTCATCCCCGGAGTGTTTCATGTGACGAGCGTAGCACAGATTCTAAGAAATTAGGACAATTTCATGGCCTTCTGTTATCCTTTGTTTAGACTTTCCCTAAGGTTCTGACTGAGCTTTTGTTAACAGACTCCAGGTCTTGGTTAATTGTCTAAGTTCCACGACGTTCGTTCCGCCGATTATCAACCCTTCGTTGTCTTCATTTCGGTGAAATTCTACTTTTCAGTCGTAAATTTCAGTAAACTGTCAAGAATGTGTTTTCACGCTGTGCAGGGTACACTGGCAGTATTCACTGAGTTACGTCTATTGTCTATCTCTCCGTTAAAATTGCTCTGTACTTCCTTTGTAACATAGTAAAGCCTTTCATAATTGAGCAGTTACACTTTGCTTCCACAGCAGGCGTTCCATCTCGATTCCGTGTAACTCGGCAGCTGGACGAAGTCTTTGTTTCAGATTGTTGGGTGCTGTAAATTTTGACAAACGGCTAGCTGTCAGTGACGCCTTGAAATACTCATTGTGTGCAGTGCTCAGACATTTTTTCTTTGTCTTCGCTCTGTCGTCGGGTTTGACGTGCCCTCGATTCGTCATTATTTACGACCTGGGCTTGTGTCCGTCGACTTGAGTGTGGGAACGTGTCACTTGATCGAGGAATTAAAATTTTTTTAAAATTTCGATCATTACAGTATGGACATAAATGAATTGGTATAGGAAAAATTATTTAATTGATGTGGATACAAACATGTCTGAAGAAAGGAGGTCATACAAACATAGGTGGAAGGGAAGAGGATGAAGACTGGGGATGTGGCCAGGAATAGAGCTTACGTAGAAGATGAGAAACGTTAGACAGTGCAATTCGTAAGCATGGCATACGATAAGTAAATTGTGGTCAGAAAGTATTTTAAAATAAAACAACATACGCTAACAACATTGTATAAAGAAAATCTTTTAAAATATGTAAATTTATCATTCAATCAGTAAAATATTTAGGGTACCGAAAATTCGCTGGTTTCGCATAGATTACTTATCCAACTTACGTCAGAAAATAATCGTCATCATCATCATCTTCAAGAAGTAAACTAAGGATGGTTTTTTCTGGTCTCAAACAGGCAAAGATTACAGCTGGTCACTCCAGCGCTTCCTCGGACGTCCCACACCTATCCGTTCCTTCGACTTATAGTTCCATAGTTGTTTTGGGATGCGGAAGTCATCCATTCGGCAAAGATGTTCTCACCAGTTCAGCCGATACTGGGCAATCCTGTCGAGTATACTCACAATATTCAGTTCCTGCCGTATATCTGTGTTTCTTTTATGATCATGTAGAGTATACCTTGCCACGTGCCTGAGAAATCTTATTTCAGCCGCTTGGATACGGATTTAGTTAAAGTCCAATTCTCAGACCCATAAAGAGTGTGGGAAGAGCCATCACCTTGTAGAATTTTAGGCGTGTTTCTCTACTTGCTGACTTAAGAGTTTGCCTGACGGTCCCGCACACAAGGGTTGAACTCATGCAGGTTATTCACAACGTCGTAACTTTTATTATAAGACACACTGTAGCCCAAGATTCAAATTGCTGACTTGTTCCAGGGCAGTACCATCTATAACAATTTTTGCCCGTACGGGATCAGTTCCACGAAAAGTCATTATCTTTATCTTAAGTGTGGATATTTGTAATACAGTCTTTGCAGATTCGGTTTAACAAATGTTAAACCCAAATGATTAAATGCAAAATTACCTTTCGCAACATTTACCCGTGTTAAACTGGGCTTTCAGATTTGGTGTCAGTGGGGTTACAAAATATCTTCGCAGAACCGAGTGTATTGAGAAAATATATAACAACTGTTGTACATATTGTATCCGATTAGCTAACATCTGTTTCTGGCGTAAAAAACGAAATAAATGTTAAAAAAAAGGAAAAATAATAAGAATATGATTCACTAAATATGGAAATGAGCAGAATAAAAACGAGGATCGTGTAATAGAAAAGAAGAGGATTACTGTAAGCCACGTAAAATTATTGAAGAACACAATATTCGCTGGAATACTGTTTCAAGAATTCTGTTGCAGTTGTCGTAATACTGTTGTGACTCTCAGAATTTATTTTTAAGAAATGCAGGCAATAATCCGTATTGTTATTATTGTTATTTTATTTTGTAAGATTGATGATTTTTCTCATTAGGCTTACTTGTAAAAAGAAGAAAATAGGCACACAATCGAAATACTGGAGTTAAAGTCTGCTTACAGTATAAACTTAAAGAAGTAGCTAAAGCGTAGGACTGAGAACTACTCGTAGTAGACGGAAAGATTATGGAGCCGAGAAATAAGCAGATGGCACGGTGAATGCCGAGTGTTTGTTTATTGAACGAAGAGGATAAAACTGAGCCGCTGGAACTGCAGCTGTCAGCGAGGAAAGCATTACCTTACGTTCAGTGCTGGATTAGAATGCTCACACGCACGTCGACGACAAACCGCTGACCCTTTTGTCGTCTGCAGACATCACAAAACATTTACACTTCATACTGTACAATATATCAGACCAGTGGTGTAACTCCTGGGGGGGGGGGATCATTGTTAACTTCCGGGCTCCGATCATACTAGCTTGAAAGTCGGACCCCCGTTTTCATCGGAAAAAATGAGATATTCAGAATTTTTCCCATATAATTTTATAATTACATTTTACAAATTGTTTCCTTTTCAAAGTTGTTGACTAAACCAACGTGAAGTAGGCTATACGGGTTGTAAAGAATATGGAAATGCGCTAATGTCAAAATATTCTATCTCGATTATTTGTTATTCAAATTATAGTTAATAAATCTCATGTTATTAAATGTCAAGTAACTTAACTCTAAATTTGTATTGTTGACAGATCTTGTGGAAAATGAACTCGATCTCAAGATATTTTGAAAAACTCGGTGTTATTACTTTTTTAGCACTGTAATTTAAGGATGTAGTTCTAAAGATGTTTTAGGTAGCTTATAGTTCGTGTTAAATTTCGTTGTTTTTTAAGTGAGATCCAGCAATAAAATCTTCTTATTTTCCGAATTAAATCAGGAAACAGCTTATTTACCTATGTTAAGACGACGGTTCAAGCTAGAGAGATATTAGAATAGAAGAGTCATGGCATAGACAACTGAGTAAGGGGAAGTGTGGCTATGCGCCAGGTCTGCATTCGATTTCAGGCACGTGAACAATTATTCACAATTTTAAGGCTGCGAATACCTTTGTTGTTTACGAAATGTTGAGTGACTGTCATTATTAAGAAACCTCTACTTTGTTAATTTACAAATACTGTAATTACTTTTCTGCAATGAATTTACAAGTACCTAGGAAGGTACTGTATAGTCAAATCGAGGGTAGAAGGCCTGTCGTAAGACCCAAGCATCGTTTTATTAACGCAGTGGCGAGGGATGATGATACTTTACTTAAAATAAAACGATGGACATCGATCGCTAAGGACAGGGAAAAATTTAGGTGAATGGTTATGGAGGCTAAGGTTCGACTCCGAACTGTGACGCCATAGAAGAAGAAGAAGAAGAAGAAGAAGAAGAAGAAAAAGAAGAAGAAGAAGAAGAAGAAGAAGAAGAAGAAGAAGAAGAAGAAGACATTTACAATCCTTACTTTAATACACGCAACTGTCTTAGAAGTAGGAATTTGGCTGATTTTTTAATAACAACTCTGGGGGGGGGGGTTGATCCTCAGATACCCCGTAGTTACGTCACTGTCTCAGGCAACCGACTTATATAGAGATGTGATAGTTTACTTGTATGAATTTTCATGTTTATATTTTAATCGTTCTGTGCGCAAAAAAAGTTAAGTTACCTGTGGTGTTTCCTAAGTTTTTCGTGATGTCCTTGGTCGTGTTTGTCTGGAGTATCTAGACCACCTTCTGATAAGGCTCTTGAGTTGACTGTACGTCCCGGCGACGGCGAACTCGGCGACGCAAGCTGCGGGGACACCATGTTTCCCGGTTGGATTCCTAGCATGCAGTACGGGTCACTGAACCCTGAAACACAGCCTGTTACTGAATGTTCTCGGCATACAGACCAACTGTGTATCTGTACTAACTACTTATAATTTAGTAAATTTAATATAAGATGAAAGTATAAGTAGGTACATAATGTTTTATTGTCATCTCAAGTAATCTAAAATTGTCTTGTTTTTGTTTAATTTAAGGAAAGTAAATAAGTTTTCTTTTCCAGAAAAACTGTTTACACACAATATCAGTCTATAACAAAGTCTCTGACAGCTTTACACATTTGAATGTCTTATATTTAAAGTATAAACTATTTAGCTGGTAACAGACAATTTATACTCAAATCTCGTATTTATTAAACGACAAACACTTTACATAAACTTTAAAATTCTTACAATAATCTTTAAATTAACTTTAAGAGGCACTCTTATTAAACTCTTCATCGTCAACTATTAAGCTAACATTCACTGAACGAGTTAATTAGTGGCATTCATGTGGTGTATGCAGGACAAACATTGGCATCCGCATGGCCAGGTGAGAACCAGTGGCGTACGCTCCATATGCGTTATGTGCCCACACTCTACAGTAATCTTAAATCTTTTCAGACATAAGTTTACTAGTAAACCTTAATTCAAAGATTAACAGTTATTCAGTAAAAAGTATTTTTTAAAAATGTTTAGGATAATCACGCGAATAATCGATGTAGTACAGCGCGTAACGTGTATTACGTATTGAAACGAATGGAATCACCTAGACTAGCCGAGAGCACTGTCGACCTGTCACCCGACTAGTGTGGCAGGTGTTGTCTCAGTCAAGTACTTTCCAGAGTACTCTACAGAATACTTGAATACGCATTAAGTGGCGTGCACATTGAGGATGGAAGATTTCTAGAAGGCGTGCGCTACTTATAAAAGGCCATAGCAGCCGACTTGTCAGTTCAATGGTGATGAGCGATTTCTTTAGCGCGGATTGATTACTTTAGCGCGTATAATTAATTACTTTATTATAATTTAATGGTTTTATATTTTACAGTTAATGAGAATTTTCCATACATTTACAAAGAATGTAACAAATTTCAATACATATTTTATATTTCTAGGTGTGGTTTGGCTGGGTTAGGTTAGGTTATATTATATTTAGAAGGTTATTTATAAATAACTAGTATGTATAAAACAAGTATGTTATTATGTACTCCAGAATTAAAAAAATAAAGTGAATATACAATATATTTTTTTGCACACACGTATAACAAAACATGCATAAATAAAATAAATGTTTACCAGAATACATGTATTATGCATACATATGAGAGACAGAATGTGAAATGCTCAGGCGGAAAGTGGTAATCAGGTGTTACCATCTTGTTGTCCCCAAAACGGGGTACACAGAACTTTTTAAATTACATTTTCTTTTATTAGAACATTAAAGCGCTTAACAATAACAAAAATTCATTCATATTTTAACAAATTAATATGATAACTTCTTCAAAGGGTTAAAACGGTCACATGCAGTACGCTGAAGCTACGGAGAATTAGCCAGAGACCCAGAGAGCCAGGGGGACAGTGTGGTGTGGATACCGTCACTCACTACTGGCTGGTAGGCCTATGTGTGGAGTAGCGGTATCGCACATACCCTACTCATTGGAAATTTGTGATTATTGCTGCTGGGTTGCGAGTTCTGTTAAAAGACGAATATTTTTCTGCTTTTGTTTGTTAACATTCTGATATTATCGTTTTATCGCTTTACTTACTTCTTATTCGCATATTATTGTCAGTAATAATGAAAATAATTGTTTTCCTCGAGCACGAATTTCTAGTTAGTTATGTTGTAGGCCTATAATTAACAGACTTTACAGCGGACTGTAAATGTGGAGAGTGACAGAATCTCGAGAGTCATTTTGTCCTCGCATCTGCTATATTGTATTATAACTTTCACTGAGCTTGCTGAAGTATGTAACATAAAGCTCTAATTGTATTCGAATCTTAATTCAGGTCACGCTCAAATCTAAAAACCCCTGAAAGTTAGAGTTTTGCTTTGGAATCCAGCATTTCGGTCACTAGAACAGTCTTATAAAATCTACTATTTCGTTGAATAAACCCTTATTTAAGTTTACTGTTTTCAAATGCAAATGGTTCTCTCCAGTGACATAGCATTGACAATGATTAAATGGGAAACACGGTAAAAAAATACTCAGATTTACAATCTCTGTTCAGATCACGATCTAATCTTTTTAAAGAATCGATGATACGTTATTACGTCATAATAATTACAACTAATGTTTTTAATTATATAAAGATATATATACTAGATTTCTGGTGATGATAATTTATACTATCAAAACAGTGTAATATTCGTAATATTAAAAAAATACAAAAAATATTTTCTTGTAAGAAAAGTTTTATTTATTAATAATAATCCTTAAATTCGTAGTGACCGTCAATTAATGAATTTTTCCGGTGAAGAGCATGTGAGGATCGGTCAAAAAATATACACAAATTTTAACTTATTTGTTTCGACGTTTCGACAATGTTTATTGTCATCATCAGGATCTGTGTATGAATACAAAAGAACTGTCAAACACAACAGAACAGTTATTTGAGTGAACGTGTTTGTGTATGTGAGTGCGCGCGCGCGTGTGCGTCCATATGTGTGTATCCTTGTATATGTGAAGGAGTTGAGATAGTTTGTTTTACATCATCAAATGTTTTCTTTAAAGACAACGAGCAATATCACAGAACGAAGAATATCACAGAACTTAATTTATACGATATTACAATTTAAATTACTCATAATATAATGGCATTCGTAATTAATTATAAAAGCAATAATCAACAATTAAATATTAGAATTGGTACAGAAAACGTTTATTCATATACCTGTCAACATGGAGCATAGTAAAATAATATTATAGCTAAATACAGATTATAAGGCTTTTCAATTACGTAATTATTAAAAGTTATTTTTATCATGTTTCACTCATCACTGGTATTAAAAACACCGTCATTGATTTAGAGAATTCTAAATTACACAATAACTGTAGAACTTCACGAACTTACATAAGAAAATATGAATAATGTAAACTTTACGAACTTTACGAATAATGTGACCAAATATGAATGTTACTATATAAAGGTACGCACGTATTTAAATAATGTAATTGTGGCAAATATCGGTATACTAATGATTACATGTCGTATGCAAACTACTGATTAGACTCACGACGTCAACCTGAATGAACGGCCCAGCCTAAACCTGGGATCAGTATCTACTCATGCGAACCTAGCCGGTTCTTCGAATCATATCCTTCGAAAACCAACAACAGTCCTCGTAACCTACTCTCCTCAAATTCTATACGACAGTGCCTTGAAATCATTTAAAAAACTGTTCTTATCAAACTAAATGTAAATCGCCACTTCACATATATCAAAATTCTTAAAGTGCAATTAAAGAATTAGGGTGATGCTTCTATATAATTCATAACAGGCGCGTTGAATAAAAGGCTTAAAAACCATAAGACCAACATACACCGCTTATAGAAACGAGCGTTTTGTAATTCTTGAATGCCTGTCTTAAATGAAATGCCTTGTAAGCCTATACCAGTATCAAACTAATGACCTGGAAATAAACGGCATCATTAGGAGCATCAAATATTAATCACTTTATCAAAAGTTTCCGTAACCTTTTGGTTAATTACAAGTTGAAAAATACAGCTTCACTATTAATGTTGCTGTAGACAACGTATCTGTCGATATTTGAGTAAGTGCCCGTAAATCGTTAATAAAAGAACTCATAACTAAGCAGGAATAATTTAAAAAACAATATTAGATTAACTGGGAGTAAGTAATTCGCTTGCTTTTCCCCTCTCCCTTTTATCTTCATTTCCTTTCTTTTCCTCTTAAGGTTTCAGCGGTGGATATATCAAACTGACCAAAATCCACCTATCAAGATTTGTAATGTGACGACGCACAGGCCACCGCTATATATATATATATATATATATATATATATATATATTGTAATGGTACATATCTTCACCTAACCATAATGAAGAAGACATGACCAGATAATTTATTTAGTCATTGACACTAGAGTAAAAAGGGATGAATTAGAATAGAAGAATGGGTGAACCAGAATAATAAAACGATCAGACATATCAAGGTAGCCAGAACAGTAACTTATATTAATTCTTAGTAGTAACAAACAAACAAGTCAAAATGGTAAATACTGAAACAAGACGATTTAACCCGAATAGCCCAATAGATGGTAAGTGAGAGAGTAGAACTAGCCCCAAAGGACCAAGAACAACCTGATGATGACAACTACAAATAGAGTAGAAATAGCCATCGCACCAATAAGTGTAAATAAGAAAAATAGTGACTAAAAGACAATTAACCTATAAGTAAAGTGAAATAATCAGCCACAACACTAAGGAAGTGACGGATAATGAATGACAAAAGAAAATGAACTAAGAAAGAACACCAAACTTGTATTAAACCAAAGAAAATTGTATATCATATTAATAATTGTAAGGACAGACAAACTAGAGATACGAATTATTAAGTACTTAAAATATAGAAGGGCACAGTAAACCCCAAACAGATAGAGTAAACTATGATAAATCACATTAGCACAATACTAACATATTTGTGATACAATAAACCAACATGAACTTGTTAATATTATAATTAAACCTTGTAAAGTGAGAGGTAGAGAGTTAGAGAAATAGTGAACATGGTAGAGTGAGAAAGAGAATTTAAAGTTAGGTAATACCCACTAGTAACACTTAAATTAAACATATAAAGTGCAAAGTGATAGTGTGAAAACCCCAAATTAAATAGAACCCTATTGATAGGGATTGACACCAAATAATCAGTGTTAAAACCATTAGTAAAGAGTTAAGAGTGATCGAAGACCATCAGTGAGTGGTAAAATAATAAGAGAAGGCTGATAATGGCTAGTCACAGAAAGGACTGTGACACTTAATAGCAATTATCCAGTGAACACAAGAGTATTAATGACAAGATGAAACAAAGTGTAACAGACTAGATAATAAGTAGGTTTTAGATAATAGTAGTACATACTACTTGTCACATTTTAGTTTGCAAGTCTTAATATTAGGGAATAAGTTGTTAATTAGTATTGTTAATCATGTATTCAAGAACGAATGACTATCAGTGTGTTAATACACCAAGATATATGAGTTTATCCACAGAAATAAGAATCCAATATCATTAATTTAAAATGATACATTAAAGAATATTTTTCATGACAAACTGATAATAATAAAAACAAGATATTAACATTAGATAATAAGCAGTTGTTGAAAAGTCAGTTATGGCTTAATGTCATTTAGAGTTAGTCATAACAATATACCATTGTATTAATAATTAATCCATGTTTATGTCTTTATTTTTTATGTCAAGTAATAATTATAATTTATCAAAGAGTATGAAGAGTATGAGTGAATAATATGTCTCATATAATTATGTTTAAATGGATAAGAGTTGTGTTTTAATGACTAAGGTTTATGTTCCAATAATGATGTTTAAATGATAAGAATTATGGCTATGAGAATAGTTAAAACCATTAGATGTTATGCCATATGTTATAAGAAATAAGATTTAAAAACCATCAGACACCAGTAAACAAGAAACAAACCATACATTCAAACACAATGACACCAAAAATGAATTATCACAGTAGGCAAGTTAATATAGGGAAACAATAAAATTATACGCAATTACAAGAACCGACTTAAACATTGAATAAATAAACAAAATCTTGTATTCAAACAATCATAACCCATTACAAGGAAAATAGTAAATTGCTGTTTAAGCCTATGCAAATTCCCAACTGTCAACTACCAAAAAACTTCTATTTATAGAATTAAACACTGACATTAGGAAGACTAAACCACATAAACTATGAAATACAAATAGACAATCATTATAAGACCAAAATATTATGATAATAATGTAAATTGAGAAAACAGTATAATTAAATTATAGTAAAAAATAAAACCATAAAATAGTTTTTGTGATTTCCACTCGTCAATTTATTAAAAATTATAAAACCATGACAGCTGTTTCCATGAAAATTTACAATGGATTTTCACCAAGTAAAGGCATCAAGCATTAATTATTTGTATAATTAAATAAGATTCACAAAACTGTCAAAATGTTGATACCTAAGTGAACACTATAATATTGGATGTCAAATTAATCCTTGAGCAAAAATATGAACAGTGGTGATAATATTTATTACTAAAAAGGGAGTACTGAAGATTAATTACATTTAGAAGATCTGTAACCAGTTTGAATACAAATTCAAATAATAATTAACCAATTTCAGCCAATCAAAAAACTTTGAGTAACCATGACAACAACCGAATATTGACAAAATTCAGTTAGGAACAATGACTTTATGTAGTGACGCCAAACTGAAGAGACGCCACGCGATGAAGGGCCAAAATTTTCATTAGAAAAAACGTCTATGTGCCCATAATTTGGAGAAGGAATAGCAGTACATCAGATGAGAGGCCTTTACAACCAATATCTACCAAGGACCAGCCGAAATTAATCCAGATGACCGGAGAATACTAGTAATCCAATCTGAAGAAGATGATAACACAATTGTGAGCCCAAGATCAGAAGTAGGAAGAATCTACATTGACACATCACTTCATATGGACGAATGATTATGCCCACCATAACTACTAACGTTGAGTATTGCTGAAGTTATTTGATTATTATTATAAAACAAATTCTCTTTCCAAAATTTTAACTATAAAAAATAAAACTCTCACTATAACTGAATATTTTCAAGGATTAATAAACCAAAGAAATAACCTTGTAAACGTTGAATGAACACATGATAACCTATGTTACACAAAGACACTGTCACACGTCAACACCACAATATTCAATTTATAACAAACCTTGTATAGTTTTAATGATCACAAACTTTTAATTATATGTTCTAATTTTTGTTATCTTGTTATGTAAACCTCTGTTTCGTACTTAAAAGAACCCATTTGGCAGATTTATTTTGTGAAATAATAACCAGAGTCATTTGTAAACATTGCACTGCCAACCCAGCGCTACGCTGAGCGAGAGATTATATTGCCGAGGCTAAAACCTTTATTATAACAGTCATTATTTTCATGAAGCTTTAACTATAATTAACAAGCAAAAGTATAATAAAAAAGTGCATACTGATAACAAACTGTCCAGTATTTATTTGTAGAATATATTATGTATGTTTTGTTTGCTAGCAGTGGGTCGACATAACCAACATTAATTCAAGTTGGCAACACGTGTTCCCCCACTCACATGAGAATCAGTCACAAGCCAGACGGCGAACTATTTGAATTTTCGAAAGCAAAAATCAACATACTACACAAACAATAAATATTATTATTATATACACGCAACACGCTTTGATATTTTTATTACAAAGTGACGCATCCAACGCGTGGCAAAACAACACGCCGTCCAGATAACACATCAGCTAAACATCACGTAAAACCTTTTTATTTCAATATATACATAAATGTATATATTGTAATAAAACTGCTTAGTGTACGGGTGTTTAATAAAACGCAGATGCTTTCGCGATGTGTCTTGTATGCCCGGACAACGAATAAAGTTACCTTTTAAAACTTGTTTGTAATCGTCAATCGATTTGTAAATGTTCTTATATTCATGACTATTAATTCTATCAGTTATTTGGGTATCGTTTACTATATAGTATTTCAGTATTCGTTGATTAACAACGATTTTATAGGGATGAGAATGTAGTGTGCCACTGTTCGTTTGAAATCTGCGCGTGAATAATATTTGTTCTGTAATTGTTAAACAGATCGTGTTACGCAGCCCACTGGATCTACTTTCGTGTCTGGCTATATACTTATTCTCTTTGCTGGATGCGTGTTAGATATCCTTGCGCCCACTACAAATTTTCTCTTCTGTCTCCTACAATTAATGATCTTTATAATCACTTTACTGAAATAAAATAGAACTGATATGATTGACAAATTATATTTTGTATTCGTTATCTCTTTAAAACATTGATCAAATTGCCTTTCTATTAGTCGAACATTTACAGTTGGAAAAGTTCATCCGCCGTGACAAATAGTCCGCAACAAAAAAATTTCACAATATATATTTTATATTTCACAAGTAATGGGTCCTTGGAGCTGCTAGGAAAGATAGGAAATATGCTTTCACTTAAAAATACAATGCATTACAAACATATATCTACCTCTTATCAACTAACAAAGTGTATGTAATAATGTTTGTCAAAATTAATCACTTTCAGAAGTTGCCATAGTGCTTAGAGCGAATGCCGAATATGAAACATGGCCGACTGCCTGATTCGTATTTCGGAAAAATATATTTTTTTAAATCCAATTAGAGTGCTTTAAATAAAGTTTTAGTTATAATAGTTTATAGTAATAGTTTGTATATAGCCTCCTTTATCTAGAACAGCTATGTTTTTTGGTGGAAATTGTGTTGTGATGTTATGTAGTGGTCTCCTGGGCTTAACCAAAATTTCCTCACCGTTGGTTGTATATTCGGAATGGACGCCTTGAGTTGATTGGCTATTTTCTTAAATTCTCATCAGTGTATTGGTTTTTCTTGGTTCTGGTGCCGTGTCATGTGCTGTCGATCTTTTCTGTGTTATGTTTTACTGGAAATGCCCCTCCTGGAGTAAGTTTTCTTTCAGTTTATATTAATTTTTACTGCCAGCAATACGCTGTTGAAGTTTTTGGTTTAACGCCTAACAATCAACTGTTCCTGAAAATACGTTTAAATTCCGTTGGTGACCTGGCTTTTGTGTTTTGTGATTGGTCTAAATTTCTGACCCCAAGTCACGTGACTAAAAACTATTTGAAAACTGGCGTTTTTAATTCTGTCACCTCAAATTACTTTTTATTTATTTTAACTTTAATTTATGTCTAATTAGTACCATTTTATCGTTTATCAAAATTAAATCGTTTTGATACTGATTACGCCCCATTTTGGCCTCTTATCGGCTGTGTTGACAGGTTTATAGTTTTGTGTTTTGAGGCATTGACCTAATCTTATTTGATATTTCTATTGTATGTCTTACATATCTAATATTTTCTAACATTGTTATTCTTACTACTAAACATAATTCTGAGTATTCCTACTTTACATACAATATCATTAATTTAAATACCTATACCTATTTTTCTGACAATAACAATAATACTGAAGCCATGTCAGCTTAGTGGCTTACTAAACACTTTACAATTATGCTTCCTATCCATATTATGACAGTAATGGATGGATTATACATCTCCTTCCATTAACATCTTTTTATTTTATCACAATCAAGCTTTTATTGTTGGTTTTATTTAATTTGGTAATGTTTATCTAAATAATTCAATGTTGCTTAAGTCTGGCTCAATTCTTTGGGCCTATATGTCTAGCAGTTAGTTATTTCTGTATAATAGCTTTTTTATACAATTAGATCCTTCCCAATTACCTGATTAACATATTTGAATAATTTATGAACATCCTTTTCTATAAACAATTAACATTTTTTTCAACAAAACTATTTATAATATTGAAATTAATGGTGCACACAGGCTCCCCATATTAACTACTTCTAACACAACTAAACATGGGTGTTTATTACCCTAACTCTTTTGTATATCACTATTCCTATTATCTAAATTATATCATAACAAACAATAACTGTTTACTATAATTATTTAAAACTTCCGGCTTCCTGAAAGGCCGTGGTCGAATGCTTGATGTTATAGAGCTAGACGTTTCGGCCATACCACCGGTGGCCATCTTCAGTAGCAAAGAATGTTCGTAATAGATGGAATGCCGAACAATTCGCCCAGTGAAATGGGACAAGCAACAGTGAGAGACACACACGACTGGGGGTCGCGAGTAGTGCAGTGTCCCGAGTCTCAGAAAGGACTCCTGCCACTGGGTCTGTTTGAGTTCATTTTATACTTTTTATCTACTTATGGGGGGGGGGTTGAAACGACCTGCGATTGGTGGATTATACCACCGGGACTAACAAACGAGGTCGCTTCCAGGACTCACCTGGTCGCGGGGTGTATTTACCAAGTCCGGCAATGAGGGAATTGTGGGTCACTCTGTCAGAACGAACATAGAATCTACGCACCAGGCGTCTCACGGTGTCATCAAGAGAGCGGACACCGAGTCCTCTCCTCAAAAGACGAGAAGAGTACCTCCGGGGGACTTTACACGGAAGCTTCAGTCCCCGGTCGAGTACGCGCAGGAGCGTTGTTCTATGACCACGAGCCAGGTATCCCCAAACAGGACAGGCGTAGGTAATCACGGGCAACACGTACGAGTTGACTATGAGCTTACCTAGCCGGGGGGTCATTGCCGAATTAGATAGCACGGGCCAGAGTCTACTGAGTTGCGCCGAAGCGCGTTGTTTGATATACTGTGTATGGGTTCGCCAGGTGAGTCGGGAGTCCACGTGGAGCCCGAGGTACTTGACGCTGTTGGTCCAGGGTCCCTCGACGGGGCCTACTTTAAGCGACCGAGGCCGCTTGCGTTTGCGCGAGTATATTACCGCGGCGCTCTTGGAAGCGTTAACGGCAACTCTCCAGTCATCGGTCCACCCGACATACGCGTCAAGTTGACGCTGGAGCTTAATTGCCGCATAACTTGCGTTCGGCTCTGAGGCAAAGCCGCAGTGTCGTCCGCGAACAGCGACAATTTAACTCCAGGAACTCGGGGCCTGTCGTTGACAAACAACGAGAACAGGAGAGGCCCAAGGACACTTCCCTGAGGGATACCAGCGGTAATACGCCTCTCCGAAGAGAGAGCGTGGTCTATTCTCACTCGGAAGCTACGGTCACGCAGAAAGCTGCCGATCAAGTGAACGTAGCAATCTGGAAGAAGGACTTCCGTGAGCTTATAAAGGACACCCTCGTGCCACACGCGGTCAAAGGCTTTCTCTACGTCTAGGAAGATCGCAGTCGTCTGTTTGCCCTGGCAGCCAGCCTCGGTAATGCATTCCACGAGTCTCATCAGCTGATGAGTCGTGGAGTGCAGCTCACGAAAGCCGAAGTGTTCGGGGATCAGCACGTCTAGTCTTTCTAGATAGTCGCGGATCCTACGCTGGATCAATCGCTCAAAAACCTTGGACGTCGCGGACAAGAGACTGATGGGTCTGAGGTTTTCCACGCGAGAAGAATTCTTTCCCGGCTTAGGTATCGCTATTACTGTAGCCGTTTTCCATTTCGCCGGAAGTAGGCCAGTCTGAGGCATGAATTGAACAGGTCAGAGAGGAACTGCGTTCCTCGCTCCGGAAGGCGATGGAGGGCAGAATTCGTGACTCCATCCGGGCCAGGCGCCTTCCGGGGCTTGAGCTGAACAATCCTCTCAGAGACCTCCTCCGGGGAGATGGGCTCCGGCTGGACTCTGATACCGACAGTGAGAGATGTAGCATGTAGCATGTAGCATTGTAGTAGCGGGGCGTCTTTGCACCCGGTGCATGACTGCAGCATCTGGGTCGAGCCCAATGACTGCCTGAGATATACATAGTTCTGGTTCTTCGACTGGTGCCTAAAATCAGGAATGGACAACCGCCAACCAGTTAACTGAGAAGGCGGGGGAGAAAGGTTTTTAATTTGTATTTATTTTAAAATTTTTGCAATCAGTGGGCACTGCCGCATGAACGGGTTCAGATGACAGATGTCACCCGTTCCCAGTCCCGCGTGCAGACTCCGTGAGGCGTCGGTCGCTCCCTGCGAGGCAGAGAGCCTCCGTGCCAGTGATAGCGCGTAGCAGCGGCATTCAGCGCGGTCGGCATACTAGGAAGGGAGGAAGGAAACAGCTTTGCAGGTAAATTCTGGGGCATGGGCAGATAGTGAATATGCAAATTGAGGTTTAAGCAGTTTACTTAAACTTATGGCGGGTCATCGAGAATCGCCCGAGGGCGTTTGACCCGGACAGGGGGAGGTGGTTGCTTGGTGCTAATGGTCCTGAGGTAAGGGAAGAAAGAGGTCTCAGCTGCGGCAAAGAGAGTCGCAGCTAATGACCAGAAAAAGGCAGAGAGAGTAGGAACCCATAGACCTCCTCGAATAACACTGTTTCTAACAAACCAAGGAGATCCCGACAAGGAACGGAGGGTTCTGGATTGGAAACTTTCCAGCCTACGCCTGTTGGTGGCGGAGACAAGTGACCACCAAACAGGTGCCGCATAGGTCAATACAGACCGGAGAAACAACAGATAGAGGGTAACTTTCGTGCGCAGCGCCAGGGGGCTGCGGCACGCGAGGTATGGGTAAAGTTTGGCTCGGACGCCGCGAGCCTTGGAGAGGGTTTCAGTCACGTGTGCGTTGAAGCAAAGACGCCGGTCGAGCCGAACGCCTAGATACTTCACCGACCCTTTGTAGGCGATAAGGCCTCCCTTCCAGGGAGAGGGGCTGGCATCGGGAGATGGACTTACGAGTGAAACAGATCGCCTCGGATTTCTCCATATTGATCGTCACCCGCCACTTCCGTAGCCAGTCCGGAAGCTGGTCCAACTGACGCTGCAACTGTGTGCTCGCAAAACGCGGGGACACAGAGCTGTAATGATACATTGCATCGTCAGCGAACAAAGACAACGTGACACCGGGCAAGACAGGCAGGTCGTTCGTGTACACAAGGTACAGAACGGGGCCGAGGACAGATCCCTGGGGTACGCCAGCGGCGACGGGACGAACTGCAGAGCAGGTTCCGTCGACGCTCACACTGAAGGTTCGGTCGCTGAGATACGACCGGAGGAAAAACACTACGGACGATGGTAAGGGGGAGTTGGCAAGTTTGAAGAGAAGACCTTCGTGCCAGACTTTATCGAAGGCCTTGCTCACGTCCAGCAGTGCGGCGGCCGTAGCCGCACGCCTGTTGGTGGCGTCAGAGAGTTGCGTTACCACGCGGAATAGTTGAAGCGTGGTCGAGTGCTCTCTGCGAAACCCGAACTGTTCGTTGCGGATAAAATTATCCAACAACGGCGAGATGCGGGCCAGCAGGAGCCGCTCGAACACCTTCGAGATAACTGGCAAGAGAGATATTGGCCGATAGCTTTCAGGAAGCATGCGCGGCTTGCGGGGTTTAGGAATCATAACGATGTTGACAGTTTTCCACAGGCGGGGAAAGTACTGTAGCCGGAGACAAGAGTTGAACAGCTCGAGAACGAGGTCAACGCCTGAGGCCGGGAGATATTGTAATGCAGCGGCCCCGATTCGGTCAGGACCGGGGGCGCGACGGCGGTTTAGTCGGCAGACAGACGAAACGAGTTCGTCTCTGTCGACGGGAGGTCTGGGCCAGCGGGAGGGCGAGTAAAACAACCAGATAGGAAGTCCCGGACTTCTGCCGAGTGGGCAGGGTCCGAAACGCCTCGATGAACGGTAAATTGTGACTCCATGCAGTCGGCGAAGACCTCAGCCTTGCCTTCCGATGAAGACACAATCCCATTCGGGGTTTTCAGCGGGTTGAGAGTTCCCTTCTCGCGGGTCAGTCTATTCACCGCTTTCCAAACGGAGGCGTGGGCGACTTCAAGAGACTCAAGGTATGAGTCCCATCGATCAGAGTTTACGTCCCGCAGTAGCTGCTGAACGTAAAGGGACTGTTGTTGAAATCGTCGCTTAACGACTGGGTCACGGGTCGGAGCTGGCGCCGTAGCCAGATGGCGTGGAGTACTTCCGCAGGTAAGGCCGATTTACGATGATTCACCTCGAGTGCTTAGGTGTGTCGATCCATGACACCTTGGACTATGTGACGATTTAAATAAAAGAAATAATCAGGAAAATAAAAATTTAAAAAAAAATTAAGGTTGCGAGCTCTTAAGCCATTTAAATCTCACTGTATTAATATAAAATACCTGTATGTACTCAGTATGAGAGGAAGCAGTAATTAATTAGTTATTTAGAAGATACTCTAATAAAAAGATAAATTGTAAAGAGTTATTAATATCGTATTTAACCCTTTGCTTGTAAGCAGGCGCTGTCCTGTTGATTCCAGACTCGACATGCTTTCCGAGTCTTGTGTGAGTTAGAATAAGATAAAAAAAAACTAATGTTAATAATTAAAAAATCTGAAGACATAAATAGTCGCTAAAACAACTGATTTAAATTATGTATATTTCTTTAGGGATAGTTTGTATAAATAAAAATGTTAACTTAAATATAGTTAGGAACTATATTCTCGCGCGGAAATTGTCCCACTAACTTTTGCCCAGTACCAGGCGAAGGGAGCGGAATTTCTCTCTCTTGCAATGGTGACTTCGTACAGTATAGACGTAGGAGCTGTGCGCTTAAAATATGTTAACTATATTTTGTCTCACCTTAAGATGGTGTACCAGATGTAGCTGTTTAAAGCATCTGGATGTGTTAATTAATATAGTCATGTAAATAGACAAGAAAAGTAAAGTAAAAAAAAATCGAAACGTAAAAAAGGAGTGTAACACAAGATGACTTCGTGCTTCAACAAATAACAACAATTCCAAAGTCATACCCGGAGATGTGAACTATCAGAAGCCACAAACTCTACTGCACGTGACAGAATATGCAGATCAGGACATCCGAGAATCTACAAGATCATCGTAGATATCTACACGACATATTGTTCAACCTGCGAACTTTTGGAGCCCTTTACAGAGGAAGGCCAGACCGAGATGACGACGTAGCTGTTCCTGTTTCCCAAGACGGATACCCCAGGACGAGTCTTCTGCATACCAATTAAAAGGTGACTCGATAGCCTGTCTATCGAGGGTTACTAATATTTATTACACAACACATCTTGAAAGAGACTTTTCAGAAACTATTAACTTTGTAAAGACTTATAAATTAAATCCAAGAATTTCATGTAACTATTCTAACTTCATACGTTGTAACAATTTATATGCTAATGTAGAGTAATATAATTCAAGCAATAATACCATTCTTCCAATGGTTGAATAAAAGAAAGTCTTGCAAGCTAATATCATGAAATGAGTATAATTAAAAGTCTTAATTACAGAAATACAGAGAGTTAACCCGGATCCGAGGTATAGCTATATAAAATCAAGTTTGATCTCAAAGTTTAAAGAAACCTTTCAAATAACTTAATAATTGAATTAGTAATGTCATGGGATCTGTCAGTAAATGTTTTTAAATGTTAAATAAAGAGAAGTCTTCTTGTTACACACATATGAGGAGTGCTTAAATCAATTGTATACCTTGCCATTGTTTCCTTACACAGTTAGTAAGTAAGTTGTTATATTAATTATTTGTGATCAATTCTGTTACAACGTAGGCAGCCCATCTAATTAACGGAGTTTAATTACGAGGGGTTCCCTGGATTTGTAACGCGGCGAAAAGACGTTACAAAAGTGCGCCACTATGCTTTCTTGTAAAAAAAATAAAAGGGTAATTGTTTACAGAGTGTCACAAAAGTGTGCCACTCTGCTACATTTTTATAAAGGTGTTTTAAGCAAACAAAATTGCGTCATTCAAAAAATAAAGGAAACAAAGAAATAGTTTTAAGTGTGTATATAGTGTCACAAACAAAATTGCATTCACTATGCGTGGATAAATTGTATGATCAACAACTAAATATATAATATTGATATATGCACTCAAAAAGTTACTTTAATAAATGTAATGTTGAAAACATATTTAATAGTGTATTAAGTTACGTAGATGGTAGTATGTATAAGTAAAATATCCTTAGCGTCATACAATGCATGTAGCTTTTGCATTCTATAGGCCAGTAGGAACCTGCATAATTCGATATAAGTACTTGCATACATGAATTGTGACCAAGCATAACAATTTTGGTCAACCGAACAATCTGTAACAGGTTTGTTTACGACAATCTATGACCTGTTGTTTCCTGAATCATTCTGCACAGTGTATGTCCAACTATCTAGCTTACATACACTAGTATGTGTAATAAAAAAAAATTTGATTAAAAATAACTTTGTTAATAATAATAAAGTAATTAAGTAGAAGTTCGTGATTTAAAACTTGTGAACAAAATAAGTAATTATTTAATTGAGAAAAGTTTATGAATGAACGGAGCCAAAGTGTTGCCAAGCGTAGTAATAATAAATGTGTTGCATAAGATTGCGCTCCCCTTCTCTCGTGTTTATACCGGTTTAGAGTACGTATACAGTAGTTGTGTTATTCAGTCGCATTGTGGAGAACAATAAGAGTAAAACCCCCTTTCTCACTGACACGCTCAACCCTCCTTTGTTAACTACATATATAGGCCACCCTCTGACCTACATTCCAGTAAACAGCTGATCGGCTATTTAACCTTGAAAGATATGTGTGTGTGATTTCTGTCTCTCCCTTAGAAGAGAAATTGTTCTTTTCTAATTTGTGTAAATTGATTACTTATGAATTTATTATATGTATATGTAATATATGTGTAATATACTAGTATTAATTTTAAGTACGTGCTAATGAGTTAGAACAAAATGGCCCCATTTAACCCGGATTTGTTACTAAAAGACGAGCTGTCTTACGAAGCCCTTTTGCGTGGACTACCCCATGCTGATGTAACAGTCGCGGAATTACGAAGTTCAATTCGCGAATGTGGATTTGATGCGCCCGTGCAATTAAACAATCTAAGCCAACTCGATTATGAAAGCGAGAAAGAAATTTGTAATGCCAAGTATAGTGAACTATACTTATTGTCTCAAACACTCCAAGACGAGAAATCTCCGGCAAAAATTTTGCGGACTACCCAGAGAATAGAGCATTTAACCAGGCGAATAAAAAATTTGTCGATCTGGCCGAATCTCACAGAAATACCCGTTGATGTACAAAAGCTAGCAGACGAAGCTCTGCGCCGCTTACCTTCATTTATCAACGAATTAAGACGAAAATCCGACTCATTCAGGATGGACGAAATAGAGAAATCATTAATGAAATTACACATCTCCCCAGTACAATCCCCCACCACTGGTTTACCTCCGCCTAACTCGGATCGGAACTCACCTATCGTATCGCAAGTGCAAGCGAACCCAGAACAAAAAACTGATACAGAGGTAAATGTCCCTCCTCCCGAGCATTTTCAGTTTCGTCCCGGAAATAATGAATTGACCAACACCCCCAATGAATCTAATCACCCTCATCGAGGAATTACCCCTATGAACTATAACGCAGATCTATACGGAAAAATGACTCACCCTGTGGAGAAGATTTTAACCGAAATCCCTTATACAGATGGTTTAAATGTTTCCAAGTTACTAACATTTATTAGTTATCTTCTTCAGATAAAGGATCTACAGCAGCTGAATGACTGGCAAATTTTACAAGTTCTGTTACCAAAGTGTAAACCCCCGTTAAAAAATCGTGTGCTAGAAGCCCTAACCTCTACTTTCCCAGTAGAAGAGCTACATAGCTCTTTAATAAAATACTTTATTCCCACCGGCATCTATGAAGAAATAAAAAGGAAGACAGTACTCCGAGTACAAGGACATCAGGAGAGATTAGCTCACTACATCTCCGATATTAGGGAGTCCTCTCGACTACTACGTGTAAGCTGGAATGAAACACAACTGGTGGACACCATTTTAATAGGAGTGTCACCTGAAGAAAGATCTCGACTATCATTGATGAATAGACCCAATACAATTGCTGATCTAGAACAGTGCAGTATCCATTCTTCAAATGTATGGTACTCAGATCAAAATAGAGAAGCAATGAAAACCTCTGGAACTAATAGACATCAATTGCGAGCACTACTGCCTGATGTAACAACCTCGTATGAAAGACAAGTTTCTAGTAGACCTCACCATGTGCGCAAAGCTGGTAAGTTAACTGTAAACCCAGATAAAGCGGAAACCAAGTACCCACCTCGCAGAAAACCCACCTGTTATAATTGTGGCAAATATGGGCACATAAGAAGAGAGTGCAAAAGTAAGCCATTGGAACGGAATAACCCCAATTCAAAAAACATGTAAGGCAGGGAGACCCGAAAACCTGTGTCTTCCGCAGCTACTCAAAATTGGGTAAACTAAAAGAAACCAGTAATAATAATAAGAATGAATTATTCTGTAACCAAGTGAAAAACAAAAAAGGTGCGAAAGAAATCGACCCCTATGTGCGAGAATTTCGTGAAAAGTGTAATGCGATTAATAGATGTAAATGGAAAAAAAATCTACCATTAATACAAGTCGACTTAGGCGTTACATCCCCCATCGCCTTAATTGATTCGGGATCTAGTAGAAGCTTAATCAGCCAAGAATTAGCGGACATGTTAGCTAAACATCATCTAGTAAAACGGAACCAACCTGTGAATATAAAGTGTGCTACCGCTGATAAACGTAAAATAAATATAAACCTGAGCATTACCGTTAAGGTTAAAATAAAAAACCTAAGTTGGATATTTACAATGTTAGTATGTAAAGAATTAGGACCTGATTTAATATTAGGTGCAGATTTTATTAGTAAGACAGGAATGATTCTTGACATCTACGAGCGAGAATTTTATTTCAGATTTGACCGTGCAAGAAAACATAAATTTGATAGTAATGAAGATAAACGTTGTCATCTACTGCACATGTAATACACCAAGATTCAGATTTATCTCACCTAGAACGAAGAGATAGAGTCAAAATAGTAAAACTAATTAAAGAATTTTCCTCTGTTCTTACACCAAAACTAGGACTGACGGACCTAATAGAGTATAAAATTAATCTGAGTGATCAGAAAGTAATACGACTACCCCCGTACAAGTTGTCGCCTCCCAAGATGGAAGTCATGCGAAACCATATCAATAAGTTATTGGATCAAGGAATCATAGAACCCTCTACGTCCCCATATTCTTCACCCTCCTTTTTAGTACCGAAAGGACCAGATAAATACCGACTAGTTGTAGACTACAGGCAATTAAATAAAAGAATAGAATTTGAATCAATCCCTCTTCCAGACATCCATAGTGCGTTTCATTATTTTACTAAAGCAATGGTTTTTACGGTAATGGATCTAAATCAAGCTTTTCACCAAATACCTCTTTCAGAAGAATCCAAACGTCTAACCGCGTTTGCAGTTCCTTTTAACTTGTACCAATTTACTAGGGTACCCTTTGGAATATCTCAAGGAAGTTCCGTATGTAGTAGACTATTGGAGAAGATATTTCACGACATTAAATTTAAATATGTGTACCACTATTTGGACGACATCGTAATATACAGTGAATCAATGGAACAACATCTCCATTGCGTGACATTTGCGTGAAGTGTTATCTCGTTTACTAAGAGCAGGATTAACGGTGAACCCAAATAAGGTAAGTTTTGCTGTCCCTCAGTTTTCTTTCTTAGGACACATAGTGAAAGCGAATGGAAAGGTAAGCATTGACCCCGAACGTACCCGTGCTATTAGAGAATTTGCACCCCCACGAGATGCAAAAGGTATAGCCCGATTTTTAGGTATGGTGAATTATTTCCACAAATATATTCCCCATCTTGCCGAAATAGCAGCACCCCTAAACTCCTTACGAAAGAAGGGAACAAAGTTCGAATGGAGCTCAATACATCAAAACGCGTTTGAGCAACTTAAAGAAAGCATTATATCTCCCACAGTTTTGCAATTAGCTGATTTCACAAAACCATTCGTCGCGCAAACCGACAGTTCCAGTGTAGCTTTAGGTGCAGTGATATACCAAGAGATAGATAACTGTAGACTACCAATTAGTTATGCATCACGAACACTGAGCGATCAAGAAAGAAAGTATTCTGCATATGAATTGGAATGTTTAGCAATTGTTTTTGCATTCGAAAAGTTTAAACCCTTCCTAGAACATAAAAAATTTCTTTTAGAAACCGACAATCAGGCGTTATCATGGTTATTGATTCACCCTAAACAATTAGGACGAATTGGCAGATGGATATTGTAATTAAACTGCTACAAATTCAGAGTGCAGCATATTAAAGGTACTCAAAATGTAGTCGCCGATACCCTGTCCCGTATGTTCCAGTCACCCACTAAAACTTCCGAAAACGTAGTGAAGCCGGAAATAGCAAGTGCGAACGCCGTAATTACTGAATTCCCCCTTGCCTTTACAAACATTGCCCTATATCAACAACAAGACCCCTTACTGAAGCCTATTATAGAACAACTTACCCAAGGTATTAAATCCGAGAAGTACGTATTGAGTAAGAATGTACTGTGTCTCAAAATAAGAGACGGAAAGGAATTAAGAATAATAGCCCCGGATGTAATTAAGCCCATGCTAATGGAATACTTCCATTCATCTACCATAGGAGCCCATATGGGAATCAATAAGACGATACATCGTATTCGAAAGGAATATCATTGGAACAATATGAACTGCGAAATAGCTACCTTCGTAAAGAAATGTTCATTATGCGCCCTTAGCAAACCCGCCAGAAATACTCAAGTAAGCCAATTGATATCAGAAATCCCAAAGACCCCTTTTTCGAAACTTTATCTAGATTTCTCAGGTCCGTATCCACGATCCAAATCAGGAAATACCATGTTACTGATATGTGTAGATTCGTTCAAAAAAATTGTTTGGATGTATCCCATGCGACGAGCATTAGCGTCGACAACAGTTAAAATACTACAGGAAAGATTATTTAAAGATTACGGTGCTCCAGTACATATAGTATCTGATAACGGCCCGCAGTTTAGAGCAAAAGAATTTAGGAATATGTGTTTCAAGTTAGGGATAGACCATATAACCACTACAGAGTATCGACCGCAAGGCAATATTGCTGAAAGGTATCTACGAAACCTAAAATCTGCGCTAATCGCCTATCATGCGAACGATCACACGTCGTGGGACCAAAATCTATCCTGGATTCAATACGCTTTTAATTCAGCTTACCACGAAGGTCACAAGTCGACCCCGTTCGAGTTACTATACAAGTATCGACCAAACCACCCTTTGTCCACAAGATGGAATATACACGATCTGCTGCCTCCGCAAATAACGGATAAGCAGATAAAGCGAATATGGAACAAAGCCCGCTCTAACTTGAGAGCAAGCTTGGAAAAATCCAGAAGATACCACGAGAAAGGTAATCATAGCAACTCAGTCAGGTACCAAGTAGGTGACTTAGTAATGTACAAGACTCACCCCATTAGTAGTGCGATTGATAAGACCACCTCGAAACTATCATTCAGATGGTGTGGCCCTTACCAAATCCAAAAGTACCTAACTCCAGTTACAGTAGCCCTGTGCGAACCTGCAACTCAGAAATATGTGCGGAGAACGCATATTTCGCAACTAAAGTTGTATAAGAAGAAATGACGGTATAGTATAACCCAAAAAGAAAAGGGAATACTAGGCAGTAAAGAAAATTATATTTCTGAATCCACGTAAAAAAATGTAAAACGTAGAGTTTGGAAACGAGGCCTGATCAACCTGAGTTCCAGTTCTGCGAAGCATGCATTAATGAATAATCATTAACTAGATGGGTACTAACACTCATTAACTACATGAGTTATATAGGACTCACAGAAGAAAAGATAGAATTCTAAATAGTAAAGATTTAGAAAGTTACTCTATAGAAGAGAGAGTAAGACAAACAAAAAAAACCGGTAGTAAAATTAAGTGATAGAGATAAGAAAGAGTTTTGTGTTTTAATTGTGTAAATATTTAGTGTAAATAGTATGTAAAAAAAAAGGTAGTTCATAAGAATATAAAGTGTACTGTGTTGTAACTATAGGTAATAACTATGTGGACAACGTTGTAAAGTGTACAACAACTATGTGAACAACTATGTGAAAGAAATTACACACACTAACCCCATTCAATATCCCAGTGCCCAATAGTGAGTTAGACTCAAAAAGCTTAACCGTAGCGTGCAATTTAAGCGGTGGAGTATGTGACGATTTAAATAAAAGAAATAATCAGGAAAATAAAAATTTAAAAAAAAATTAAGGTTGCGAGCTCTTAAGCCATTTAAATCTCACTGTATTAATATAAAATACCTGTATGTACTCAGTATGAGAGGAAGCAGTAATTAATTAGTTATTTAGAAGATACTCTAATAAAAAGATAAATTGTAAAGAGTTATTAATATCGTATTTAACCCTTTGCTTGTAAGCAGGCGCTGTCCTGTTGATTCCAGACTCGACATGTTTTCCGAGTCTTGTGTGAGTTAGAATAAGATAAAAAAAACTAATGTTAATAATTAAAAAATCTGAAGACATAAATAGTCGCTAAAACAACTGATTTAAATTATGTATATTTCTTTAGGGATAGTTTGTATAAATAAAAATGTTAACTTAAATATAGTTAGGAACTATATTCTCGCGCGGAAATTGTCCCACTAACTTTTGCCCAGTACCAGGCGAAGGGAGCGGAATTTCTCTCTCTTGCAATGGTGACTTCGTACAGTATAGACGTAGGAGCTGTGCGCTTAAAATATGTTAACTATATTTTGTCTCACCTTAAGATGGTGTACCAGATGTAGCTGTTTAAAGCATCTGGATGTGTTAATTAATATAGTCATGTAAATAGACAAGAAAAGTAAAGTAAAAAAAAATCGAAACGTAAAAAAGGAGTGTAACACAAGATGACTTCGTGCTTCAACAAATAACAACAATTCCAAAGTCATACCCGGAGATGTGAACTATCAGAAGCCACAAACTCTACTGCACGTGACAGAATATGCAGATCAGGACATCCGAGAATCTACAAGATCATCGTAGATATCTACACGACATATTGTTCAACCTGCGAACTTTTGGAGCCCTTTACAGAGGAAGGCCAGACCGAGATGACGACGTAGCTGTTCCTGTTTCCCAAGACGGATACCCCAGGACGAGTCTTCTGCATACCAATTAAAAGGTGACTCGATAGCCTGTCTATCGAGGGTTACTAATATTTGTTACACAACACATCTTGAAAGAGACTTTTCAGAAACTAGTAACTTTGTAAAGACTTATAAATTAAATCTAAGAATTTCATGTAACTATTCTAACTTCATACGTTGTAACAATTTATATGCTAATGTAGAGTAATATAATTCAAGCAATAATACCATTCTTCCAATGGTTGAATAAAAGAAAGTCTTGCAAGCTAATATCATGAAATGAGTATAATTAAAAGTCTTAATTACAGAAATACAGAGAGTTGACCCGGATCCGAGGTATAGCTATATAAAATCAAGTTTGATCTCAAAGTTTAAAGAAACCTTTCAAATAACTTAATAATTGAATTAGTAATGTCATGGGATCTGTCAGTAAATGTTTTTAAATGTTAAATAAAGAGAAGTCTTCTTGTTACACACATATGAGGAGTGCTTAAATCAATTGTATACCTTGCCATTGTTTCCTTACACAGTTAGTAAGTAAGTTGTTATATTAATTATTTGTGATCAATTCTGTTACAACGTAGGCAGCCCATCTAATTAACGGAGTTTAATTACGAGGGGTTCCCTGGATTTGTAACGCGGCGAAAAGACGTTACAACTAATTCCTGAAGATTTGTGGCGCGGAGATCCAGATCGTCACGAGTGACGATTGGGTCCGCCGGGAGAGATGGTAACCTTCGAGAGAGCTCGTCATGATAGGATCGCCAGTTGACTCTCCTAACAATCTGAGCGGGAAGTCGGGGTGACGCCGACAGCTCTCGAACAGTTATAACAAGGGGATTGTGATCGGACGAAAGATCCGACACAGACGAGACCTCGATGTTGCGGGCATCGTTCTTGACAACTACTATGTCAAGAACGTCCGGCCGATGGCCGTGGAAGGGGAAGTAGGTAGGGTCTTCAGGGCCGATGACATTAAGTGCCGGGTCGCCAGAGAGATGAACCGGAACAGAGAATTTCCATAGGCGTTGACAACGCGGCTGTTCCATGAAGGGTGTTTGGCGTTTAAGTCGACGGCTACAATGGTTGAGAGGGGGGTGGTCGAGGAGGGCGTCCCACTCCTCGGGCGGTGGCGGAGTTCGCCGGCCAGGCCGGAGGTACGCAGAAACAACGCGCAGCTCCGATCCGCTGGCGTCCACCGCCACCGCGCAGCCTTCAATAATAGATGTATCTAGAGGAGGCAAAAGCCTGTGGGATATCCGCCTGTGGACTAAAACAGCTGTGCCCCCCGAGGGGGGACAGCGAGGCCGTAGGGGACGATCCTGACGATAACAGGCATAGGCAGGAAGGGAAAACGAGTGGTAATGAGCCAGATGAGTCTCGGAAAGAAGTATGATATCAACATCATACTCCGTCACGAAAGTCATCAGTTCAGATCGTCTGGGGAGTAGCCCGAAGGCGTTCCACGCAACGATCCTCAGGCTATTAGCCATTCAGGGGAAGTAGAGGAAAGAGGGTAGCTAATGATTGGAATACCAGGGTTAGCACTGTGGTAGTGTCGCGAGCAGTCCGTATCGATGCAACAAGATTGTCTGCCCAGGCAGTCAGGGGATCCGCCGAGGCCCGAGAAGATTCCCGGGACTCCGGAGGACAAGCCTGACTGGCCTCGACAGGGGTAGCAGAAGGCGCTGGGCTGTCGGACTGAGTTGACTGCTCGCTAGGAGGTTGAGGTCGATGGATGGGGGCGGGTCGAGCCCGCGGAGTTGGAGGAGGTGGAACCTGAGATGATGTAGGTCGGCCGGCGGAGTTCCGGCGACGACGAGAGCGCTTGGATTTGCCCGATCGGGCTGGAGGTGGGACTGATTTAGCGGCCATGGCCGCGTAGGAAGGTGCGGGCGCTCCGGCAGGCGCCGGGGTTGAGGCCGCTTCAGGCGGCGCCGAAGCGACGACTGCAGGCGAGACAGCGGCACCGGAAGCAACCTGAGTTGCTGCCGGGACCTTGTCAGATGAACCAGTGAGAGGTGGGAATGCCTCTCGCCGGTTAGGGCCAGGACCAGCTACACGGCCAGCCTGCGCTCCAGGGCGCACAGGAGGTCGCTGCGGTTTCATGGCGGCGATAAAGTTAGGGCAGCCTCGGTAATTAGCCGGGTGGGCTCCGTCACAGTTGCAGCATTTAGCTGTGAACCCCGTCTTTGGCTTCGACAGTGAGAGACGACTACGCTGTTTCTATTTATAACTTTTTGGCCGCTTTAGGTGTATAACGCGAACCAATCAGAAGCCAGCTCATCATTCTCCACTCTGATTGGCCGTGGAAAATAAAACATGCCAGACACTATTTAAGGAGATGCTTTCACCCCGGCGGTTGCATATAAGCCATCTACAACACTATATAGAGACAGAGAGAATATAATTGTCAGTGACCCAGAGAAAACTAAAACTATCTGGCGAGAGTACTTCGATGGCCTCCTTGGTGGTATGATAGAGGGAGGAGAAATTGTTGCTCACACCCCGCGGAATGCAAACATTGGGGAGATGGAATCTGACCCACCATCAATTCAGGAAATAGAAGAAGCTATTAGTGCCCTCAGGAACAACAAAGCACCAGGTACAGACTTAATTCCTGCAGAACTGCTTAAAGCTGGAGGTACTGATGTGGCAGGCGCACAGCACTCCTTAATCGTGGACATATGGCAAACGGAACAAATCCCCATGGAATGGAATAAGTGCATTATATGCCCCATTTATAAAAAAGGTGACAAACTTCGATGTAGAAATTAAAGAGGCATTTCGTTGCTGTGCACCTCCTACAAGGTTTTTACGTAGGCTACATCTTGAACCAAAGGCTGAGACCCCTCACAGAAAATATATTACGGGAATACCAAGCTGGATTCCGACCTGGAAGGTCTACAATCGACCAACTTTTCTCGGTAAAACAGATATTAAGATGCGGATGTGAACGTGATATTGATGTGTACTACATCTTTGTGGACTTCAGGCAAGCGTATGACTCTATTAATAGAGACAAACTCTACACCATAATGCATGAATTTGGAATACCAGGCAAGCTGGTAAGATTAACGCAAGTGACCATGCAGCAGACTGAAGCTCACGTAAAGGTGGATAGCCAACTAACTGAACCCATAAATATTACACGAGGACTAAAGCAAGGAGATGGGTTAGCCCCAACACTATTTAATATTGCATTGGAATATGTAATTAGAGGCTTATCAATAAATAGCTCCAATCTGTTAACAAATAAAACTGTACAGATAGTCGCATATGCAGATGACATTAACATCATGTCAAGACGGATCACGGCAGCTAAAGAAATATTTATTGAGCTTAAAACAAAGCCAAGGAAATTGGGCTAGCCATAAATACGGATAAAACAAAAATGCTTATCCAAACAAGAAGGGACCAGGTTCATAACAACATTGAGATAGAGGAGGACACAATTGAAGTGGTGGACCATTTCACGTATCTCGGAGTGAACCTAGCAAAGACTGGATCAGAGGAGCCTGAGATCCAAAGACGGACCACCATGGCTAACAAGGCATACTTCGCATTACTGCCATCATTTAGGTCTGGGGATGTGCACAGGGAAACAAAAATGAAAATATATAGGACTGTGATCAGACCGGTGCTATGCTACGGGTGTGAGGCATGGACAATCACACAGAAAACAGCCGACATAGTAGACACCTTTGAAAGGAAAATACCCAGACGCATTATAGGCCCAATACAAGAAAATGGCTCATGGAGACTGAGATACAACAATGAACTGTATCAAATATATAAAGAGATAACAGTCTCAAAATTTATAAGAATACAAAGATTGCGTTGGGCCGGACATGTTATGAGAATGGAGGATGGCAGGAACCCCAAGATGGCTTTGCTTCTGTACATGGGAGGGAACGAGACCTAGAGGCAGACCGAAAAAGAGGTGGAAAGATGGCGTTGCAGAGGACGCGAGGGACATGGGGATAAGAAACTGGAGGAGGGTTGCAGTGGATAGAGTGGATTGGTGGCGGAGATTGGTGGAGGCCAGGGCCCGACTTGGGTTGTAGCGCCATTGGAGGAGGAATAATAATAATAATATGATATTATTCAATATAGTTTCGTCTGCAAGTTGTAGGCATATATGTCGTTTGCATATGTTTTTGTCGTTTCAATACACACACACACATATATTATATTTAATATTTATAATGACTTTACCTCAAGATGTTTTCTCCTTATTTGGAACATGTTTCGAGACGCTTTGTGTTCCCATCCTCAGCCTTCCTAATTTTGAGTCTTAAGATTGAGAAGACTTAAAATTAATAAGGCCGAGGATGGGAACACAAAGCGTCCCGAAACATGTTCCAAATAAGGAGACAACATCTTGAGGTAAAGTCATTATACATATTAAATATATTATATAAATCAGGAAATAGACTTTAGCAAAAGTGTTTGAATATATATATATATATATATATATATATATATATATATATATATATTTACAACACAAATAAGCCACCCCAGTATCAGGGATAAAAAATATAATTCTAAATGTAAATGTACTTCATATCGAATAAAATAATTAAATATAAATAAAATATAAAAACTATGACACGACAAACGACGACATTACCCAACCCAAGTGATTGACCCAAAAACAGGAAACAAAAGAAGAAGGGAACAACGAAAAATACACAAAGAAAAAGGACCACAAAGAAATTGACCAAACAAATAGGAACTAACAAAAGAAGGGAAGAAACCAGAACCAAAGAAGAATAAAGACAATTAAAGGAAGTGAATGAATTCCTACAACTGAATAAAATTAAACCAGACGAGAAGAAGAGAACCGAATCAAAATGAAGACAATTGAAAATGAAGAAGATGAAGGAGAAAAAGAAGAAGGAAGAGGAGACAAAGTGAAACCAAGAAATAAGAGACACCACATATAAAAGGGAGAAATGGTATACTCAAATATAGAATATTGTAAATAAACCCCAATAATTATCCACTAATGGAAATAAATATTGTTGTAAATGAGATAATTTATATACCTGTTTTAAACAAAAAACAGTTAAAAAATAACTTAGTAAAGAAAAGTACACTAACCCAAATATTAAAGTTAGATGTAGTGAAAGATGTAACAAAATGTCATTAATAATAAGTATAATTTTATAATGAAAGAAATAGTGAGAAATAGAAAGAGAGATAATTATAGGGATTACCCACTAAAGAACACTTAGTATAAACAGTGATACAGTGCAATAGTGTATGTGTAAAAACCCCAAAGTGTAGTGATAAAGAAGGTACGCTAATTAAATTATAGTTAACTATAAATAATTTAAAAGTGAAGGGGAGGTATAAATGGGAATAGAGTAAGATATAGAATATAAATATTATGAAAAATAGTGAATGATAATGAAAATAAACACTTAATAAATCTATAAAGAACACTAAAGATTTAACAGTGGAAAATGATAATTACAATGGTAATTAAAACCAAAAATATTGGTAATAAGTTTAGAAATATGTAATCATATTTAAAAGGTAGAATCCCAGGAAAGAGTAAATTGAAAGTGTTAACATGGAGGGAATGTAAAGATTGTTTAAAAGTTAAGGAGTTAGTGACGAATCAAAGACACCCATGTTATAAGGGATAGTTATAAATTTCATAAAAGTGATGTTGTTTATCACAATAAAAATAATATGTATTATAAACAAAAATTAGCAAATAATAAGTTCAAAGGAAGTGATGACGTTTCTCACTCAAAGTAATAGCAAAAGAATGAAATGAAATGTAATTTAAATGAAATAAGTAAAATACCATAATGGCTACTTATGCCTATGAAAATGCGTAACTGTCAGACACACACGAATATCAATTGTAACAAATTCACAAGGAAATTTACAAATCTAAGGCAAGTAACTAGCCAGTAATTATGTGTAAATCATTTTAAAAGAGAAATGTTATTATAAAGGTTTAAATTAAAGGAGATATGTAATTTATCAAATGTCAAAATAATTAGACTAAAGTTAATATGTAATGGAATATGACCTTATGAGGTATTGTTTTAATCTTTGAAAGGAAAGAAATACAATAGTGATATTATTTATTACCCAGAAGGGATGACAGAAGAATAAAATCATTCAGAAAATATATAATAAATTTGAATACAAATTTCAAATATCTTAACAATGCTTTTAATCGAGGCCTTAACCAATCAAAGGATTTCAGTTACCATAGAAACGGGCCGTTGGATACTAATTTTCCGTTAAATTTATTAGACTTGAAAAAAATGACGCGTGGGTAAGCGGTACGCAAGATTGAGATGACCAAAATTTTACTTTTGAAGAGCTTCAAATAATAACAGAAGTTGTTGATGCCCAATACAGTAGATGAAGTAGATGAGATGAAGTAAATGATGTAGATGTAGATGAAGTAGCTTCAAATAATAACAGATGTCCAGGAACCAAATAAACCAAATTAAATAATAGAAATTCGCAAGACGAGATAGAAGAAGATGCCAGCAGCCTAAATCAGCCCAAAATCGATGAATTTCCATTATCCCAGAACGGCGACATATCGTAACCTTCTGAACTGATAAGTATCAATTAAATGAAATAATCCCAAGAATAAAAACACATTAAATATTTCTCAAATCAATCAAAATTTCTCACTATTAAACTAAATTCATTTTCTTTCAAAGGTTGAATAAATATAAACTTACGTAGACAATTATTAACTTAGGAATAACCTCGCTTTAATGTGCGAATTTTGTAACAACTAATACAACACCACCGAACAATTTGTAAAAACACTTTATACTATTTAAGTACGGATAAGGTACGGTAGTGTACTTTTTTAATGTAACCAGCTTTTATGTTTTATTTATAATCCAAAGAACCCCAGATTTTGAACAGATTAATGTATTGTATACAAACAGACGCCATCTCGGCATCAAGGTAACTCATTTCAAAATCAATTTCGCCAACCTAGAGATATGTTTCATGTTCTAAGCCGGAGCAATTTTATTAAAAATTAATTTATAATACTTTTGTCATATTGATTAATGATGAAATCAGAATTAAAATTACAGTACAGAGTATTACCATTGTTTTATTTCGTAGGAAGTTGTATGATATATGTGTGTGTGTTGGCAATTTATTACTGAGGAACCAACTAGCGCTCGGGCCGAGTGGACAACACAACAAGCTGTACAGCGGCGGGAATCATTTGAACGCTCCAGTCGTCAACGCTGACAACACCTATTTAACCAGTAAATTCACAAATTTAATTGTTTTAAGGTAAACAATTTGGCGCCACCGGGGATTCGCAACCCCTATGAATAAACAGGTAGGTTGTACTGATAATTGAGACCACGCTACAGACTTCAGTAGTGACAACCATTATTGTAACGACCGGTGTGAGGCGAACACACCACACTAACAATTTCTACACATAAAAAACAAGTGTACACATTTTACAGATACGACCGAGACTTCTACATCGTTACAGATTGCCGAACCGAACGTGAGGCTTAAATAAGAAGGACGCCCCGATCTACCTCGTTACAATATATATAGACTGTACACATTGCAACATTAAACTTATAATAGCATTAATATGACAAAAATGAATTACCCGGTGTGTGTGTGTGTGTGTGTGTGTGTGTTTGTAAGGAGGTTATTTTACTCTAAAAGTTTTTTTTTACTTTGTAAAGACAGATTCTGGTAACACTTTGGCTCTACAGTATACAGTAGTTAATAATAAACGATCTAGTGTATTTCTTTTCCTCCATAATGGATGACGATTCCACATACGAGTGTAGCTGTCGTACATCTGTGCTCCAGTCTAATCTGTATTTGTACGGCCACAAGTGTATCACTAACTATCTTATACGTATCACAGATGACATGCACACACTACGTAATAATATATCCGTGGTGTAATCTAGAAATTTAAATATTTACTACGTTGCATTTCAAATCGAGATAACATATGACATAGCGAAATATAAGGTTACTTTTATGATGAAATATGCCAAGAAAGTAGTCAAATCACAAATTAGAAAATGAAAGATCACAAAACCAAACTAGAATAACTAAAATGTACACTGTCGGACAACGCACGTTTGTCAGTAAACGTTTAACAGCAAGACGATACGGACGTGTGGACGAGGTCCATCTCCAACAGTGGCCTACTATAATTCTCGTGCTGATCTATGTTATAATCAGCAGTTTCGGCCTCACCTCTGGAAGCCATCCTCAGTGAACGGTTTTTGAAACAACTGACAAGGTGTGCGTCAGTAAAACCACAGTACTGTGTCTTTGCTAGCCTATTACGTTCAGCATAAGAATTGTAGTAGACAACGGCCTTACAGCCCGGGCAGTAGTGATGCCGCCCGTAAAGTTTAAGAAACATGTTAGAGAAAATGAAGTTCAACTACTGAATTACAGGAGCTAAGGGAAGGAGACGACGAATTATTTGTTAGGTTCACACAAAATTATACTTTCTCGCAGTCTTCTTCTTCTTCTTCTTCTTCTTCTTCTTCTTCTTCTTCTTCTTCTTCTTCAAGGGTTAGGTTATATAAACCTGTTCCTGCACCCATCTCATCCTCGGACGACCCACGTCTCTCCTACCACTGGCTTCATAGTTCAGTGCCGCTTTCGGCAATCGATCCTCTATCATTCTTTGCAGATGATCCCACCATTGTCTTCTGTAGATTGAAATAATTTCATTTATGTCCTTTACTTCGAGTTCTGCTCTGATATCCTCATTCCTCATTCTATCTTGCAATGTATAATTTAAAGTATTTCGAAGAAACTGCATTTCAGCACTCTGAATCATGACTTTATTGTCATGACCCACGCCTCACTCGCATATGGGTATTGCAATTGTCTTATAAAATTTAATCCTTGTTCTGTGTCTTGTTTTGTTTATAAGATTTCTATGAATGTTACTACAAATATTCCTAAATTTATTTATCTTCTCTTTTATATCATATTCTGATTAATAGCTTACTGCACAGCCGAGATATTTAAAACGGGTCACTTGTTCTAAAGTGCTGTTGTTTATAACTATCTTAGTCCTCACTGAATATTGTAACGTGACAAATGGTATGACATAAAACCATGTAAGATTTACAAGAATAAACGAATCAGAAGCTGTACAATAAAGAAACAAGTAATAAATAAAAGAATCATAACATAACACTAATGATTATATTTGACAGACTCTAACTATGACTGACTATACCCAAATGTTTAGGTAAGGTGATGGAGGAAGATAAAAACAACATAAAATGAACAATGAAGGAATATTCGAGACCAATTACCCTATTCCCAGTAAATTATAATTTGTAATGACCATATAAAAGTACAAACTAAATAGTATGGAATTATATAATAAGTAGTAAATAAAATGTAATGAAATGCTAGAGAAATGAACCAGTATAATAATAATAATAAAATAAGAAGTGATAAAGTGACAAATAAATAAAGATAAAATGTTTATTATCAGTAGGTCTAGGAGAGAATGCTGATAAATGTAAAATGTTAAATTGCATTAGTATGTGATGATTTCAAAATAGTCATAGGTCATTTACAAGTACTATGTTCATTATTATTGTTTAAAACTGCTCAGTTATATTGTAATATTTAATTAATTATGTTCATGAAGTTATGTGTAAAGTGTTAAGACTAATAGACAATACATAATCTGTTGTATTAAAGTTAGGCCAAAGAAATTATGTATTTTGTCTATAAGTAAAAGATTATATTGTTTTGAAAGGTTTAGAAACCAACAAATGTTGTATTTTAAATAATTATGTTAATTTTTTTATGTAGAAGGTGTTAAAATAACAACAGAAAGATCATTTGTTAGAATAAGTGTAGGCATAGAATTTCAGACATGTTAGCTGCTAGGCCTATATATAAAAACTAGTAAATTGTAAATTTTAAAGTATAACAGCAAGGTTTATTGAAATAATGAATGTAATATGAATAGGTATAATGATATTAGTCTGCACAACAAAAATGTATTCGAAATAAGTAGTATAACATTAATTATTAAGAAAATTAGGTGGTAAAAATGTAAAATCATTATTTATGAAATAAAAGTAACCTTGTTTGGTTCCAAATTGATGTATAAGTTAAAAGCAAGACAGTGATGTTGTTAGATTTAGATTCACAGTTAGAATAATGGAATTAAACCAATTTAAAGATATTTGACCAATTTTGTACAGAAAGACAATGTATTTCAATGACAATATCTCATCATGTCCACCAATCAAATTTGGTTTTTTAACCCTAACAACAACAAATTTATGTAAATAATTTTGAGAGTTCTTTAATAACCATTAATGAGAAAAGATTGAAGAAATTACAGAGCTTGAGATTATAAGAAAAAAAAAGTAATAGAAACGAACTAACTAATAAACAATCTGGATATAGCATAACAGATTATTAATAATAAGCCAAAAGCAATTCTAAGTGGATCACAGAAGTGGATTAATCAATAAAAGGAAAATCAACTATACCAAAGACATTTTAACTGGACCTGAGATTAGAAGAAGCAGTCGCTAAGTATAACATATTATTGAGTTATTACGTAACGAAGATTGACAAAGTGAATTACACTAATAACACTGATTTCACACCCACTAATTAAAATTGTGGACTTACTTTGATAATGAACCATTAAAACTAACACCAAAACCACTATTCTAGTTATTTCTTGTACAGAAAATTGTAAATTAATTCAATACTATACTAAACAAATTAACCTATAAACACTAGTTTTTTCGAACGTAGGTTGTGACCATAGTCGTCCATATTTTTTCAAATATATAATATTTTGATATTTGTTGTAAAGCTTGTACCTTTATTTGTGTGTTTCAATATGTTTTTCTGTAGCTAAAAGGACATTTCCACGCCTTGAGATTTAACGAAATCGACCATTACTGGTTAATAAACAAAATAGCCAACCGGCAATAAATAAAGAAACAGATAATTTGACGAAAATAATCGGGAACGTTATTGGGTAACTAAAGGGTTTAAAAAATGGATAGTTAAACTATTATTATCCGTAATACTGTATGTTTGGTTCTTGATAGTTTTGAGAACAGAGTTTGCTTTTGATATAATAAATATAACCTTCTTCGAGTTACGAAGAGAAGTTGGCAACGCAGAATTTTTGAAACGAACGGCGGAAAAAAGGTGAGTTCCACAGTCATAGTTGTTATCATTACGGGAAATATTTTAAGATTGTTACAAAATGGATGAGAACAACGTGTGGTAAATTATAATACGAGATCTATTAAATTTGTTACAAAATTTACCTTTAAATATTTTGGTCTTTGGTCTTTATTTACCATGGTTTTGGCCTTTCTTACTGAAATTGTCAGTGAGTACTCTCTTGCCACTTCTTGTAATTGAAACATAGCTCTTTGCAAATCATCCTCATTTTCTTGAATAAGAACTATGTCATCCGCATATAGCAGGGAACCTATACAAATTGATTTGTTAAGCTGTATTGCCGAAGTCATTCTGGATTTCCATGTTCTCAACATGTCGTCAGAGCCTCCAGGTGGTCTAGTGGCTAACGCGGGAGATTGATGAGCTCGTGGTCCCGGGTTCAATTCCCGGCGGAGGCTCCATACGGCGTGCACTCAGCGTCGTGAGGCAAACTGAGTAGGCGCTGAGATAACAGCGCCGCCTCCTGGCTGTGAATACCGCAACTAGCGGCTGGTGGCGCGTAGTACTAGCCATACACCGTCACACTAACACAAAAAGCCGCGCGGTACGCCTTGGTCCTTAACGGACTGTTGAGCGGAGGTGTTTTTTTCAACATGTCGTCAATGTATATATTAAACAAGGTTGGGGAAACACAGCATCCCTGTCTAACACCTTTATTTATTGGAATGTCACCTGAGAGCCTACCATTCAGTTCCAGGGTTACAGATGTACTTTTATAAAGGATCTTAACTGAATTTATTAAATGGTGTGAATATCCTCTTCTATCCTTAATGTTCCATAACTTTTCACGATCTACATTATCAAATGCTTTTTCGAGATCAACAAAAGCGATATGCGTTTCCTGGTTATACTCCCGTCTTTTCTCTATTATCTGTCGTAATACTGTCTCGCAGTGATATCTAAAATCTGTTTGCATCAACGGAACTTTTACAACGGTCTGTAACGGGTCTTCTGACTCTTCCGTTTTTATGCATTTTCCTTTAATGCCTCATAGATCACCTGCGAACAACCACATTCCCTTTGGGCTTACTCGCTCGGCCAGAACTACGACTGTCCTATCTTTTAAAGCGGGTGAAAAATTGTAAACAAAATACTGATGGCAACTGCTTGTAACAGCATTTGATCGTATCGACAACTGATTGGAAGATACAGATTAACACTTTTGGCAGGCTTCGAAAACGTATTATCGCTCAGTATATAGAATTCTGGGTACTAGACATTTTTACTCTGACGAATATGGTTGGCCTATGTCCTCAATTTGGGTAAAGAAGTTGGTATTTTACGCCACGAAATTCCTATACCAGTAACGATTTCTAGTAGTTGAATAAATGTCTTTCATACGTTTGTTGCCGTCACAAAAACTATCAGTTATCACAACAATCAATTTGTTCCGAACATTGGTACTACGCACTTGTATAAGCTCCTGTTGTCAGTCAAAATAACCTGGCAGTTCTCGTAATTACCAAATTTCGTTCATCTCAGTTGGCGCCTCCGAAATACAAACATAGCCAAACGTTTTGCTTACTCTGTGACGTGACACATGTTCGGAGGTAAAACTGGCGAGCTCAAGACTGATACGCGGACAATACTGCTTCACACTAAACAAACTGCCGTTTCTAACATTTCCAATCACACGAATCTACTACTAGTGACCGTAATTTACATACGAATATTAGGAGATGAAAAATATCTTATTTATATTGACAGTAATATATAATTTAGAAATATATCGAGAACGCTAAAAGTAGTACAGACATAATTTAGTGAGATTCTTGCATAGTGGAACATAAACGTCAAGTAAGTCTACTTGAATATTTTATTCACACTCACACAGTCACCTGACATCTGACACACCATGACCGTACAAAGTGAATATATACATAAGAAAATGTAATATGGCTCGCACGTTACTGTAAATTATATTTATTCTTTGTAGACACGAGAATACAAAGTTATGGTATAACGTAGAAAACTGAATAAATCAACAGCGTATAAATGTAGTGAGAAGTTTCTGTATGCAGAATTTCAGTAGTATGACGGACCGAGGTCAAACAAAGGACTGAGACAGTTCTGTTGGTTATTTCCAATTCTGTTGAAGGTCATTTAACGTTGATTTTGAAAAATTGTCCGCGAAGTCCAGTACATGGGAACACAGTTGTAGAAAGAATAAATTTGTACACTTTTATTTGTCAGCGATCAAATAATTCTTGTTGAGGATGCGGACGATAGTCTGTGTAATATTTGAGCAGTAATTTAATGGAAGAACTTAAAGATAGGGTTCTTCTTCTTCTTCTTCTTCTTCTTCTTCTTCTTCTTCTTCTTCTTCTTCTTCTTCTTCTTCTTCTTCTTCTTCTGGCACTACGGTCCCTGTAGAACCCTGGCCTGCTCAACGATTCTCCTCCATTCTTCTCTATCCAGAGCCTCACTGCTCCAACCTGCCACTTGCGTCTCCCTCAAATCTCCTTCCGCATCTTCATACCATCTTCTCCTCGGACGTCCTCTCCTCCTTACTCCCTCCGGCTTCCTTTCCAATGCCATTTTTCGGCTTCGTCACTTCTCATTGTCACCTCGTACTCCAAACATCTCAACCTTTGCGCCTTCGCTGCCGCAACTATCTCCGCTTCTCCATACACGTCTCTTAGCTCACGAGTCCTTCTTATCCTCCACATCTCTCCGTCCCATATTGGTCCATAAATTCTTCTCAGAATTTTCCTCTCGAAAACACCAAGGTTTTTCATACCTCCTTACTTCAGTACCAATGTCTCGCTTGCATATGTTACTATAGGTCTGATTACTGTGGTGTATATTTTCTTTTTGACATTCCTGGGTTTTGAATTTAAAGATTCGATTCAGAAATGAATATTCATAAAACTCAGTGCAGTTGGTTGGTGATGTCGGCAAGTAGTATCCGGTTACTGTAAAATATAGAGTAAAAACCAAAGGATTGTAACTATTAGGGATTGCCTAATTAATGGTGTTGCTGTCGACTAATGACATGATAAAGAATTTCTGTAGGAAATGTGTAGAGGTAAAATAATAACAGACTGAACTCGGTGTTGTGGAATCAGAACAAAAGAAGTACAAAAAGGTCGCAAATGTTCTTCATTGTCGTCTGTCTGTATAGGTGTAGGCATTTTTTCCTGTTCCGAACTTCATTTCTTTTTCCATGTGAGTCACAGTCCACTATTGTCGTCGGTATTCTATCTAGAGACATGTGTAGGACATTGTCCTTCCAGTTCATCTTGTAACGGCGAGTTGCGATCAACGGCTCTTCAATATCTAATGCATCTCGTATATTATCGTTACGCACTCTATCCAGTCTTGAACACCCTTGTACCGACCGAAGGAATTTCATTGTCGCTGTTTGGAAGGCCCTGAAATCGTTCTGTCTTGGTATCCAGCATTACAAACTACAAAATGTTGTGCACAGCCTGTCCCATAACCTTATAAAGTCTGATCTGCGTCATACCTTCATTTAATGTATAAGTACTTAAAAAAAAAGAATAAATACTATGGAAAATAATTATTTAAGATATCCTGGCCATTCCCCAATGGATCATGTTAAAGTAGATATAATTAGAAAATGCTACATCTGAGACGTTGAAAGAAGAAAGTAGAAACAATTCATGGTATGGACACATGAGAAATATAAAGGAGAACAGCCGAGCGCGCGAGTGGGTGTATCGTAGCTTTGTTAAGTTAGGAAATGGGGTAAAACCTTTATAAATAGGGATTTTGAGAGGGGGATTTTGGACTAGAATGAAGCCTATCGTATTACAAAGAATTTACCGAATTAGGATTAGTATTCACTCAGTGTGAATACTTTTTTCCCAGTGGTTTTTAAGTACGCCTTGAGATGTTCGGAGTTACGAATTTGACTAAAAGAAAACACAAATTAAACCTACAGGAAAGAATGGTAACGCTTGCTGTTTTAATTTTGTATGTGAACACAAGGTATAAAAGATTTTTAAATTGTGTTTGTCATTCTAATAAAATTAAATAAGAGAAGGGACATTCTTTAAATTATCTACAAAATATTATTACTTTTTTCATTTCAGAAGCAGAAGAAAAGTTTTCGTTTGTAAAACTAGGTATCATGTTTTAAAAAAAATATTACTGAGAAATTATATTACAAATTGTAATATTTGTATCAGCTTTGAAATACGTAATTATATTCCACTTGCATTGTCGACATATATATGTGTAATACGCAGTTTTTATATCATATGAAAAATGTATTAACATAAATTTGTTTCCTTATTAATATTTAACGGCTGCTCCTGATCAAACGTAATTCAAAAGGATGACACAATTTTGGTAATTCCGAAAACTTCTTGAATCAAAACAACGTTATGAAACTAGTTCGAAGACGGCAAATGAGACTTATCGTTCTGCATTATATGCTTATAATCCACTCAACCAAGTGCCGTGTTCCAGTCAAGAGTCGGCTTTCACTTTGTAAAGATTGTCCACAAAGTGTATAGGCATACGGTTTAATTCAGCTTCGATCGGCTAAGTATTGATGTGAGCGATGCGTATAGACAGTGCCCTTCTAAATTGCAGATGACCACTTTTCTCGTGTCGGGGATCTAATCCAAGCGACACGGTGTACGATGCTCTGATCACAACTCCACGACCATTCCCTACTTTGTTATGTAACTCTGCAGTTTCAATAATAATATTGAAATCAGGCGACAAGTCTGGCAGTGGCTGATATTTAGGGAACGCAATTCAGTAGTCAGACTTAGTATACTGAATTTTAGAAATTCTACGCAACATATATATACGGTCCTACACAGGGCGCATGATAAACGTTTTCAAATCGCAGCGTTGAATCGCTTCCTCTACATAAACAGTAAATGTTTAATGGGATCTTTTTAGGACGGAGGTTATAATACAAAATTATAAAACTATTAGAAACAACATAGCCTAATTCTCTAATTAATATATACTCTCTGTCGGCTTCCAAGTCGTTTGGAACTTATATAAAGTATCGATTATTCGTTACTTACGGCTCAAAAGTTTGGACTACTAATAAACACACAAGAACAAAATTAATGACAGCAGAGATAGACTTTTGGAGACGTTCGGCAAGAGTATCCAGACGTGAGAAAATTAGAAATGAAGTAATTAAGGACAGAACTTATGTGAAAAATTCAATTGGTGATTTTATCCAAAAAAAAAAATTACAATGGTATGGAGACACGAAAAGAATGGCACAGGAAAGATTGCCAATAAGACCTACGGAATAGACCCCACCAGGAAGAAGGAAAAAAGGGAAGACCACCTATCATCTGGATAGAAGAAATTCAGACTATATTGAGAGAACGAGAAATTGAAGAAGATCTTTGGATGGACAAGCAGCAGTGGAAGATGAGAATTCAATCACTTTAGTAATCTTTGGTTCCGGAAAATGTGAAAACATTGTACAGCCGAAATAACAATAAAAATCGATTATTCGTTTACATATTGTTAAAGTTTACTTATTGAGGTCAAATCTTTTAAACATCTCGGGACAATGCCCCATTATCAGTATTTAAGAGATCGTTTAAACAATAAGATTAAACACGCATATAAATATTACGATATAACACAAACACACAATTGTTTGCGGAACGCTCGCGCCTGATCTACATGCGCACCGCGCCAGTGGGCGAAACGCCTGGAATAAGTAAACAGTGAAACGTGAGCGGAACCCCAATGCAGCAGTGTGTTGTTCCTAATAATCAGAATCGCCACAACTTACGAGTCGCGGCGATCGGATATCTACGCTGTCCGCCGCGGACGGCAACTAGTATCTCCACAATGAATAGCTGTCGTGGTGCGGAATTGTAATACGCGTACAGTCACGCTGCGCAGTAGTTCTTTACTCAGGCACATATGTTTCTACACAGAGCAATTTCGCTCGTAAATTTTAGAAGTTTACACAATTTTAGAACATTATGTTCTTTAGTTTGACAAACATTATTGGGTACTGTCCCAATAGCCGTACCAGGAATCATTTTCGACATTTCGATTATTCGATTATTTATTGGCATCGATATGTAGTGAATATCGCTTATAATTTTAGCTGGGTAATAGAAATCGTGAAAATTTATTTGTCTATCTTATAAAATAGTTTGTTGACGATTGCAAACATGTTTCATTGTGGTATTTTTTACGAAAAATGTTTCTAGCAACAATAAAACTCCGATGTGTGCCTGTGACCCCAACAGTTGACGTTGTTAGGTTAACATGCAAACTAAAATTACACTTAGAAACCAACATGCTTTTAAAATAATACTCGCTTTTTGTGAAATCCATATAAAAAAAAAAAAACTCGAAGTTAGGCGGGGCGGGGTGGTCCTTGGGCCCTTGTCTATTGTCTATATTATGTTTCCCTTTTTATGACAGAAGACGTTTCCCACTAACACTCGTTTTTTTACTAATACTCGATTTTTGTGCAGATCACTGGAAAAGCAACAAACTCGAAGGGGGCTATATATGCTTCCACTTTTTTTATATTTCGCACAAAATTTGCTTCCAGTGAAGTTTTCGAGATTTTACTGAATAGCATAAATTAATATTGACTACCTAACGTATAACAAATCTTGTTTTCACTTTTCTTTATCGGCCATCTGAGGACCACATGCCAATTACAATTCTTTATTCTTTGTTCTTTTCTTTTTCTCCAATATTCTTTCATCTTTTCACTGTGTCTCTTCTTCCTGTCTTCAGTCCACTTTGAACCTGCGTTTTCTCTCTTCTACCTTGGACTCCTTCCGTTTTTAACACTTTTGCCCGAAAAACTTATTTTTTTCTAAATCCTTTTGGACTTCTTTAATCAAACTTGATGTTGACTTCTTCCCCCACAGATATTGTTTTAATTGTTACACGCTTTTTTTATTATACGCTGTTTTTTGTTTTATTTTAACCTTGCTATTCAGAAATAATTGTGTTTTCACTTTTTTCTATTGTTGTTTTTGTTAAAAAATACGTTATGTTCTTTGGTTTAAATGTTTCTCTTTTTTAAGCATTGAGTGTACACATTAAATGTCAAAACTTTCCCAACCATGGCTTTCATTTTTTTAAACAGTACCTAAGCTAAAAACCAAAAACAATTACTACGTAAGCTCACAAACAACAACAACACGTATTTTCGCTTTATATTAAGAAACAGAATAATTTACAATTGTACACTTCTTCTTCTTCACATCGTAGTATATCGATACAATCGCATATTCAAAACATCGAAATGTAGTGCGGGTACGCATAAAGGGACAGTTCCCATTATTGTTTTTTATTTTTACAGCACCTAACATTTTGTCCATTCTACGATGAACTATCCTCAGTCGAGCGTTATTTCGTTAACGTTAGGGTGGTTAACCATTTGCTGCTGAGAAAATATAAAGTGCGTGACACAAATAAACAAAGTTACAGGTGATAATGATTTTGATCAACATTGAACAATATTATATTTCAAAAATTTTAGATCAACATTTGTTCTCGTGTTATGTAATGAAGAAGAAAAGTAAATTTTTCATTAAAGTAATAATAAAATTGAATATAGATTTGATTAATCAATTTTATACAAAGAAAAAATGAAATTTCCACAATTTTTATGTTCTTTGTAAGAGTGAATGTTCTGTTTTTTGACTTTGCTCATATTTCGTTGTAACACATTTCGGAATACGCGCGTCCCCCCACACACAAATATATGCGCGCTGCTAAGACATAATTTTTCTAAAATTCATTGAAGTATAATCAAAAAGAGCCACACACTCTGTAAAAAATAAACACCAAATATTTGGTGTATTTTAATTTAACTTTAATTCAAAAGTTTTAACAAAACGTTAAATTATTCAAAAGCATAAAAAATGATACATATACTATAAGCAATCCTTAGTTAAATAAATACAAGAACAGTAACAAACTAATTAAAAAACAAATTAGAATTAAAAATGATGATTTATTAAAAATTTTAGATACCAATGATAATTATATTATGCATAAAACGTAAGCAACTAAAATTATGAATGGTGTCGTCAAAGCGCCGATTATGGAAACCAATAGTTTAACCATCAAAATAACTTAAACCGGAATGTAAATCGATTATTCGTATATTCATTTGAAAGGTCTCCCCCTCACTCTCTCACACACACACACACACACACACACACACACACACACACACACACACACACACACACACGCACACACACACACACACACACCTTTCTTGTATCCTCAATGCTTTGGTTTGGCTCTCAGAAGACGAATGCGAGGTTTTGGTTTTGTTTCCACGATGTCCTCAGACATAGCCTACTCAACCACACTCCTGTCGAAATGTCGCATTCGTCTTTTTTAAACCGAAACAACAGCGTAAAACCTTTTAAGAAACAAAAGAACGACATTTATTCCTTCTTATCGACGATAATAAGTTTGTCCACCTGTTTTGTTTTTCTTAGGCAATCACTCCCACCGCGTCCTTGGTATTCCTGTGGTTCTCCTGTAAATAGCCTTATAATTATGAACAACTTGAGATCAAATTGTGATGGTTTTTAGGATTTATACCACTATCCACAGATTTTATTGTGAATAGATAAATTTCCAAGTTCTGCTCAGATCTCGCTGTCTATGCGTATTCAGCCCTTAACGATTCGCAGAAACGTCATTTTCGTTGCTTGGGTAGGATTTATGAATTCGTATATCAGAATCCAAGATGCAGAACTGGAACTAACATAACGTTCATCTTCTTCTTTGCATGCATAAGTCTTAAAGCCCGTTACGTCATCCGCCGTTACAGTTGATCTCTCTATCTTTTCATCGGCCGTCACAGACTTCTTCTATCATTAGGCATATACAGTTTGTTGCATTTACGTGTGTTGTTCTTGATGGGCTTATACGTTCTGTGCGATCAAACCATAGCTGTCTATATTCCCTCACCATCTCATTCATTGGTCGGTCCTCAGTCCTTGCCTATCTAACCTGGTATACTCAGCTACTGATCTCGTCTCTGTACTTTGCTCGAAGATGGCAGCCCCACCACCAGACTTTATTGCAATCGGGTTGGTAGCCCATTCAGGGAGACTTAAGCACTTCCAATCCTCTAAAAAAGGAAAAGCCGGACTAGAGTCGAGGATTTTAATATCTGTTTTTTATTTGAGAGCACTCCTTGTTGCACCACACACGAACAGATGATACTCGGTCTTTTTTTTTGTATCGGCCATCTAAGGACCACTTGCCAATTTCAATTCTTTGTTCTTTTCTTTTTATTCAATACTCTTTCATCGTTTCACTGTGTCTCTTCTTCCTGTCGTCAGTCCACCTTAAACAGGCGTTTTTCACTCTCCTACCCTATACTCCTTCAATGTTTAACACTTTTGCCAGAAAAACTTCTCTTTCAATTGCTTCTTCTGAGTTTATATTATTTTTTTCTAAATCCTTTTGGACTTCTTTAATCCAACTTGATGTTGACTTCTTCTCCACAGATATTTGAAGATCTGCTTTGTTAACCTATTGTCGTCCATTCTATATAAATGTCCAAAAAATAATAGTCTTCTTTTTCTCATTGTTTCTGTTATATTTTCCATACTCTGATATATTTCATCATTACTTCTTAATTTCCAATCTTCTGAAGTTTTTCGTGGGCCTAATTTTTCCTAATATTCCGTCTTTCCAATATTTCTAGTTTGTCTAAATTATAATTCAATGCTAGACAATCACTTGCATATAGGCATTCTGGCTCCACTATTGTACTGTAATGCCTTATTTTCGCATTTTTAGATATGCACTTTTTATTGTAAATATCTTTAGTTATACCATATGCCCTTTCAATTTTATGAATCCTTTCTTCTATGGACAATTTTTCTAAACCATTATCTTGAATTATTTCCCCTACATACTTAGATTTTCTAATCCTCTCTATGCGACCAATATCTGTTAGCAAGAATTTTGGCGAATTTTTAATGTTCGTGAAAAATTTGTTTTTTCTGCAGAAATTCTTAAGCCTGTTATACTACTGGCTATGTCCTCTAAAAAATTAACTTGTGTTACTGCAGATGTCAGATGTTCAGAAAGTATAGCAAACTCATCTGCGAATGGCAAACAGTTTATTTAAATATGTTTGTTCCTTCTTCCCAACATGATTGGTGATATTTTGCATTCCTTTAATTTTTCATTCCAAATTCTCACTACTTTTTCCAGGACAGTTGAAAAGAATTGGGGATAAACCCCAATACTCGGTCTTTATTTTTAACAGAATTTATATTTCTGTCGTACTGCAAACGCACGATACACTCAAGGTAATTAAAATGCTCAATTACATGAGTCATTGTTTAAGAATCGTTTTGTTCTAACTGGGTACGCACCATGGAATACCATTGTTAAAAATATTCACATTCCTATTTCTTTCGGGTTACCGTAACACCTGCCTACCGTGTTTGGTTTGACATACCGCCTTAATTTACATATTAAAAAGCGGCATCTAATTTTTCGATTTATTTCAATTCTTTTGTTGCTCAACATCCAACCGCTTATTCCAGAGTTGATGCACCACTTATCAATAAACCTCTAATGCACTCTACCAGCTGATGTGGATAACTCTGTTCTCTTAATATACTTTTACACGAACGCGGGCGGGCATATGTGTGTATGAGCGAATGCGCGTGTGAGTCGATAACTTAAAAATTACGGGAATCATGTTACCGAGTGTTTTCTTGTTAACACTTTGCAGAATTTTGCTACTAAATATAGGAATACGAATCAGAGAAGAAAGTAAAGATCGACTACAGTTTGAAATTATACCGTTTGTACCAAAACGCGGCTGTTTGACCTTTCAAGTATTCAGCTCGGCCCAGCCCAGCTAATCTTGACCGTCCGTGTATAGGAGAGCTGTCAAGTATCCCCTCGCAGCTGTCTCGGTACCGTCTGTTTCGTACAATTTTACTGTATTACGACGAATCTACGTCTATCCGAAATGTGTTTCGACGACAATCAAAACAACCGTTTAAAGTAACCGTATCATGCAAATGCTGAATAGGTCTAACTGTGCAGCAGCGGTGATTAAAAAAAATATAAATTCGTGAGTTAAAACCGACTAAACTGTTAGGTTTAATATACATTTTGTCTTGATTGACACCAAACGTTTTACCCATAGTGCGTATAACGTCATTATCAGTGGTTGAATATATTGTGACGTTTTTAATGGTCTCAACCACGGACCCCTTCTGCTGACTCCACTCATGGGGAACATGGTTAGGTGTCACACAAACACCTGAAGTTGAAAAAAACGAAACAAAGAGTGAATTCAATATATTGATATTGTAATATAATATAATTATATTATAATAAATTATAACTACAAGACATAAAACGTTTTCCACATGGATTGCACTACAAATCTGGGAATATGTTTTAAAGTAGTAGCTTCAAAAAGTTCAAGTAGGCTACGCGATAAAAAGGTAGTCTCTTCTCTTCTAGGTTAGCAGCCCATAGGCTGGTTGGTAGCAGCTCGCCATTCTTCACGCTTTTCTGCTTTTCTTTTCAACTCACAATATGATGTGCAGTTCATATCGACCATAAGCTGTTTCATGTAGTCTAAACGGGGTCGTCCTCTGTGATCCTTCCCTTCAATTGTTCCTTCTATTATTCTCTTAACCAACCCATTTTGTCGTAGTATATGCCCTATAAACGTAGCTCTTCTGCCTTTGAAATGTTGTAGAAAGCACTTCTCCTCCTGAGCTCTTCTAAAGACTTCCTCATTCGTTATCTTCTCCCTCCAGCTTATCTTGAATATTCTTCTATAGCACCAGGTCTCAAATGCTTGGAGTCTTAAAAAAAAGTACTGGATGGTCTAGAAGAAAATTCCACTATTGTCCTAGCTCTGACGAGGGGAAAATTCTGATGTTCACATCCCCGTGGTAGAGAGGGGGAAACGTTTGCATATCAAGCGGCTAACGAACACAGGGACCGAATATCACCCGGGGTAAGGTTATCCCCTCTATTAAGTGCCAATGGCCTCCTTGGAGAGCAGATAAGCGGATAGAAGACAGTGCAGCCTTTTATCCTAGGGGTGAAAAGTTACTTCTAAAGGCGAAGGAACGGGTATACGTCAACGGCATAGGATGTAGAAGGCAAGGGGAAACCACTGCATTAAAGATCTGTTTAAGATAGCCCTAGTATCAGCAGCTCTATGATGGATGATTCTCTTGTACAATATTCCGGAGGCAAAAAGGTAGTAAAGGAAGGCAAATAACAAATAAAAAGAGAAAATGAAAAGGAAATTCTGGAGACGTTTAAAATAATTTATTATAAAGGGCGAAAGGGCAAATGCGACGTGATAAAATGGGGCGTGTTATTAATTCTAGTTTTTAAGTAAAACAGACGAAGTATATTTCACTTTTACAGTGCATTGTTGTCTTAACTTGTATTCGACAACTCGTGTATTTTTTAATGTATTCTTCAAGCCCTATGAATATGTGAGTACGGATAAATTTACTTTCAAACTTTTCTAAAACAGTGGTAGTATTTGAAGAAAATGACAGTAAGGGGTAAGGAAGAAAAAAATTAAGAACGTCTCAGTTAAGAGAGTAAATTTTAAGGTAAATGCTTTAAGTTTTATGTATTGCTGGCTTACACCTTAAAATACAAATTATCCAGATACTTTTATGAAAACCTTGTGACTTGTCACAATATTGCTGAAATATAAAATCAAATGAATTTGCGAAGAGTAAAAGTTGAAGAATAAGAAATATAAAATGCAATTACAGACAACTGGAGCCACCGTCAATCTTTTTAACCGCGCGCGCGCGCACACACACACACACACACACACTCACTCACTCACTCACTCACTCACAACTTGGCAAAGCTCTGAGCTCTGTCATTACACTCTCGTAATGCCTAGTTACTAAACGTGAATCGTAGAGTCTCATGAACAGTTTCTGTCAGATAGTCTGACGGTGTATAGTCTACGTCGGGTGTACAAATCCTATGACATCCGTAACTTCGGATCTAAAGCATGATCGTAGACATGATCTTAGACGTATCGTAGATCGCAATTTCAACTTTCTTTCTGCGACAATGCGCACACGGTTTCTTCATAGCAGAAAAGAAAAGATATTCTACAAGATGTGAGACAGTGTTTTTCCTTCTATAAAGTTTTAGTGTCTTATGTCGTTTACTCAATCGGTGTGGCCGTAGGGTGAAGACAAAAAAAATGAAAGAATAAAAATCAGATTAATCCAGAACTATGAAGTACTGTAAGTGGAAGTAGATAAGCAAGTAGAAGAGGTAGCCTACATAATGACTTCGTAACCTGACAAACGTTAGTAAATGGGGAAGGAAAACAGGAAATAGGAAAGATTTCGAAGAATTTTTACGTTAGTTTAGGTTTGGGAAAATGAAGAGAAACAGATTTTCTAAGTGAAAGACACTAAAAATATTTATATATATGTCTAGTCCACAGAAATGAAACGACGACAAGATATTCAAAATTAGTTAACGAAGGAAAAGATAACGGACTTGGTAGAGCTGAAAGTGTGTTGTAAAGAACGCGGCAGGTTTTTGTTCTAAACAGAAATCAATGAATTGTGAGAATCGTGTCAGTGGTTAACATACAGATAGTGATCATAGGTTTTAATAGCAAAGGTATGAATATATATATATATATATATATATATATATATATATCAAAGAAGGAGCGCATAAAACGATTAAAAAACATTAGGATTAGGAAATCCAGCTTCGCATTTAACTCAGAAAACTGAATTATGAAATATCCAACAAGAGAAATAAACACGATAACAAAGTAACTTAAACGATAATGGCGACAATGAAAGAAATGGCTGAAGCACGAATAGAAAACAATTCTAAAATATAATCAGAGATGAGAATATTATTGCGTAAGAATGTGCGTATTTACAAAGACTGACTGCGTAATAAATGCGATATAGACTTGAGCCGCTATATTTTTTAGTTCGGTTTATCGTTATTGTCTCAATTATTTTGTGTTATGCCCGTTATTCGTTGGCATAATAATAGCGAGTATTTGGATTTATGTACTTTTGTCGTGTTGTTCTTTATTATTTGTACTGCCTGTTTTAATGTGGTAAGTCTCACAAAAATTATCTTAATATGTATATAAAACGTTATCCTTTGTATAAAATGGCTTACACGTTTTCGTTCATTGACATAGTATAAGTTTCTTTTTAAATTATCTGCAGAAAATATCACTAGTTTTCTTCCGTTTACATGATTAAGAGGTTATCATGTATATGTGCTGGGTGTATATAGTTAGGGCAGATCGCAAGCGTTCTGTTTGATCAGCTGTATTAGAGTAATTAATAATAATTGATAATCGATAATTGATAATTGATAATTAATAATTAATACTGTTACATAATCATTATTGTAATAGGACTTACATTATTAATAATTACTGTATACTAATACTAATAATAATAATTATTATAATATTACTATAATCTTAAGTTGATTGTACCACCTGATTATGGTACTTGTTACAAGGCGAATCTGTTAAACAGTGTGTGTTAAAAAGTGTGAAGTGTTTTAGAAGTTAATAGCGTGTGTGTGTGAACCTACGTTTGGTTCTTTTGACAAAAATAAGAATATTAGGCATTAAAATTTGTAGATTATGGGAAATATGGATATGAAGGATTGTCATTATTTAATAGAGAAGGACTATAACGATTTTTTCTTATATTTTGTACATAGCGATTTTTGTATCGTACAGCGCACGGTTTTCATGTGAAAGTAGATTTTGTGGTATCAGGATAGGCTACAATAATTCTAATAGAACTAATTATTGGAAGAATACGAGTTATATGAATTATATACATTCAAAGAATTAAAAAAAATATATACCTGTAGGTCGAATAAATATAATTAAATATAATATAATTAAAAAATACCTGTAAAAAATATTGATAGAGAATTTCATTATGAAATGAAAATGATTGGGTGATCTACGTTTGATGAAAAGCCACCGGAGAAAATTAAAAAGTAACTGAAAGAAGAAAATTTCTTTAACTAGGTAATAAATAATTTATAAATTAACATTAAGCTTTATAAATTTATATATATTGCAACGTGACAAAGTGTCTCAGTACAGGTAAATTTGGAGAATAAATAGTATCAGCGGTTATGAGTGTCCAGAACGATAGTAGAATGCTTGAAAATAAATAGTATTAATAAAATAATTAGAATTAATAGGATAAATTAGAAAATAAGACAATATAAAACTATGAAGATAGAATTTAATATGTGACTGAAGTGTTGTGTAATGTGGGTAGCTAATAGAATGTTAGGGAAGTATATTCATGTGTTACAAAGATGTGTTCTAGAAGATTCAAGAAAGAGGAAGTTGGAAAACACGTGGGCGCTCCTGAATACATTAGAGTAAATAGAAACGACGCCTACGCGCATATCGGCGGTGACGTCATGCGGCAGCGCGACGGCTTACATTCAGCTGCGTTATAAAAGGAGTAGTCAGTCTTCTCGAATCTCTCTCTGAAAGTACGTCAGCGAAAGCGGTCGCAGTGGGCAGCGGTTCCAGACAACGTTAATTCCAGACGTCCTTGGGTCCGTAGAGTCGAGTTAGCAGCGAATGTCAGCAGGAAACTATCACGGAGTGCGAGATATTCGACTACCGTTCGCTGATCGTGGCGGCTGAAATACGGGGACCTGGAGCAAGGCACTACCTGGAGGCAGTTGCTGGAACGTGGACCGAGACGACGGATCGCTGGAGGCCGGATCGAGATCGTCGACCAGGAGGACAGAGAGGACGACCAAACAGGGAAGCAAAAATTTAAATTGTTATCAAAATTATAAAACTTTCAAGTATAACGTCAAAGAACATTAATTTAAAATAATTTTGTTTACAAAAAGAAGACATTGAACACTTAAATAAATGTACAGAACTGTTTAAAGCAAGAAAGCATTTATTCAAAGACATTTCAAGCAGATTTTTGAACAACAAGAAATTAATTGTATGTCAAATAATTAAAGAACATTTTAATACAAAGTGTGTACCAGAAAGAACAATAAATGTATTAAATTTCACTAATTGTGCATTCTTTTCTGCAAGTCTGGGCTAGAACCTGTTACCTTGCAATATATATATATATATATATATATATATTGTTACAACACTAACAAGCCACCCCAATACCAGGGAAAAACTGTGAATCAATGAATCAACTATATAAAATGTTTAAACTAATGAAAATAAAATGACTATGACGCGACAAACAACTATGACCCAACCCAAGTAATTGACCAAATGAAATGAAATCAAATGAGAAGGTAAATGAAAAGGAAACAAACAAAGTATAAATGAAATAAAATGAGAAGAAATGAAAAGACACAAACGAATAATATAGAACAGAAAAGGAGAAATATTATACTCAAATAAAGTAATGAAAAAGAAACCAATAAATAATAAATGTAAATGATAATTATTAGTATCGACTCATTGATCAATGTAAATGATAATTATTAAAATCCAATAAAGTAATGACAAACTAAAGTACACTAACCAAGTAAATAGAGAGTAAATATTATAAATAACTCTATAATGATATGAAACTTGTTAACAGTATAACTAACCATTGTGAAGTGAGAGATAGATAGATAGTGAACATGATTAAGTGAGAAAGAGAATTTAATGTTAGGGAATACCCACTAGTAACACTTAAATACTACAAAAAGTGCAAAGTGCCAGTGTAAAACCCCCAAAATAAATAGAAAACGCTACTGATAGGTATAGACACCTAAAAACCAGTGATAAACACTAAAGGTTAATGGTGAAAAGTGTTAGAAAATAAGAATATTGTTATTATTAGGATTAAGAATAAGTGTAGATTACGATACAAGGGTATTCAGGGAAAAATCCCATGGAGAGTCAAAATGTTAGTGTTACCATGGTTAGATAGTAAAGTTTAGAAAAGAAAAAATGTGGTAAAGAATATAAATGCAAAATCAATAAACATCCTGTGTTCAAAGGGATAGCTAATTAGATAAAGTAAATAGTGTGATGATGTTTGTCACCAAAAAATAAATAAGAATAAACAAAATGTATACAGGAGTAGCATAATAATTGTTAAAGATTTGTTCAATTAAGTTTATGAGAAGGAATATGGCTGAAGGAAGTATACAGACCATAAGCCATATAGTATGCATATAACATGTACTATGTTGTGTTATATTTTATAGAGAATAGTAAATAATAGACAAATAATAAACAATGGCAATATAGATAAGAAAAAAGATAAATTCATACAATCCTAATAATACTGGAAAAGCAGTTAGAAAATAATAGACAAACCATAATATGTAAAATAATGAAAACATACAATTATTATAAAACAGACCCAAATCAATTCAAAAAGTAAACAAATCATTTGTAACACAAAACAAAACATGTATAAGGGTAAAATAATATTTAATTTGTATAAAATAAGAAAAGATAGCCAATTACTACTTAGGCCTATGAAATGCCTAACTGTATAAAACCAAAAACAACAAATTGTAAGAAACTAACTATTATATTAGCAAATCCAAGGCAAGTAACTAGTTAATGATAATTAGTGGATCATATTAAGACGTAAAAGTTAAATTAAGGACATAAAATAAGAAAGAAATGTAATTACATAATATGAACGTTATTGTCAAAACATTAATACATAAGCAAACCCAGCTTTGAGGGATGTCAAAATGATCTTTGAAAGAAAATACGAACAGTTGTGATAATATCTCATACATAGAGAAGAAGACCGAAGAATAATAGCAATCAGAAGATATTTAGTCATTTTGAATAAAAATTCAAAAATCATAACAATGGGCTTAAGATGAGTATAGCCAATGAGAGTTAGCCAGTTACCATAACAACGGAACGTTATTTATTATTATTCCGTTAGAAACAGGGAGTCTATTATTGAAACTCAATACGAATAGACGCCAAGCCGTAAATGACTCAAATTTTAATTTAAAACAATAAAAAGTAACCAAATTTACTAAAATGAAGAACCAAACACTCTGATGAAGAGCTAATACATTCAACCGAGGCCACGGACCAGATTAATAAATTCCAAATTAATAAATTTCGATCAACTTATACGAAAAAGACGCCAGGCGTAATTACATTCCCAAATGATGGAAGATTGATGACTAACTATGACCCAACCTATTTCAACTGAATGACACTACACCTTAATTCAACTGATTTGATAAGTATTGCTGAGTTACCCGAATTTACGGAATCAATTCTTTTTAATTTTTTCTCACAACACTTTTAACTCTCACTATAAACTGATGATCTAATTTCTTTCAAGGATTAATTAAAAATAAAACATTAAACTTATATGAAACTAGAAAATAATCTGTATAGAAATTACGAACTTTTGAAATACACTTTTTAACACTTCAGGAACAAATTGTAATTACACCTTATAGTATATAAGTACCAGTAATGTTAGGTAGTGTACTTTATTGTAATCAAATTGATATTTTTTCGTAAACCACAAGAATCCAGATTTATGAACGAAATTAAGAATAAACATTCAGTAGACGTCATGTCTAAATAAATCGTTCACAATCGACTTCCCCAAACCTTGAGAAATAATTGTCTTAATACTGCCGGAGCAAAATTGTTTAAAATCCAAATATAATTTTGTATAATATTAAATAACCATTAATCACAAGTTAATAAACTAGTACAGAGTTGTAACCACTGTTCTTTATTTCATAGGAAATTGTATTATATGATTTGTGTATTTTAGCGACGAGCGACAGTGGCGGTAAGCGCAAGGCATCGGAAACTCTGCGAACTAGCAGCGATATTAAGCAATTCGCACGTGGCGGGAGTAATTTGAATTCACCATACCGTCATAGAACGAACGCTCGATAGTCCTATTTTTTAATTGTTTTCAGAATAAACATTTGGCGCCACCCGGGAAATATAACCACATATTAAAGGACAGGTAAGGTTCACAATCGTATTGTACTGGTAATTAGAGAGATCGCTACGGACATCGTCAGCGTAAACATACAGTAACGACTATAACGTATAAGGCGAACACACGAAACATACCCTTTTACAGAGTACATACAAAGCTAAACGTTACAAATTAACGACCACAACGTGTGGCTTTAAGGAACGCAAGGATCGTATCGTTACAATATATATATATTGTAATGGTACATATCTTCACCTAACAATAATGAAGAAACATGGCAAAATAAGTTATTTAAAATAATTAACACTAGAATAAAAAGGGATGAATCAGAGATTCAAGAATGGGTGAGTCATAAATAATAACACGATCAAACGTATTAAGGTAATCAGAAAAGTAACCTCTAATAATAAAAAAGTAACAAACAACGAACCAAAATGTTAAATACGATAATACATGGCGATTTAACCACAATGACCCAATAGATGGTAAGTGAGAGAGTAGAACCAGCCCCAAAAAACCAAGAATATAAAATAAATTATGACAATTGTAAGTTATAACTAGAACTAGCCACCACACTAACATAAGAGTATATAAATAATAAGAATAACGATGAATAAATAATTAGCATGAAAGTGTGAAGATATAACCAGCCACAACACCAAGGAAGTGATATATAAAATATGAGAAAGTGAAGTAAACACAGTGAAGAAGTACAAAACCAGTAATAAACCAATAAAAAAGACTAATCAATGAAAATTGTATATGATAACAATGATTATATTAAACAGACAAGCACTCTAAAAATTAGAAGTATTAATTGTTAAGGACCTAAGATGTAGAAGGGTACACTAACCCAAACAAATAGAGTAAACTAGGACAAATCACACTAGCACGACACAAACCTATCAATTGTATAATCAAACCACATATAGTGAGAGATAGTAAGTTATAATGATGATGAACATTTTAAAAATAAAAATGAGAAAGAGAATTTTAAGTAAGCAATACACTAGTTTTTACCCACCAGTAACACTTAATCCGTATTGAGTGCAAGGTGTTATTATTAATATCCCCAAAGTGAAAATAAAACCCCTTAATAATGATAAACACTGATAAGACAGTGATAAAAGTTTATAAGTGCAAAAAGTGAGTGAGAGCTAATAATGGCTAAACACAGGAAGGACTGTGATAGTTAAAAGCCAATATAAGTGGACACCAATATGTAACAAAATAAACTAAAAGTAGTAGGATTAAGTTATCAATAGTAATGACTAATTATCATGTTTAAAATTTTTATCAATTAATATTATAAGTGACAATTCATATTATTACATGAGAGTAAGAAAAATAGACTATTAGAGTGTCAATACACCGTATAGAGAATTTCTGAAATACTGAAAGATAAAAACAAATGTTATTCACCCACAATTGATAAGGGAAAGACAATTAATAAACATTATAAGATTTTAGTAGAAACATAGTAAAATATTATTAGATTATCAAGTTAATGACCCAATGTCATATAAGTTTAGTGATAAGGAAATATAATTTTGTTCAAAGATTTAATTAATGTTTATATGTTTGTTTGTTAATAATTATGTAATAATATGTAATAATTATTACTCACTAAAGAGTATGAGTAGGTGATGAAAATGAACATTATCAGTAATGAAAAGTAAATAAGTATGTTGTAATGAAAAAGAATTATGTCTCAAATAATTATGTTATAATGAATAGAATTATATCTATGGAATTTTAAACCATAAGGTTCAATGTTATATATTATGTAAGAAATAATGATTAAAAACAAAACCAGAAACAAGATAAATACAGACAAACACAATAACACTAAAAGGCAGTTATGACAATAGACAAGCTAGAATATGAAACCAGTAAAATCACACATAATTAAAGAGCAGACTTAAAGCATTGAGCAAATAACCAAAATCATGTATTAAAACCAATCAGGACCCATACAAGGGGAAAATAAAATGTAGTATCAGTAATTAAAGAAAAATAGCCAATTTCTGTTTAAGCCTAGGCAAATTCCCGACTGTCAAACTACAAAAAAACTTCAATTTTGAGAATTAAACAATACAATTAGTAAGACTAAGCCATATAAACAATAAAAGACAATTAGACAATCATGTTAAGACAGAAATATAATAGTAATCATGTAAATTAAGAAAACAGTATAATTAAACAAAATCAACAAAACTGTCAAAGTGTTGATACCTAAGTAAACACAATAGTATTGGATGTCAAATTAATCCTTGAACCAAAATATGAACAGTGGTAATGATATTTAATAAAAAAAAGGGAATACTGAAGATTAATTATATTCAGAAGGTCTGTAACCATTTTAAATAAAAATTCAAATATCCTAACAATGGTCTTAAGCCAATTTTAGCCAATCAGAAATTTTGAGTTACCATGACAACAACCGAATATTGACTAATTTCAGTTAGGAACAAAGGAATCAGTAGTGACGCTTAACTAGAGAGACGCCACGCCGTGAAGGGCCCAAATTTTTGACTTAAAACAGTATAAGTGCCCATAATTTTATGAAGAAGGACCAGACCAACCGATGAGAGGACGTTCCAACCAACCTAGACCAAGGATCAGCTCAAAATTAATCCAGATGACTGTAATATATGGAATTTGACAAGAAGAAGACGCCGGACATCCCTCAAGCCCAAGATTGAAGAAAGAAGACTCGACATCAACCAATTAACCTACGTTGACTACTGACAATACACCTCCTATCTACTAACGTTAAGTATTGCTGAATTCATTGATTTTTATAAAACAAATTCTCTTTCAAATTTATAACAAAACCAAGAAACTCTCACTATCACTATAAGTATTATTTTTCAAGGATTGATAAATAAAAAGTAATTTGTAAACACTGAATAACTAATGATAACCTATGTACTACACCAACGACACTGTCACACATTTTAACACAACCACATTGAATTTACAATAAACCTTGTTTGATTTTAATGCTCACGAACATTAAGTGATATATTATAATTTGTTATCTTGTTATAAAAACTTCTGTATCGTACTTAAAAGGACTCTATAGGCAGATTTATTTTGTAAATAATAACCAACGCTGTCTTGCATCTAATAGAAATATTGTACTGCCAACCCAGCAATCCGCTGAGTGAACGACTATATTTTGCCGAGGCTAAAATTATTATATCAATTACTATTTTGTATAAAGCGTTAACAAGAATTAACAGTTCAGAGCCTAATAAAAAAGTGTGTACCGAGAATAACTGTCCAGTATTTATTTATAGAGAATATTATGTATGTTTTGTTTAATAGCAGTGAGTCAACATAACCAACATTATTCAAGTTGGCAACACGTTTTCCCCCACTCAAACGAGAATCGGTTTCATGCCAGTCGGTGAACGATTCAAATTTACACTAGTGCACTGTCAAACCATACAGGTAAAAACTTTTAATTGTTTTATCGTAAAACAATTTGGCGCCTATCGGGAGTTACAAAAGAGTGAGAAGGGACAGGTAAGGCACACAGGCTACCAGACGCTTTTCATAACAACGAGTGAACCACTAATTACGTTCGCTAAAACACAGTATTAAAACTTACAATTACAAAGTCTAACACTTATATTAAAGACCGATACAACAACAGTAGTTGAGTACAATATATATATATATATATATATATATATATAATGCTATTGGGGAGTAAGTAGAAAAATATAGACGATTATGAATTGGGTAACAAGGACGGTATCTTCATGGATTTTGCTAAGACATAAACATGAAGTCGTAAACCATATTTGGACGGTGCTATACTCGTACGTCGCTTGAACAAGTGTCATTTAATACAAAAATTATATAGTGACGCGTTCTTCGAAGCGAACACTAGAACTAATGTATTTAATAATGTAAAAAAAGTATAATTATAAGTGTAATATATATATATATATATATATATATATTCATAAATGCTCAAATGTTTTTGTTATATATTTTATATTATTATTAATAATAAAACTTTTACAAGAATACATTTTATTTTGTAAATTACATATGTCCCGATAGTAATCCAATATCATCATCAGATATAAATTAATAAATTTATTAATAATCTATAAAATAAAAATTACAAAATGAAATATATTCTTGCAAAATTTTTATTAATAATATTATATACTTATACAGTGTGTGTGTCTGTGTGTGTGTGTACTGGATATTATTCCTTTGTAAGTAACTCGTTGAAGTTCCTGCAGGTCTCCCATGTAATATCTTCAAATAATCACAACTGCAAGTAAGTTTATTTACACCTGACGCACGTGTCACAGAAATTATTCTGTATCTTTAGAGTTTTTTTTTAAATTGTAATTAAATGTTTCGATTACAATATAGTTAACGGATAATCGATTTTACTTCGATCCATTTTTCGATTGCTGTATGCTTACATAGTCGCTATTAAATATTTAATGTTTTATTTTTATTATCCAATACATGTATGATTTTATATAAATCGTCTTGTTTTTTATTTGAATTTTTTCTTTAATTAATAGATTATTATTGTCACGACGGTCTCACTTATCGTCGTATGGTACAGTGGACAACAAAATACAGACACCAATGACGTCACTAATAACCAGCTTTAATTAACCACAAGTAACAATTTGTAATCAACTTGTACGATAATTCCAGTTAAATTTGTCCACACGCAATAATAATTCAACTATACCGAATTCCGCACTAATTATAACACATACCCACTTGATATCACTTGACAAATCGCCCAACATTAACTGATTTCTAAGCGGCAGGTTTTGGCTATTTATAGTCTGCAGGTTTCCATAATTCGCGTCCTTAACAAGTATTCGAAAAGTCTAGAGGGTACTTTAGCGCGGCCTTTGCGGAAACAAGGACGTACTGGGCTAAGCAAGCAATGGGTAGAACAACGTTCCACATAGTACCAGAACGTTCCGTATTGCGTAACATTATTAGTGTGTTTGTAAATATTAAGATTTTCCTAAATACTCATTTTGTTACCTTTTTGTACGTTTTTAATTAATTTGACCTTTTGAATATCTGGAAATTTATGATTATTATTTAAGCAATGTGTGGCTAAATAAGACTTGTAAATATTAGGTTTTAAAAAGGCATTGCGATGTTGAATGAATCTCTCAGACAGTTTTTTCTTCGTCTGGTCTACGTAAAATTTATTGCAATCTGACATTCTATTTTGTAAACTCCAGTTTTATTGTGAACGTTGAATTTAGTTTTAGGTTGTTGTTTTATTAAAAACAATATTATCTGTGTTATGAGATTTTTTAAAGTTTGTATCTTCAAACAATTTGCTTACATTACGAGTAAGATTTACGTAATAAGTAAAGTAATTTTATATTATTTTCTTTGTTCTTTCTTGAGCATTTGATTGATAAGATTCTATACATACGGCAAATTAATGAATTGAATGCTGCTATTTTATGTTGGGGAGGATGATTAGACTTATTTGGAATTAATAAAGTAGTTTGAGATGGTTTCTGTATTGAGTTCTCGAAATTATTTTAATTTCTTGTATGGTTAGGTCTAAGTAATTCAGTTTATTATTTGATTCTTTTCTGTTATGAATTTGAATTTGTTATGTAAGTTGTTAATTGAATTTAATATATTAGAAATATACTATTGAATTAGAAACATATTAATATATTACTGAATTAAGTAAGAATAAAAAATTGAACATTTATAATGCCAGACTAAAGGAATCATTGTTCATGACACACTAAATGGCCGACAGAAAAATTGCTTACAACGTCTTTAATTGACTTACGGATATCTCAGATTTCAATACTATGCCCGAAACATTATTTTAAAGGCATTACTATACCAAACTTTAAAGGCTAAATTATAAGGCCTTGCAGCTGATATTGTTCATGAGTGTAAAATGTAGCAATTGAGAAGGAATCTGGCCTGAAGTAATTAACCGTCGAAATAAACTGTAAATGGGATGTGCTACAGTTTTATGAATGGTCGAATGCTGATATAATCGTTGTCAAGGATTAACTATTACACTTGATTTGACGGATTTTTAGAACAGCGAATCAACTATAAATATGTCAATTTTTGTAACTGTAGAATTGATTCTTTTATCATGGTGTCGGTTCAAGTGAGAAATTACCCTTGAATAAGCACAATATAATTTAAATATCGGTATGGAAAACCATACATAACTCCATGTTCGAAGACTTATATTTAAAATCATTTTTGAAATTAAATATTTTCATAGAAACTACTTCTTTCTACTTCTTTTTTCAGCCTTAACCACAGTACTGTGGTCACTAACGTATACTACCTCACGTTAGCGCACTCGATTTTCACTGATGATGGCAGTCGATGGAACTGCCGAAACGTCTGGTTTTGCAGAAAACGTTGGACCACGGTCAAACAGCCCGGGAAGGAATTTTAATAACAAACTACTTCTTTGTTGCCGATAACGTAGTACACATATAAAAAATTATCCCCTCCCTTTTCAACATCATTTTCATTTATAAAAAATTACCCCCTCCCCCTTCAACTACCCTTTTCATTTTTAGATATTTCACCTACCTTTCTACAGTGAATTATTATGACCTTCTTTTCAGGATACTTTATTTATCAAATTTAAGTACTTTACTCTTGTTAACAGATAAAACGTTGCAGGTAAACTACCCCTTCTCCTTAACCGATCTTCACCAAAATGAATAGGCCTTGAGTCCTCTACAATTTAGTCACGTATGCAGAAAATTATTTGATTCTGTTTGAATTTGTGGCAGTTATCGTTTGCCATAGAAAAAATCACACACACACACACACACACACACACACACACACACACACACACACACACACACACACACACACACACACACACACACACACACACACACACAGTTTTCGATAAATCACTTTTCTTCATGTTTTGAGGCAGTACAATCAGAATCAGCCCTTATCTCGAACACGATTTTTTTCGCCATCACCGTACTTCCATTTCCTTATGGAACATGGACGTAAAAATGGCAATCGAAGATACTAATAATCTATAGATCTACAGACATTAACAATGTATAGATATGTGCAAATTATCCGTTTCAAAGCATTCCTGCATAAAGAAATAGTAAGAACTTTACATCTTTTCACGAAAACATACAAAAGTGTTTCAGATTACAGTGCTGGATAAAAGAATTCAAAGTGGTACTGATTCATTGGAAGTCAACAAAAAATTTTATAAATTTTTCCATTTCAAACCAAATAGGTTATCTTTTTTGTTGTATTACAATTTGAAGTAATAGCGTTGAAATTCTTATATAAACGGCCTTCGTATAAGTTTTTATAATCGCGTCTCAAAGGTTATGTTAAAATGCTGGAAATTTAATACAAGGTGTGTTTAGACCACGTAAAATCAATACAAACTTTTTACTGGAAGTTTTTTATTGGCGGGCGGGAAAATGTTTCAATTAAACTCCGTCTGATATCACACGTTACAGCCGTCAAACTTTTTACACACAAAGTGGCTTTTAGAATATTAAAATATCGATTTTTACACGCAATTTAACGGAACAAATTTCCCACAGTTCTTTAAGAGAAAATAAAAGCATATGCTTATTTGTGCCAGCGTGACCCTCTTGCGTTTCACGCTGTGATAAAAAAATATAATGATGGTGTTTTTAAGTTAACGATGTTCTTTAAATTGACTGGATAAAATTTAAACCAGAGTTAGCAAAATAATTATTCTTAGTAAATTTGGATATCTTTTATTTATAGCTTACAACTATAACAATCATAACGTCTATAACAATCAGGGTGTGACTTAAGGTTTTAGCGGTCTAGTATGATAGGATGATGCATTTTTTGAGCCTCTTTCTCATTACTTACCTTCCAACCTCTCGAACAACCAGTGTTACTCACGATTTACTTATATACGTATATACGCTACTTATTATTTATAAAAAAAGGAGCATGTAGGCTGTGTAAACAAAAATTGGTCTTGTTTCCATTTTAATCATGTAAATTTCTTTATTACAATATGAATAGAATAAAATTTACCTCTTTCATCCGTCTAGTAAATATGACCGTTCCCCCTCGCAAGGCAATGGCAAACCAGCTAGAGATATCCTGCCTAGTATAAACCCTCCCCACGTAACACACACGCATCAGGGGTAAATGCGGGGAGGGTACAAACCAGTCGAAAAACTGAAGGACCCAATAATAATAATCCGTCTAGTGGCTTTATATATATATATATATATATATATATATTTCACTACTCAAAGAATGAATGTATTACAATAGCATGAACACATTGACAGATTATAAGTAGTAACGAAAATATTACAAAAGACCCGTTACTTACCTTAACGTTTACACAAAGTAAATCAAAACGCTAAGAACAAAAGTTTTTCAAATAATTTTCATGTCTATTGTTAACATTGTTAACTGCTGAACATTTTTGATACTCAAATCTTATTTTTATCGTTTTTGCACTTCCGAGTTGATGAACTGTTTCACTAAATGAAATGCTTTGCGATTGATAGAGATTTTGTGCTTGAAATGATGTCATTTCGGCAACGGCAAGTGAAATATACCTGAAATATACAATGTAACGCAAGCTTTATTTTTTATTTTTCGTTTCCTTAAATTTTTGCATCCTCCCCTTCAAAAGTTTACGCCTTAGGTTACAGCCTACTCAGCCTAATGGCAAATCAGGCCCTGGTAACAACTATAACAATCACTAAGTCGTTAATTCAGTAAATCGCAGTTAAGTACAAATGGACGCTAATAACTTTGCAATAATTACGCGTTAATAACTCGCAAACTAACTCGCTATCTGCCTTGTGTTTTATACACTCGTCTAGTCAAGGTCATATGTGAGACATAACCTTCATTAAACATGATTCTCTATCCAATTGTACTAAGTTGCTGAATTAAGTTGAACGCGCTACTACTCGGTGCCGGATTAAGGAGGGGCTAGGGGGCGCTAAAGCCCCCGCTTGTCGGGGGCCCATGTCCGACCATTCAAAAATTCTCATTTTCGAACGAATAGATAACATTTTCTGAGAAAGCGAAATAATAAAAACCGCACTGACAAGGAGAGTACCTGAAGTGCGGATCACGGATTAAACGAATCAAGAATATATACCAACCAACATGCTTGATAGCCGCTTAACTAATTTAGGAAGATTAACTAATAAAACAGAATTATTAAAAATTTACGGGCATTGCACAAATGCAATGCACAGAGAAGGGCATTGAAAATGCTTCAATAAATCTACAAAATATATATTTTTTACCGATACTCGAACCGGTGGAAGTCTGAGGCGTACTTCCACTCGCTTCCTCCTGATCCATCGCTCCATAATAAATTCTTGTCTGATGTACTACCTTACGATAAATTTAAGGGGATATGGCACTGAAACTCACCAAAAAATTCAAAATTTTCTACGTTATTGGACAACAAAGAAGTAGTTTCTATGGAAAATCACCGGTTCCCATTTTCGATCACGCACCAGCGATCTGCCGCAAATGTGCGACACGTCCTTATAAACATTTTCAATGTTAAAACATTGCATTTGGATGATTTTATAGCAGAGTTTGCCGAAATGAAGAGCAGAAAGAAATATTTCAATTAAATTATTTTGTATTCTCTAATTTATTTGTACTGTTGATTATTGTGAAAATATCTGCGAAATGAAACAATAGTAAACAGTTTCAGCATCTACTTAATCAGTATAAAATGAAAAAATATGTGAGTAAAAATACGGTTGAAGAACAATATTTTGTTTTTTATATATATTAAATGATCGTCTTTTATTTATTAAATATTTATTTTATTTACTTCATTTATTAAATAAATTAAAGTATTGTGCAAAACGCGAAAATTTCATACATGAGCTCCTGCTCTTACAAAACCCCGGGCCCCCCGTAGCCTTAATCCGGCCATGGCGCTACTCGCAGCATACCACACATTACATTATTCAAATTAATTATGATACTAAGCTATCTGCATCATGTCCGCTGTTATTAATGAAAGTTTTTTTTTTGTCACTGTGATACTAGTTTATTTGTGTAACCATTTATGTATTAATACAGACAAACGCTCTTAAAGAACGAAGGGTGTTCGCCGTTTCAAACAAATAAAATTGTTATTATTTTTCTCTGAAATTTTTTTTATCATGAAATTTACAAGAGAAGTTGTATTAGGAAAGTTATAAGGTTTTGTTTTTCTTTCAGTTCTAAGAAAACTGCTCTAGTAAACAATGCGGCTTTTATATTATGTTGTTTACCGAGTTGTTACGTGTGCAAATAAGGACGTTTGTAAAACTTTCCTATCATTTTTATATTTAAGTATTTTACGTTATATATATATATATATATATATATATATATATATATTACAACAATACAAATACATCGATTCAAGTTAATTTAACTTGTGTAGCCTCATGCTTTTGGGAGACAATTATTTATACAATGCAAGTTAACCAATTTAAATGCATTTACATATTGTGTATTGAATTCATGTGTGTAATCGTAATAAAAAGATGATACGTTATTTACGTTTATAATCGTTCCATTATTTATTTATTTAAACAACATCTCTCATATCGGATATTAAACAATAACTCATTATTAAATCGTTTGTACGAAGTTTTCGTACATAACTTATTGCTAACAAATTACATGCATAAGTTATATACAACTGTTATTATCTAATTGTAATTACTTTAAAATGTTTATTTTGCTCTCGGCTTACTCATGGTGTGTTCATATTTTTGCAATTGCTGATTCATTAGTTTCAAAAAATGAATTTACTTCTATTCAAACTTCTTTTATATTACTTTGTTTTACTTTCTACTGCATATGCATTTTTTTCTCTTTATCATCAAAGACTTTACTAATTACGTTAATTCAAAAATTACTTATTTCTCTTATCATTTACGTTACTAATTACTAAATTTGATACAAGAAATATTATTCTAATTTTTACTGATTTTACATTTATTTATTTTAATATAGGTTGAATATCTTCCATTCAAGCTTTAATTAGTGTCTTTCAACTGTCTGTAGTTAATTGTTTTTTTTATCACCTCTTTTGACGTGGTTATTCATCTGCACGTCCTCCATGTCCTTCTGGTCGTGTCTTCTGGTCGTGTCTTCTGGTCGTGTTCTCTGCATGTGTTTCTGGTCCTCTGGTCGTGTCCTCTGCATGTGTTTCTGGTCCTCTGGTCGTGTCCTCCGTGTGTGCTGATTAATAGTCGTCTCGTCTCACGTCATATGCTGCCGGTGTGTCCATAGACCTCATCGTATGTATTTTGCAGCTCTGGCTGTATAGCTAGTTGATCCGGTGACTCTTACGATAATTGTGAATTTGTGTTGTCGACTGACCTCCTGCGACAATAGTTGAATCGAGAAGAAGAAACTTTATTAGCGCGACCTGGTATTTATAGTCAGGTCGTGCAAAAATTCCTGTCTGAACACTTTTCAACTTGTCAGATTCTGTCGAGGCGTTACTACCCCCACTCTGGTTCAATTCACTATTTTCGCCTATTTTCGCGAATTACGAAGTTTGCTTCTCCTCACTCGATGCTCACTCGATCACTAATTTTTATATGATTACTATACGTAAATTGTACTTCTTTATGGTATTCACAAAAAAAGTTATTCATTTTGTATGTATAGTAATTGCACTTTTCGTCACCCCTGTATGGTTTTTTAACATTTTATTTATCTATAATTTCTACACGCTTTGGTGTCTTTTGTTTTATCCTATCGTACATAGTTTTCTTATAATTAACAGTAAACATATAACTATTCTACTTGAAAAGGGTTGGTTACATTTCAGGAGCGGACAGGTTTCACTCACACTAACAAAATACGCGCTTACACAACGCTAGCGACAGGTGTGTCGAAACCGCATGTCCATGCATGAATTCTGAACTCCCTATTTTTACTACGATTCGGCTTATGCAATCTGAATCATGTTTATTAATTCATATTTACTGATTTTTATTATTTATTTGGGCAATGCACAGTATCATTACTGTTTGTACTGTTGCAATATATATATCATTTTCTATATAAGTAACTCAACGTTTCTTGCAGCAATCATATAATTTGTGATGTTGCTCAATTTGTTTCTTCTGCAAGTAGTATAATTTCGTATATTCTTTTCAACACCTGACGCACGTTTCACTGCAAAATAATACTAATACTACTTAGGATGATACTGATATTTTTCAGTGAAACGTGCGTCAGTTGTTAAAAAGAATATACGAAATTATACTACTTGCAGAAGAAACAAATTGAATAACATCACAAATTATATATATAACTCAAAGTACTGAATACAAATCCACACCGTTACACCGGTGGCCGTCAAATTTTGCACAGGTAACCTTTGACACAAGGCGAAAAATGTCTAACTTGAAATTTGATATTTTACCCCGTTCGCACGATTTAGGCCCTTTTAATTATGCCTTTTCGTTGACGCGTATAAAGATGTTATCAACACCATGAAGAACAGAAATAATTACCATAGTAACAAGTAAATAAACAATAACTACTAAATTTAATAAATTTAGTCATTACTAAATAAGTAATGATATTTAGCGGCTTCGGAGCTGTACCATATCCGTTCCTTCAGTTTTTAATGTTTTTACTATGCGATTGTATCGATATGTTTTGTAATTTTGTATACAGATACGTCTATATATTTTGTAATTGTCATAAACGATTACAAAATTTATGTTTATACGTATTTTTGATGATGCAATGAATAAGTAATGAAATATATTAAATACTACTACTAAAGATGTCAACTACACCATGGAGATCAGAATTAATTACCATAGTAACAAGTAAATAAACAAAACCTATTTAGCGGCATCGAAACTTACATTTATCCATTCCTGCAGTATATTTTTAATGTTTTATATAAAATGCGATTGTATCGATATATTACGATGTGGAAAAGAAGAAGTGTACTAATTGTAAATTGTCCTATTACTTAATGCAAAGCGAAAATACGTGTTGTTTTCATTTGTGAGGTTAGGTGGCAGCGGTTTTTGGTTTTTAGTTTACTGTTGAAATAAATAAAAGCCATGGTTGAGAAAAACATAACGTTTAATGTGTTATACAATGCTTATAACATAATAACACTTAAAATAAAGAATTTAGCGTTTTTAAGTTAACAGGTACTTTACAAATATCTCCAAAGGCTTTATAAACGGGTAATTTTAAATCTCCACAGGCTGTTGCGTCAACATAATAATTTAGTACAAGTTAAAATAGTACAAGTATTGAAAACAGCTTTGGAGAGAATTTGACTAATGAGTACAAAATTGTTATACGAGCTGACAGAACACCATGAACACATAGACAATAAAAATTATATTAAAATACTTATTAAGAGTCCAGTATTCGCGTGCGAAGCCGCGGGCAACAGCTAGTTAATTTATAAACAGAGTTTTACATAAATTGAAGTGATGGGACAAAATTAATGGATGAACCTAAAACATTTATGTTACGCGTCACGTTCAGGCGTGCGTCGTTAACACAAATATATGTATAACTAAGTTTCCGTCACTAGAAATCTTTAACGTCTTCGGGTGACTGAAGAGTTATTTTAAGTTGTCGTATTAGCTTCTTCTTCTTCTATGGCGTCACAGTTCGAAGTCGAAACTTAGCCTCCATAATCATCCGCCTCCATTTTTCCTTGTCCTTGGCGATCGATGTCCGTCGTTTTATTTTAAGTAAATTATCAGCATCCCTCGCCACTGTGTCAATCCAGCGTGTCTTCCGACAGGGCTTCTACCCGCGGTTTGACTAAACAGTACCTTCCTAGGTATTCGGTTGCCTTCCATCTTAATGATGTGTCCTGCCCATTGCAATCTATGCAGTCGGATGGTGGTGGCCAGATCGTTGTCTTAATGCAGCTTGTATAGCTCCTTATTGTGACGCATTCTCCATGTCCCATTGACTTAGATTGGCCCATATATTCTCCTTTCAAAAGTATTGACTATATTAGCTTGTTTCTTCAGAGTCCAAATCTCGCTGCCATATGCTATCACCGGTCTAATCATAACTTTATAAAATGTAACCTTGGACTGATGGTGGATATTCCTTGTCTTGAATATAGATGTCAACGAAGCATATGCTCTTTTTGCGGTCTGTATCCTTTTTGTTATTTCATTTATTTCTTAACTGTCTTCTGCCATCCAACATCCAAAATATTTAAACTGATTAACTATTTCCAGGCTTAGTGGTTTGATTTCAAACTGTTCAGGTTTGCTGGTTTTCTTCCGAGTGGTGATCATAACCTTTGTTTTATCTGTATTAACCTGTAATCCTATCTCCTCTGCTACACCTTTGAGTTCCTGGAAGGTCTCTTTTGCTCTTCCTTGGGATCTTGCCATGATATTAATATCATCTGCATACCCTACGATCTGGCTAATGCACATAAAACATCAAACTAGCTGAAAGTATATCGTCAATATTGTAACGACTGTTAGGGAACGCTCTCGAAAAGGCGAGAGTGTCGTTCTGTGTCACGTAGCACTCAAGCACTAAAGTACCTTTTCCATATTGTTCAGGGGAGCACTTGAAATCCGCATTATGCTGGCACGCCGCAGTAAGGATAGACAGTTATTATGGAAGGCCTCCGCTACCTATATAAGCAAGAGCAGCTGGCTTTGTCAGTTCAGAATCCGGGGAGTCCGAGAGTAGGGCTCACGAATAGAGATGCGAGTTGCGCCGCCACTGTGACGGTGTCATAGTTCGGCCCCCGGATACCCGCTGGACAAAGAGCTGAGTTAGTCAGCATTAGACCAGCTGATAGTGCCCCTGAAGCACTGTGCGGTAGCGACGAGCCCCCCGGCCGGCCAGTCGGGAACCCTACGACTCGCGCGGGAAGCCCTGCTGAACCCGCGCAAGTTCGTGAAAATAATCGGTCCTTATTAGGGCCGACCAAGCCCGCAAAGGCCGGACATTCCGGCTGCACGGTCGCTAGTAGGCCAAGCAGCCCGCAACCTCTGCCGGAGTCTGACTCCCCAGCCATGGAGACCTCGGCTTCCACCGACTGGGTGGTAGTAGGGCACGGTGGCAAGCCGAGGAAGTCTCCCTCCCTGACCTCTTTGAGTTCGGCTACGGACTCGGCGGCATTCAAAGCCTCCGCTGAGGTTGCGCCTAGTCGCACCTCCGAAGGAAGGATCCCGCCGGTGTTCGTCACGAACATCAAGGATATTATCGGCTTCAGTCTCCGACTCCGTAAGGTCGTTGCGCTGGCAGATAACGCTTCGGTCAAGCTCCTTGCGAGTGAGACTGTACGCGTTACCTGCCGCAGTGCATCCGAGCACTTCGGAGTAATCCAGTGGCTGGAACGTGAATCGTTCCAGTTCCACACCTACACTTTAAACCGAACCAAGCCTGTAGCCCTCGTCCTTCGGGGCCTGGACATACAGGCGGATCCGCAGCTCGTCCTCGACGAACTGCGCGACGCGAGCTATAAGGTTGTGGGAGCCTCTCGGCTGTACACCACTTACGGCTCGCGTCGACCACTCCCCTTAATCAGACTCCAGGTAGAGAAGGGCGATTCCTCCCAGGCCCTTTTAGACTTGAAACGGCTTTTCGGGCTCTGCGTGAGCGTAGAGCCCTGCCGTCAGACCGGGCGAATCTCCCAGTGCCACAGGTGCCAGCGGTTCGGCCATAGCAGCTTCGGTTGTCGGAACGCGCCGACCTGCGTCCGCTGTGGAAATGACCACTTGACGCAGGCCTGCGCCGTTCCGGACAACCACCGGTATTGTATTAACTGTGGCGGCGCCCATGCTGCTAATAACAGGCGCTGCCCAGTCTATATCGAGCAGCTGGACAAGCTAAACAAACCTGTCCAGCCTAAGCCTCGTTAAGTTGTTCAGACAGTCAAAACGGCCAAAGCCGCTGAATCTGTGGTCCGGAGACCAGCCCCGAGGTCTGCTCTGGTTCCAAAACCTAGTGCAGTGAGCTCGAGCACAGCTCAACAGGCCAAACCTCCTACCGCGCCCCCGGAACCGGAACGCGAAGTTCCCCACTACACTCTAGGCCCGCTGCCGGACGATAAAGAGGATATCGATCCTCCACGGCCGTCGCCACCCAAGCCTCGATACCCCAGATCGGGCAAGAAAGGTAGGACCCAGGCCAAGAACACGGGCAAGCCAAAGCTACCTGCCACTGGACCCAAGCCCGTCCACCAAAAGCCAGAGCGACCACCCGCTCCAGAACCTGCCCCCAAGGCTTCCACCGTCTCGCCCCGCCGCAGCTATGCAGTTGCCGCCAAGCGTTCTCCCCAGGCCTCATCTTCCGATGATCTCGCCGTTGTATCCGACTTTCTGGCAAGCTACGACTTGCAGAAAGTAGCCCAAATATTCCTCAAAATCAAGGAACGCTTGGCAACAGCCTCGCCCCAAGACAAGTTCCTCCTCTTGGTGGAAGCCTGCCGTATTATAGGTCTGTTAGGAACGGACAACCACGGCAATCCCTCAAGCGAGACCTCGAGCTCGTGGCGAGGAACGCCAACGGCCTCGCTTCCCGGCATTCTGAGCTCTTAGAGTTCGTTGCCCGACACAAGCCCGACGTGCTTCTCCTTGGTGAGACGCACCTGACCCCGCATCGTCGTTTCCGACTGCCCAACTACGTGTGCCACCGGGACGACCGGTCGGGTCGCGCAGGAGGGGGCACAGCCATCGCGGTGAAGGCGAGTCTTCGCCATCACCGCGTTGTCCTGCCTCAGCGCCGGAACCTCGAGTGCACCGCGGTTGAGCTCCATGGTGCTCTCGGCGGCCTACTCGTGGTTTCCGCTTACAATCCTCCACAAACGGAGCTCCTGTCGAACGATCTGGAGGCCGTCTTTGGAGCACACAGGAGGGTAGTCCTGGCGGGCGACCTGAACTGTAAGCACCCTGATTGGGGGAGCCGCTTGGTGAACCAAAACGGGGGCCGCTTACGCAGGTATGCTGATGCGGCTCGGGTCAAAGTCATGGGTCCTACCGGGCCTACGTACTATCCCTCGAGGGCTAACTCCCGCCCTGACGTACTGGACATTGCTGCGGTCAGGGGCGTTTATTGCCCGGTCCACGTCTCCGTCATTTCGGAACTGTCCTCGGACCATTGCCCTATCAGTGTACATATAACTACCCAGCACGCCACCGTCCGCGACGAGCGGCGGGTAATCGAGTGGGACCGCTTTGGCCCGGCGTTCAGTCGCCGCCTACCTGAGCATATCCCGCTCGACACTACCCAGCATTTCGACGAGGCAGTTGCCTTATTCGACACAGCCGTAGTCTCGGCGGTAGACGTGTCCTCCCGGATGAAGCCGGGGCTCACGCCCGACTATCAGCGTATCCCCGAAGAGGTATCTCAGCTCGCTTGCGAGAGGAATCGCCTCCGGAGACGCTGGCAGAGGACTCGTGACCCGGCTGACAAGGCTGCTTTCAACAGAGCGTCCGGCAAGTTGCGTCGCGACATGCTGGCGTTCCGTAGAGTAACTGGGAGCTAGCTGTGACACAGATGGATGGCCCTGCCGAGGACCGTAATGTCTGGCGGATTCCCAGTGCCCTAACGGGAAAGCGCAAACGCGCGCCTCTCCCCGCACTGGCCGGACCCGGCGGTCAACCCCTTGGCCGCCCCCTCGAAAAGGCAGAGTTCTTGGCTGACAGTTTAGAGCGACAGTTCGCTCCCAACCCATCCAAGAACCCGGCTTTCACTGAGCAAATCTGCCGCGAGGTAGAGCGCTTTCAATCGGCCGGTATCACAGTCCAACCGAAGCCCATCTCCCCGGAGGAGGTCTCTGAGAGGATTGTTCAGCTCAAGCCCCGGAAGGCGCCTGGCCCGGACGGAGTCATGAATTCCGCCCTCCATCGCCTTCCGGAGCGAGGAACCCAGTTCCTCACTGACCTGTTCAATTCATGCCTCAGACTGGCCTATTTTCCGGTGAAATGGAAAACGGCTACCGTCATAGTGATACCCAAGCCGGGAAAGAATTCTTCTCGCGTGGAAAACCTCAGGCCCATCAGCCTCTTGTCCGCGACGTCCAAGGTTTTTGAGCGTCTGATCCAGCGTAGGATCCGCGACCATCTAGAAAGACTAGACGTGCTGATCCCCGAACAGTTCGGCTTTCGTGAGCTGCACTCCTCGACTCATCAGCTGATGAGACTCGTGGAATGCATAACCGAGGCTGGCTGCCAGGGCAAACAGACGACTACGATCTTCCTAGACGTAGAGAAAGCCTTTGACCGCGTGTGGCACGAGTGTGTCCTTTACAAACTGACGGAAGTCCTTCTCCCAGACTGCTACGTTCACTTGATCGGCAGCTTTCTGCGAGACCGTAGCTTCCGAGTGAGTGTAGACCACGCTCGCTCTTCGGAGAGGCGTATTACCGCTGGCGTCCCTCAGGGAAGTGTCCTTGGGCCTCTCCTGTTCTCGCTGTTTGTCAACGACACGCCCCGAGTTCCTGGAGTAAAACTGTCGCTGTTCGCGGACGACACTGCGGCTTTTGCCTCAGAGCCGAACGCGAGTTATGCGGCAGTTAAGCTCCAGCGCCAACTCGACTCGTATGTCGGGTGGACCGATGACTGGAGAGTTGCCGTTAACGCTTCCAAGAGCGCCGCGGTAATATTCTCGCGCAAACGTAAGCGGCCTCGGCCGCTTAAAGTAGGCCCCGTCGAGGTGCCCTGGACCAATAGCGTCAAGTACCTCGGGCTCCACGTTGATTCCCGACTCACCTGGCGAACCCATACACAGTACATCCGACAACGCGCTTCGGCGCAACTCAGTAGACTCTGGCCCGTGCTATCTAATCCGGCAATGACCCCCCGGCTAGGTAAGCTCATAGTCAACACGTACGTGTTGCCCGTGATTACCTACGCCTGTCCTGTTTGGGGATACCTGGCTTGTGGTCATAGAACAACGCTCCAGCGCGTACTCGACCGGGGACTGAAGCTCGCGTGCAAAGTCCCCCGGAGGTACTCTTCTCGTCTTTTGAGGAGAGGACTCGGTGTCCGCTCTCTTGATGACACCGTGAGACGCCTGGCGCGTAGATTCTATGTTCTTTCCGACAGAGTGACCCACAATTCCCTCATTGCCGGACTTGGTAAATACACCCCGCGACCAGGTAAGTCCTGGAAGCGACTTCGTTTGCTAGTCCCGGTGGTATAATCCACCAATCGCAGGTCGCTTCAGACCCCCCCATAAGTAGATAAAAAGTATATAATGAAATCCAACAGACCCAGTGGCAGGAGTCCTTTCTGAGACTCGGGACACTGCACTACTCGCGACCCCCAGTTGTGTGTTTGTCAGTTCAGTTACGTTGAGCGATTTCTTTAGTGCGGATCGAGTCATTAGTGAAAAGTGATTATTGTGGAATAATTAGTGTAGGAATTTTAATACTTGACATTATTATTGCGTGTGGACAAAGTTAACTTGAATTATTGTACAAGACTTCCTTGTTGATAGGTAATGTGATTAATTAAAGCTGATAATTAGTGAATTAATTGGTGTCTTTATTTTGTTTCCACTGTACCATACGACGATCAGAGAGACCGTCGTAACAATATTAATTAACAAGTATATTACAGATAAAATAAAAGAAAACAAAATACCTTTTTGCTAACTGATTCATTGTACTAGACCCTGTTAATTCGCTGAACAAACTCAACGCCCACGCCTAACGTCAGTAGAAAGGAACGAAAGATACATTTTGTTGTACTTTGTTTTAACTGAAACTTGATTAATAATTTTTACAGTTGTTTAATAATGTTTGTTGAGAACATAATATTATGAATTTTATGTGTAACAGATTTTATGGAACAATTTAGGTGTATCTGCTTGAACTCAGATCGAAACGACTGTGACTTAATATTCGTATTAATGTCAGGGAATGTCGGATTTGATGTACTGTACAAGTAGACAATATTGTGAAATTCTATTAGGCTGTATTACGACGTAATAAGCCTGTTCACAAGACCAGCTAATGAATACGGGCTGTAATGTAAGCCTGAATACAGACTAATGTAAGTCTATTCACAGTAGACTGATGAATAATAATAGTGTTATCGGTGTTAATTCCAATGTCAAGTATTCACTACGATTCAGTACAGTTTCTCGTCACTCTATTAAAACTCGGTTAAAACCCATTTGAGTAATTCCAATTTTTGGATAATTCAATTTTTTTGCTCCTTGAATTCTGCTGCATCAATAACTTTTCAGAACTCCGATTATAATTCAAGGTTTATTTTGACGATTTTGATTAATTCAAAAGTTCTACATAAAATTGTACAAATTATTAGTTTTTGAAGCGAGAAATTCATATACTATACTATGGTGCCCCGCTCATTCCCATAGCCTACTCCTTGCGCTCCTAGGGCTGTAAACTGATTCAACGTGTCACGAAATAGCTGAAACGAAACAGCAGTGTTGCTGTTGCCAGCTCAATCAAACCTCTTTTTCCCACACAGCTACCACAAACATAGTATGTGCTTTAAGCAAAGCGTAATATTTTAAATAATGTAAGCACATTCTAAACCTTTAAGTACTATTATAAGAATAAGGTAAATATTAACAATAATTTTATTTATGATAAAAAAAAATACATACCCACATGCTGAGAGATCGAGCTGAATACTTTTGAAATCCTTTTCTTTTAATCAGTTCATTCTTAGTCTAATATATTTTCACAAATTTCCATTCGGTTAAAACACTAATTTAAATCAGTGGCTCCTGTTTGTTATTATAATATTTATACTATAGTCAATGAGAATGTTTGAGTATGCCTACATGTCAGAAATGTTGAAAGAGTATAATTTACTTTGTACGATTTTTATTTGATCCGTGAGATTCTGGTTTTAATGTTGTATTTGGCTGGACGTTTTTCGCTTTAGTAATTTAGTTATTTTGTTTTGTTTCGGCCATCTAAGGACCACATCCCAATTTTAATTCTTTATTCTTTGTTCTTTTCTTTTTCTCCAATATTCTTTCATCTTTTCACTGTGTCTCTTCTTCCTGTCTTCAGTCAACTTTGAGCCTGCGATAATTTAGCTATTTTATAATTAGTAAAAAATTGAATTATTATACTCGCATATCACATTCTAGTTTTCAAAAAAGTAGAATATTTTTAAATATTTGCGTAAATCATATTGTTACATTAGAAAAATTATTTGTTATTTGTTGTTTGTACTATATGTAGGCCATGTATTCTGAAAATAACACGTGTGACATGATTCTATTTATGTTCATTGTAAATATCGATTTCTTATAATAAAATACATATAAACACTACTATGACCTCGTCCCATTACATTTTTGTATAACCAAATCTCTCTTATTCCAGTTACGTAAGAGCAATCTTTACCTCGACACTGAAGTTGTGACTTCTGGCGTATGTCCTACGACACACTCAATATTTTGTTTGTTTGTTAGCAGACCGTCATTAGTTAACGATGTCATTGTATAGGTTCACGTTTATACTGCTGGTAGGCACTGTACTGTAATTCATTCCTTATAGTCCTTTCTTCAGCTGTCTCTGCGGAAGTGCGTCTAAACCTACTTCACTGAACAAACTGAGTTTTAACTCTTTACCCGTTTTTATATTTACCTCTTGTCAAGTGAATTCACCATAAAAACTGTATATCAGTTATTCTTTCGGTTCATTTACTTAGTACGCAAACTTTGTATGTTCGTACTGTCTCTGTTACGATATTAGTCTTCAAACGGGTAGTGATAAATATTTAGTGGAATATATGTTGAAACGGGAAACCTGGTTATACCAATCAGTAAAGTTTATGTGTTTTTAATTTTATTAAGGTATCCGTGTCTAAACAAAAGATATATAGAAACATAAGTTTGCGCGAAAGATCGATGTACTCAATGCGGTAGAAGAGGGACAAAAAGAAAACTAAAATCATAAGAGAATTCGGTATTCACGCGAATACGCTATTTACTTTTCTTTAAGATAAAGAAAAAAAATTGAAAATTGTACTCAAAAAGTAGGGGTGGTAGAAAAAGTGCCAGGAGGCCAGACAATTCGAAAAATTGATACGCGCGTATTAAAATGATTATTGCAGTCGAATACTGGTTTTAGTAAAATAGTTTTACGGGATTATGCGTTAATTGTCTTGTGGTAAATAAAGCAGGATGATTAATGAGCTTATAAAATTACAAATAATACCGTAGCATTTATTTTTAATAAGTAGCATACAGTGATAATTTATACAATTTAATTTGAATAAAATTGAAAACACTGTAGTTTATTGGCCTTTATGGTTGAAATAGAATGTGACTTCTGAATCGTGTTTAAAATTACTGATTTAATTTGCACAATGTGTTATGTAGCCTTACACGGCCGGAGTCAATTTGGTTAAAATTACCTCCCGGGCTGTTTGGCCGTGGTCCAAAGTTTACTTCAAAACCAGATGTTTCGGCAGTGACATCGACTGCCATCTTCAGTGAAAGTCGAATACGCTAACGTGAGGTGGTATACGTTAGTGACCACAGTACTGTGGTTAAGGCTGGAGAAGTCCCGTGAACACCACTCATACTTATAAATTTCTTAAGTGTCACGATATGGTTAAATCAACCACCAGCCAATCAGAAATAAGAACGTATATTAGAGGCTCGAAAGGTGCGTTGTCAAGTATTGCTGTATTAACTCTCGAAGATACGATTTCCTTAATTTGAATTCTGGATAACTCGAAATTTTCTTACGGTCCCCTCCCAAGTTTCACTGTATAAATACTATGAAGATTATTTTTGTATGCCCTGATATTGTCAAGACGTCGATCGCTTGCAGTTTACTATTTCTATTATTACAAATACTGCTGCATCGTAACGCTCCTGACACAGGACAAATGTCTACGCCAACAGGTTTCTGTTCCTGCGACGTTTCGATCTTCTCGGCCGAAGGGTTCTTCTCTCACCTCCTTAACGGCGTAACCACCGGCTTGTTACGGGCCGATTAGGCAAGCCGTTGGAGAGACGAGGAGTACGGACGATCTTCAGCCAACGACACAAGAACTCCAACTAAAGGCTGATAGGAATAAGCTCGGATGCGATGCGAGTTCGTGACATTAATTCAACATCGGCACCACGAAGCGGAGAGTGAAGACAGGCGATACTGGGGTCAAGGCCAGCCGCAAAAGTGAGGCGTAGTGGAGCGTGGGAAGCGTACCATCTTGTTTTGGGGAGCAAAGAAGTGTGGCCTTCGACGCATTGTTACTTCGTCCGGCCACCAGGATCCAAGAGTATTCCTGGAGTAAAATGTATTACAAATAATATGAGTATATAATATATAATATTGTTACGACGATCACCGTATGGTACAGTGAAAAACAAAATACAGACACCAATGAAATCACTAGTCAGCTTACACCATCTGATGAAGGCACTGTGCTGCCGAAACAGCTGTCATGGATTATAATTTTAATAAATGACGAGTGAAAATCACTAAAACTATTTTATTGTCTTATTTTTTAATATTCACTAGTCTTCAGCTTAAATTAATCATAAATAACAGTTTGCAATCAACAAGTTATTCGACATGATTATACTCGTACAATAATTCAAGTTAAATTTGTCCACACGCAATAACAGTGTCAAGTAATACAGTTCCACACTAATTATAGCACCGTAAACACTTTTCACTGAGCCTCAACAATGACTCGATCCACACTAAGGAAATCGTTCAACGTAAAACTGACTGATAAAGCCAGACGCTCTTGCTTTCATAGATAGCACATGTGTTCGAGAATATTTTGTATCCTTACTGCGCCACGCCAGCTTAATGCGTATTTCAAATGTTCTTGAACACTCTGGGAGGTACCTGAATGCTACGTGAGTGGACGGCCTTGATACAGACGAGGCACGCTGGGCTAGTCGAGAAGCGCGTAGAACGACGCTCTCTTCGAGAGCGTTCCGTAACAGTCCTTACAATATTAAACTATATATAATATAATAAATATTATATATTTAATATTTATAAGCTGAAATTACCTCAAGATATATTTTATTTTCCTTATTAGGAACATGTTTCGAGAACCCCTGTGTTCTCATCCTCAGCCTTCGTGATCTTGCGTCTATCTATCAGACGCAAGATCACGAAGGCTGAGGATGAGTACAGAGGGGTTCTCGAAACATGTTCCTAATAAGGAAAATAAAATATCTTGAGGTAATTTCAGCATAAATATTAAATATATTATATACATCAAGAAACGGACTGTAGCAAAAAGTGTTTGAAATAAATATTATATATAATATATGTATTATATTATATTATATATTCATATACTATCTAATTTTTAATAACCAATAAACTATGAAAGCAAATACTGAAAACTGTATTTTGGCAATTGGTCTAGTGATGCTTAACACTGTCCATTTAATCAATTAAAAATGTTTTTCTCCCTTTATGGTTGGTGGGACTAAGGATTAAGTGAGGACAAAAAATTAAAAACTTATAGTATCGGACTCTAGGAACCATTGTTCTCGATATATTTTGCTAACGACTACCAATGTACTACCTGGTTAGTGGAATACTTAAGTGTCGGGACGGACAGCTCGAAATTGCTATTTTCATAAAAACAAGAAAAAAATGATTAAAAACTGTACTCAACAAGTAAGACTGTTAATAGACACTAGTAGAAATTAACAAACGAATTACGGTAAAATTTAAGAAAACAACAAATTTTTGCTAACTGTTCAACTGTACGTGATCCTGTCCATTTTCTGAGTGAATAATCACCGAGAACTTAACACACCAAACGTCAGCAGGAAGGAACGAGGAATACTTTTTGTTTCATTTTGTTTTACTCGTTAACTTTATGACTAATTTTAATTGTCGTTTAGTAATGGGTGTTGAGAACATAATTTTGTGAATTTTATGTGCATTCGATTTCACGGCAAATCTAAACCAGTATTGCGCCGAGAATAAATACGAATGAGGGGCTTAGGTCAGTGGGATCTTCGTCAGTCACTGCAGGTCTAACTTGGCGGACCTTGAAAACTTTGCGTCTGGCGAGTCAATGAAGGCGACTGTAACATGAGACCAGGGGCGGACTGGCACCCTGGGGGCCCTCGGCTAGAAGTAGTTAAGGGCCCCGTGCATTACGGCGGTGGACCCCCCTTGAGCTCGGCGACCGGTCAATTGTCACTCCGTCCCACCAATCCATAGCCCCAATAGTGTAACTTTTTAACCGGGCCCTCCTGCAAGTTTATGCAACGGGCCCCCATTTGAATCTTTACATAAGATTACATCTCTCCCAGCCCGGAATGCTGCAATGACATTCAAACAAAAATGACAACAGCCTACTACTCGTCGCGTCAGTCAGTTGCCGCGCGGTGCGACTCTACACTAACCTCCTTCGCTTTCCTCCATTAGTAAATACTAAATAGGCTGTATATAAACAAGGCTGAGAAGTGATCACTTCCAATCTGACCAAAATAAATTCTGAAGATTTATTTCAAACAATATTTAGACGAGAAAAGGGTTTTAACACCGGTAAAAATATATATATTTCTCGTTTTCTCTCGAAATATTTTTATGGCTCGGGAGCTCCCGGAGCCTCCTCGGGGTCCGGGGCTCTCGGCGATCGCCGACCAGCCGATATGGCCTGTCGTCCCTGCACGAGACACTGAAACGTCAGGCATATCACGGTGCGACATCGAACCACGCACTAACAGCCTAGAGAGTTTCACTGCGAACTATATCGATTGTCTGTAGCCTGTTGACGATCGTATGTACACCATGGTAACACGCGTTAACCATTACATGTTTACGTTGAAATGGAGCGTACTGGACGCATAACCACCGACTTTGTGATTTCCGTTTCAATACTGCGGTGGACTCTCGGTCGCTTTCCTGTAAAAGCGTACAGTACGAGAGCTCCTGTTTCTCTGTAATACCGTACTTTAAACTTATAAACGTTTGTGCCGTAATACCAACGCTAAACGTTATTTTAGACCTTGATTATATTTCTTTTTTTAATTTTAATTTCCTATTGTAGTGTATTCATTGTGCACAGCCTAAAGGTGCCTTACATTACATTAGTATTGGTACATTGGAGTTTACCACTATCAATGTCAGCCTGCTAACTCGACAGAATATAATGTGCGATGCAACAAAAAATACATAGGATTCACTTCAGGATCCTTTAAACAGATATATTGAACACACCAAACGAGTAGCTCACTTGCAAAAATCGCTAAAAGCATTTTAAAAAATTTGTCAGAATTGACCAAAAAATGTATAAAAACAGCCTTGGATTAGATAGAAGGCTAATTTTTGTTTCATTAAATCAAGAAAAAATCATAAAAAAATGCTAGTTAGATGAACATAATCCTACAATCGCTACGAATAAGTTATTTAAATAATAATTTAGCACATAGCGGGTTTTGCAAGTGTAATCATGAATTAGCGAGTTTTGCAACTCAGTGGTCGGCCATTTTAATTTTTTAGACATTTGCAAAACCCTCTACTTTATAAATATTGTTAGTTTTTAAATTATTGTAATTCTCAAAAATTGATTTTAAGAAATAAAAAAGCACAAAAAGTGTTTAAATTATTGTAATATCTTGTTGAAATAAACTCAGTACAAACTTATTTTCAAATTCATCCTGTTTTCTTCAATAAAAATTTTACGACAATGAATTTGAAGTTGGAAAAAGGTGTATAAAACAAAAAACACTGATAAATCATACTCAGGTGAAGTCCATATCGTCATCATCACTTTCAACACCATCATCATGTGGAAAATCACACTCACTGTCTTCATTATCCTGTTCCTGCACGACAGAAGAATCCTGTTCATTATAAATGATTTTGAAAAACTGTAGCTTTTCATTTTCTTCCCAATTTTCACCAAAGTGAAGAGACAGTAGCCGTTTACCATCTCTTAGTTTTGCTGGTTCACTACAACTCCTTTTCCTATTTTTGATGGTCCTCCTCTTACGAAATGTTTTCCTTTCTTGGTGAGGCTTTTGGGTGCACAGGCTTCAATATTGTAGAATGGGTCACCTTGTACTAATGCTAACTTTTTGGTAGCATTACGTGTTAGTATAACTTTCTTGGTCATCTGAAATTTGAAATGCCATTGTCCTGGCTGTTTAAGGATGTTTTCGGAGTAGGATTTCCAATCATTTACTGGACAAGTTTCTCCTAAACGTAGAACTGTCGCATAGTCATTTATCACTTTGATGTATTCTCCTGGACCCTCAATTACAGTCATTCTTTTGAAGTCCCTTTCCAATTTCCCAAATACCCTGTCTGGAGGGATGAAGGAGTGTCCGACAATTGGGTACCATATTTCAACTTTCTCAACGTTGTTTGGAGCTTCAAAAAGCAACCAATGTGACAACATTCCCAACATTCCCAACATTCCTTTGTTTTTATTTTGTCCCCCACATCCATCAGAGAACAGACGTACACTTGAGACACCATCCAAATTAGAGTTACACAATCTGTGGTGTAATGCTGAAGCAATGTTTAACATTCTCAACATTCAAATCCAAACTCATAAAAAACAACAGTCTTGTGAATATGCTTCAATACAGCAACACTTAACTGTGTTGAAAACATGCATTGATGAAATAAGATCTAATATATATGAACAATACCGAATATACAAACATGTAAAAGAAGAGGGCCACGAAAATCTATTGAACATCGTGACGGACTTCAAAACTCGTATCACATTTGAAATATTGCGGCAAAAAGGAAATAGAAAAAGAAAATCAGCATACAGTAATCAGCTGATATAAAATATAGAACTCAATGTAAACATAAACACTCAGTAACAAAATCAGTTCTCGAGAAACTTTGGACACCAACGTACGTTTCAGTATGGCACCTTTAGGCTATGAACAATGAATACACTACAATAGAAAATTGAGATTATAGGTACCATTAGTAAACAATAAGTGCGTGTATATTATAAATACATCAATTATTATTAGTTTTAATTTTAATAACGTGTCCGATTAAATTCACGTAAATGAAATTTTAGACGCGTGTATCTCGAAAAACATTTTCAATTTGCATTGCTTTCACGAATTCATAAATACGATTGTTGTGAAATATAAATATCTCGTACCTCACAGAAAACCTAACAGTATGTGGAAGCATACGTACCCTACACAAAACCACGTTTTTGTACGAGTAACTACGACTAAGTCCCGAATTATAAATCTAACACCACATACATTAGTGTCGAATTTTTATTTAATTTTTGCCTTTTTTTGACTAATGATAATGTGATGTATTTATAACATACATACATCTATTGTTTTACTAATGGTACCTATAATTTCAATTTTCTGTGGTACTGTAATTATTGTTTATAGCCTAAAGGTACTATACATACGATGTGTAATAAAATTATTCACGTTCTTAAAAACGATCGATATCGGTCATAGACCATATACAGCACACTTGCGATCACAATATCGTAAAACACTACTATTTATAAAAACCAATTCGTAGACATTGATAATGAATTTGATACATACATACTGCATTCAAAAAGTTCCGGGACTAACGCTATTAAGGACACAACTTTTCAGATAAATGAAATTTTATTATTTATTATTCAACATACATCCCTTCCCTCTCTATACAGATATTAGATCGTTCATACAATCGTTGAAAGGCATGCGCATAGTTCTCCTTCGAAATTGTGTTTAAAACAGCTGTCACATTCTTCTGAATTGTCTCTATATTATCAAAACGCTGCCCCTTCAGTGCCACCTTTAGCTTAGGGAACAGAAAGAAGTCAGCCGGAGCCAAATCTGGTGAGTAGGGTGGATGCTTAATCACTGTGACTGATTTTCCAGCGAGAAATTGTGAGACAATCAATGATGAGTGGACTGGAGCATTGTCATGCAGAAGAAACCACTCCCCTGATCGGTACATTTCTGGCCTAACCCTGCGAGTTCTTTTCAAAAGGCGATCAAGTACCTCTTTGTAAAATGGTCCAGTTACAGTCTGGCCGGGTGGCAAGAATTCTTTGTGGATCAGTCCACTTGAATCAAAAATGTGATCAGCATTGTTTTCACTTTTGATTTTGTGACCCTCACTTTCATGGGTCTGCCATCTCCTGGGTCGCGCCATTCAGCTGTTTGACGTTTGGTAGATGGGTCATACTGGAAACACCACGATTCGTCGCCTGTGACAATGTTCTGTAAGAAATTCGGGTTGTCATCGGCCCATTGAACGAGACTTCGCCACGCTTCCACACGTTGTTCTTTTTGCTCTGCTGTTAACGAGTGTGGAACGAACCTGGCACGGAGTACGTCATGCACGATAGTGTAAATACTACCCACACTGATGCCGATCTCTTCTGATAAAATCTGGACGCTCAGCCGACGGTTGACGGACAGTGCAGCACAGACACGCTTGACATTCTCGTCAGTCACGCTTGTGGAGGGGCGTCCATCTCTTGGATCATCTTCTAGAGACTCACGACCATTTTTAAAACGTGCATACCACTCGAACACTTTGCTACGACATAAACAATCTTTTCCATATGCAAGTTGCACCATCGAAAACGTTTCTGTCGCACTTTTTCCACATTTAAAACAAAATTTAATTGCAGCTCTTTGCTCCATCTCGAAAATTATAACAACAAGGAAAAACCAGATAAACTTAACAGTGTCGCTGTTTACTATGGAATGAGTCCTCAACAATGCAATTGTCACAGGAAGTGGGTGAAGGTTGTCACATAGTGTTCCATCTGTGACACATAGATAGCTCCATCTGTATGTCTATAGCAGCATCAGTCCCGGGACTTTTTGAATGCACTGTGTATGTCGTTGTCCAAAGCTTCCCAAGAACTGATTCTGTCATAGAGTGTTCATGTTTACATTGGTTCTACACATTATAGCAGCTGATTTTTACTTCCATATTCCTTAAGGAATGGAAGTATGGTGATGGCAAAAAAAATCGTGTTCGAGATTATTGCAGATTCTGATTCTACTACACTCAAAACATGAAAAAAAGTCGTTTTCCGAAAAGTGTCTGTGTGTGTGTCTGTGTGTGTGTCTGTCTGTGTGTGTGTGTCTGTCTGTGTGTGTGTCTGTGTGCGTGTCTGTAGATTTTTTTTCTATGGCAAACGATAACTGCCGCAAATTCAAACAGAATCAAATAATTTTTTGCATGCAGCCCTGATTTGTAGAGGACTCGCGACCTATTGTTTTTGGTGAAGATCGGTTGAGGGAAAGGGGTAGTTTACCTGCAACGGTTTTTTTTTATCAAGGGAAATTTTTTTTTTTTGGCAAACGATAACAGCCGCAAATTCAAACAGAAGCAAATAATGTTTCGCATACAGCCCTGAATTGTAGAGTTCTCAAGACCTATTGTTTCTGGTGAAGATCGGTTAAGGGAAAGGGGTAGTTTACCTGTAACGTTTTATGTTTTAACAAGGGTATTTCCTATGGCAAACGATAACAGCCGCAAATTCAAACAGAATCAAAAGATTATTTGCATACAGCCCTAAATTGTAGAGTTCTCAAGACCTATTGTTTTTGGTGAAGATCGGTTAAGGGAAAGGGGTAGTTTACCTACAACGTTTTTTTAACAAGGGTATTTTATATGGCAAACGATAACAGCCGCAAATTCAAACAGAATCAAATAATGTTTTGCATACAGCCCTGATTTGTAGAGTACTCGCGACCTATTGTTTTTGGTGAAGATCGGTTGAGGGGAAGGGGTAGTTTACCTGCAACGGTTTTTTTTATCAAGGGAAATTTTTTTTTTTTGGCAAACGATAACAGCCGCAAATTCAAACAGAATCAAATAATGTTTCGCATGCAGCCCTGAATTGTAGAGTTCTCAATACCTATTGTTTTTGGTGAAGATCGGTTAAGGGAAAGGGGTAGTTTACCTACAACGTTTTTTTAACAAGGGTATTTTCTATGGCAAACGATAACAGCCGCAAATTCAAACAGAATCAAATAATTATCTGCATGCAGCCCTGATTTATAGAGTACTCAAGATCTATTGTTTTCGGTGAAGATCGGTTGAGGGGAAGGGGTAGTTTACCTGCAACGTTTTTTATCAAGTGTATTTTCTATGGCAAACGATAACTGCCGCAAATTCAAACAGAATCAAATAATTTTTTGCATACGTCAGTGAATTGTAGAGGACTCAAGGCCTTTAGATTTTGGTGAAGATCAGTTAAGGGGAAGGGGTAGTTTACCTGCAACCTTTTACGTTTTAACAAGAGTAAAGTACTTGAAAATTCATTTAAACTTTTTCAAAGAATGGTAATTGTTGAAAATAAAATAATTTTGTTGCCAGGCAATCTGAAAATTTCAGATTTTGTACCACAAAATCTGAAAAGATTATACGATAGTTTATGAAATGGTTAATAATACGTCAGTGGAAGGTGTAATGAGAAATTAGCAGAAATGGAAACCTGGGGAATGTTAACTGTTCTGTAGATACAATTTTGTCAGAATGTTTGGAAATGATCATCAACATTGAAGAAAAAGTAAGCATATTAAGAAACATATGTAAGTACTTATTATAAAAAAATAATGTTTGTTTTTTGATAAAGTCATTTTGATTATAAAATATAAATATTTACAACAAGAAAAGAATTTTCAGTTTTCAAAATTTAAATATATTTTTATAAAACAATGGGTTCTTCATTGAGGTGGGGACCATGTCACTCACTCCATCTCAAGCCTCCTCTCCCATTTTGCAGAAAAAGAGGACCCTGTCAAGGCTGATACTTTGACGACAGTGACAGGGCTTTCCACCAAATTCAGCAGAGTGACAGGTAGGCCCAACTCTGATTGGCTCCTCAGATTCTCCAGCGTTAGTAGGTTCTATGAAAATATTTTATTTCAAAAATGATTTTAAATATAAATCTTAGATATGTTTTATAAATCTCATGTTTTATGTTTTAACATGGGTGATTTTTTATATGACGAACCATAACTGCCGTAAATTCAAACAGAATCAAATAATTTTTTACATATGTGCCTGAGCTATAGAGAACTCAATGTCTGTTGATTTTGGTGAAGATCGGTTACGGGGAAAGGGCAGTTTACCAGAAACATTTTTTGTTGTAACATGAGTAAAGTACTTAATTTTGATAAAGTATCCTGATAAGATCTTAATAATCCACTGTAGAAACGTAGATGAAATATCTATAAATGAAGAGGCTAGTTGAACGGGCTGGGGGTAATTTTCTATAAATCAAAATTATAGTTGAAGGGGGAGGGGATAATATTTTTTATATGTGTACTACGTTATTGGCAAGAAAGAAGTATTTTTTTGTTAAAATTCCTTCCCTGGCTGTTTGGCTGAAAATGATTTTAAATATAAATCTTAGAATATGGAAGTCATGTATGGTTCTCCATACCGATATTTCATTTTGCCGCAATATTTCAAACGTTATATGATTTTTGAAGTCTGTCATGATGTTTTTTTTTTTTAGTCTATAACACTTTTTTTTTTTTTTTTTTTTATTATAATGCAGTTTTACAATCTACTCATTTTACAGAGTAATAAGTAAAAGTGGTGTATACGTCGTCACTTGAGGTGGGAACCATCCAGCGATGATTACCACGTTCACCGGGTCAGGTCATCTGGCCACTGTCTCTTCAGCCTTCTTACATCCAGTGATGGATTGAGGAGCTCGTTGATCAGGTTATTGCTGTGTCCTATGTTGCGGTTCCTGTACTTAGCGGCGTGCATCTTGATGACATCAGAAATGTATGGAATGTTGAGGTCTTTGTGAAGAGTATAATTAGAGATGAACCAGGGAGCATTCGTTATGCAACGCAAGATTTTTGACTGAACTGTCTGCAGGATCTTTGTGTTGGAAGGTTTAGAGCAGCCCCACAATTCTATACCGTAAGTCCAGATTGGTCTGAGCACAGCTTTATATATGATGACTTTGTTTGCGAGAGATAGCTGAGATTTTCTACCTATGAGCCAGTACATTTGCCTAGCTTTTAAGTTGAGTTGTTGTTTCTTAGCCTGAATGTGGGCTCTCCATGTTAATTTGTCGTCCAAATGCAGCCCCAGGTATTTAACTTCTGATTTTATAGGTATGGGGGCATCGTTTATGGTGACTTGTGGACAAGAGCTACGTTTCATGGTGAAGGTTATTTGAGTGGATTTTGCAGAATTAACTCGGATCCTCCACCGCTGGTACCAATCTTGCAGGAGGTAAAGATGGCTTTGCAGTTTTTCAGAGGCTCGTTCCGGGTTGGGATCTACTGCGAGGATAGCGGTATCATCAGCGAAGGTGGCGGTGGTAGTGTAGTCTGTCACAGGTAGGTCGGCAGTAAATATAAGATATAAGTATGGCCCCAGAACGCTGCCCTGAGGCACTCCCGACTTTATAGGAGAGATTACTGACACAGTGTCTTCGATTTTGATTTGGAAGTGTCTATCTTGCACATATGATTTCAACAGTAAATATAGTTGATCAGGAAGTTGTTTCTTGAGCTTGTACAGAAGGCCCTCATGCCAGACTTTAACAAAAGCCTGCTGAATATCCAGGAAGACAGCTGCGCACATCGTCTTCTTTTCCAGGCTATCCCTAATTTTGCTCACTATTCTGTGGCATTGCTGCACTGTAGAATGTTTTTCTCTGAACCCAAATTGGTGTTCAGGGATCAGGTACCTAAAGGGCACTATTTGTTTTAGTCTGGTCAGTAGAAGTCGTTCAAATATTTTTGACAAGAGTGGAAGAAGGCTTATTGGCCTGTAAGATGTAGGGTCAGTAGGGGGTTTGCCAGATTTTGCGACCATGATAATTTGGGCAAATTTCCATTGGATTGGAAAGTAGCACAGTCTGAGCATACTGTTGTAAATAGTTGTAAGTAGTACTAACGCTTTTTTGGGAAGATGTTTCAGAACTTCTCCAACTATTAAATCGTACCCGGGGGCTTTATGTGTCTTGGAATGTTTAATCTCCCTGAGAACTTCAGAGAAGGCAAACGCTTTGATTGGAGGAGATAATTGGCAGGGAGCATCAAGGTAAGTTAGAATTTCTGAGTCATCAATTGCTGATGAGGTTGGGGTGAAAACCTGGGAAAGGTGATCTGCGAACACATTCACCTTATCTTCATTTGTTCGAGCCCAACTACCGTCAGGTTTACGAATGGGGGATACTGGGATTACCGGGCGTTTGATTTTTTTTGTCGCCTTCCATATTGAATGATCATGGGGTGTTAAACTTGTTACGTAGTGTTCAAACGATGCGTTTCGGGCCTCTTGCATAGCTGCGCGAATTCTATGGGTGAGCCTATTGAGAATTGTTTTATACTGGGGGTTTCTCGTTCGTTGCCACTTACCGCGAGCTTGTCGTTTTTCTTGAATAAGTTGTTTGATGTGCAGAGGTATATTATGATAATCAGGTAAAACGTTTCTTCTTTCCGGTGTAGCTTGCCATGCAGCATCCTGTAGTAGTTTAGTAAAGTATTGAACGGCTTCTTCAATGTCTCTGGTTCAATGTTCTCTGTCATGATGTTCAATAGATTTTCATGGCCCTCTTCTTTTACATGTTTGTATATTTGGTATTGTTCATATATATTCGATCTTATTTTATCACTGCATGTTTTCAATACGGTTAAATGTTGGTGTATTGGACCATATTCACAAGACTGTTGTTTTATGTGTTTGGCTACCGTTGAGTTCGGATTTGAGTGTTCAGAATATTTTGTATGTTAAATATATCTGTGTTTAAACGATCTTGAAGTGAATCCTATGTATTTTTGTTGCACTGTACATTACATTCTGTCGAGTTCGCAGGCTGACATTGATATTGGTAGACTCCAGCTTTTTCATAAATGTTTTTCTTGTTTGTACTGCTTATTTTCAGATTGTTGTAGATGTCATTGCTTGTTCTGAACGCTAATTGATCGTCGTATTTTGTAAATGTTCTAGCTAATTTTTGAGAGTCGTCGTCAAGAGTAGGTTTTATTCTTTTTGATTGATATGTTATTTGTTTTTGATTTATTTCTTTTTTGTTTTTCAATGATTTTATCTATCATTTGAGGCTGATGTATTTATAATATACATATACTTATTGTTTTACTTATTGTGTACATGTAATTTCAATTGTCTATGGTATTGTATTTATTGTTTATAGGCTAAAGGTTATAAAAAATGATTGGCGTTTACTTCAGATCCGCCACCAGAGCAACACCAAACAAGATTTGGTGATTATACAATCAACTTAAAAATAATAATCTGTCTAACTTTTTTATATTATTATTAGTAATAACAAAACTTTTTCAAAAATATATTTTTATTATTTTGTGAATTAAAATGTTTCAATAGTATTCAACATACATCAGTAGTATGTTAGTATACTAACAGTATAATAGTACTATTAGTATAGTAGTATACTATTTCAATAGTATTCATCATATATCATTATCAACTATCAATTTTTTTTGTATATCTGGTTTTTATATTGTATTTGCTTGGAACTTTTTTATGTTTCAAAATTCGGTTTATTAAAATTTATCAATTGTATAGTTTATAAAAACTGAATTAGCCTACTAAACTGCTCATATCACATTCTAATTATCAACTAAATATTGCGTAAACCATAGCGTTACATTGAAACAAATATTAGTTACGTATTGTTTGTATATGTGTGTATTTTGAAAATAATACGGCGTATGATATAATTATATTTATATTCATTAAAAATATCGCTTTCTTATAATAAAACATATTAAACAGTACTATGTCCTCGTCTCATTCAATTGACCGTTTACTCTAATTTAATTCTTAAAACTATTTATAGAAAAATCTCTCTTACTCCAAACACATATGAGCAATCTTTTACACGTTGAATTAATTCACTCGCCACTCGACACTGAAGTTCTCACTTTTGGCGTGCCCCACGACATACCCAATTTTTGTATTAGAAAAAATAATTACAATTTTACAAAAACTTTTAATTTTAATTGTTTATTTTTTAACTAACCTAGATGTACAGTCTTGTGATGTCACTTATACACTTAAGGGTCACATGAACACGTCATCAATGAATAAAAGGCCTGGTTTGACGAACGTTCACGGTTCGGTAGCCGGGGACCTCTGTGCTCGCAATGATAGACTCGATTCTTTGATTCGGTGATTTAAATAACACGATTTGTGTAGAATACTTTTGTAATTTGTGAAGAAAGTAGTAAAATACAGAGTAGATGAAAAACAGAGAAACATAAATTTATAAAACTCAAGTTCATGAATGTGCTACTTTCGTGTTGCCGCTTGTAGGAACGTGGAATGCCACAAACAAAGGGAAAACGACCCAAATAATATAGTGAGCAGAAACAATGGGGCTTGACGTGTCATTGAAGGCGGTGTGACAGACTACGGCGTACGTGGGAGAAAAGTGGACAGTGCGACGCTATTATATCGTGTCGTTACGTAAATGTTTCTCACGTTGAAACCGGGAGGAGGGGAGGAGTGGGCCAAAGTAAACAAATTCTCCGTGTACGAACAGGGGCTCACGTCTGTTGTTTTTGTGTAGTAGACTTAAACTTTGTTTACTGGGATGTATTGAAGCTCGGGCAAACATGTATGCACGCGCCTTTATTCACGCTACGAGTTTCGTATCTATACTCATTTTGATATAGCCGCAGAATTCTCGTGAAAAAAATGATAAGCAGTACATGAGAAAAAAAAACAAATACAGAAAAGCCGGATGTAAGTTTTACTACTTCAGTTTAAAGAGGCGAAAATTGTTCGTAAGGGCTGTGACATCGTAAGTGAAGTGAGATATTTGGATGAAACAGTGACAAACATGTGAGTCACAATGCCAGCCAGATACAGTAGAGCATCTATTATCCGATCGGGCCCTCGTCCCGAGAGGATATTGGATAATAGATCGTAAATTAAAAACATTATTTCTCTTTACAAAAACAAAGGTTTTTATTACAAAAGCATGCCCAACAGTTACAGTTATATAATTACAGCAACCTGTACACTGTACTTGTCATGTATTGCTAAAGCTAAAAATCATTGAATTAAAACTGAGTGTAATTAATAAAAACCAAAAGTTAATTTAAACAAAATTATAGTTTAATGACAAACACGGTACTATAAAATTAATTACAAATTAAAAAACAAAACAAAACATACAGTACCATGGATTTACACTTTTTTATAGAATTGTTCTATCACTGTCTGTTTCAAACCGATATCCCGTTTTCTCGCTGCTAAAGACTGGAGTCGTTCAAGATTCATAAGCTGAATATAATCTATCTCGTATTTTGTTTCGGCCCACTTTAGAACAATTAGTAACTGAAAACCGGGATTGGCTTCATCCACCTTTAGCGAATCGTTAACTTTTTCTTTGTTACAGTTTTTAAACTGAGGAGTATTCTGTACTACTCGATTCATGATTTCAATACCTGTGTCTTGATGTTCAGTATCAGATTTATGTTCCTCATATCTATAGCGTTTATCTACAGTACTGTAATAATTTATAGTATACAATTTTTTATGTTCAGTAAATATCCAATACGCCTACACGTGTCCAATACATTACTGTACAGTACAGTACATAATTGCACTTTCTATTAAGTTCGGATAATAGATCGTTCGGTTAGTGGATGTTCGGATAATCGGTGCTCTGCTGTACTGTCATTCAAACAGGATCAGAGTAGGCTGATGTTTTATGTGGCTGAAATATGGACAACGAACAAGGGATGCTAGGAAAACTGAAAACCGGCTATAGAAAAGCAAAAAGTGTACATAATCATCGTCATGGGTGATTATGTCAGAAAGCAGGGTTCAGCTAAAACTGTTCTCTGCACCCTATCTGTTCCTGCTTTGTAATTTCTGCCTCATCACCCGTCCGCGTATGTTTTTCTTCGTCCTCTCTTCCTTACAGTATTTCCTTCCATTATTACTTTTTATAAACACTCTTTCTAAAGATGTGACGAATTTAATTTTCTCAAGTAGCTCCAAGCAATTACCTCTTGTCACTTACTATCCTAAATATCTATTTATCGGAAGCGCTATGTACCAACATTGTTAGCAATATAAAAATAGGCTCAAGACTATCTGAGGAATTTCTGGTCAACAAGGGATCGCGACAAAGTTGTGTCATAGCACCCACTTTATTTAAGATATAGCCCTATTTGAATTCAGCATTAGAACCCTGAAGGCGCACCTGCCCTAACATGGGGATAACTATCAATGACGAAAAGCTCTTCGCATTGCATCGCGGACGACCAGGTAATTATAGCTGAGGATGTGGATGACATCTGTTATATGCTTAGAAAGTTTGACGAAGGATACCAGAAACGGATCTTAACAATAAATACAAGTACGACTGAATATGTTGGCGTGGGAAATACATGCAGAGATACGCGTATATTGTTAGAACGGGGAGTTGTGGTGGCAGTAGATTCATACAAATACCTTTGTGTCATGATTACGAAAGACGGCACAAATGTAACAGCAACACAAAATCGTATAGAACAAGGGAAACAAGTGACGAGCTAGTTACATTCCACTTAGTGGAACAGTCAACTTAGGCCCGAAACAAAAATCAAAATATATAAGATAACAGTGGAAAGTATTGTGACATATAGTGGTGAGGTGTGGAAGGCTATAGAACACATGAGGAAAGATTACGAGTCATGGAAATGGGATACTGGAGAAGGTGCTGTAGACCTAAATTGCTGGTTAGGGTAACAAATGAAGAAATAGGGGAAAGAATGGATATAATATGTAGGCCTACCAATATAAATGACACAATTGATGTCAAAAGATTAAAATGGTACGGGCATGTGTGCTGTATAGGTAACGATAGATGATCAAAGAAATTACTAGAATTGACCTCTCCTGAAACAAGAAAAAGAGGTGGTCTTGGATGGAAGGCATAAGGAATGCAATGGCACAAAGACATAATCTGAAGCACGATGCTTAGAAAGACCATACAATTTGGAAGCTAGGATGCGAAAAACGACTTTAAATGTCGTTCAAAAGTCGCAAACTTTCCAGTTAATCTTTATTTTTTGCCACTACATATTGAAACATTCCTATTATTTTACTTCTTTATTTTTGATGACCCATGTATCTGACGCATGCGTTATAATGTTCCTTGTAAACTCATGAACTAATCTCTTTCTTATCTTAATGATAATTCCTCTGCTAGTCAAAAGATGTCTTACTCTTTAGAATAGTTTGTCCAAGTGCAATTTTACTATTTATATTTTTTATATCAGGAATAACAACTTGGAAAATGAAAAGAATTGATCCATAACCAAATTAACTAAGGTGATTGGTTTTTATTATTTACAAAATTGTGAAAATAAAACTGAACTGAAAGAACATAAAATACATGTCTAAAGAAGAAGGTAGTAGCTGGCTGCTAGAACCCACACAGAGAGCAAACAATGGTCCATCTGTAATTTGTTGAAGACTTCACCGGGCAAACGCTACGCATTAACCTATCTGAGGTGGAAGTTAGACAACAATTAAATTCCGGACTGAGCAACGTACAGTTACGGCGATAGGTAGCATGCGTTGTGATTACGCCTACGTGACGTTTGTCGCGTATTACGTAATCAGTGGGATGAAACCCAGAAATTACACGCCTGACGTAGAACAGACTGGTGCATTCTCGTCAACATTACGGGTAACTAAACTGTCACAGCGACCAACCAGTTGTGTTGTGAGTTCGGCCAATGTATTTATGCCAAAAAACGGTTCTTATCACTTGAGCGTTAGCTATTCTGTAGCAGAATCCCTCCCCACAAATATTTAGAAATACAAGTACTGTACTTACTTTTTCCTCCATTACAGTTGAGTGAAAACTAATGCCATGCAGTCATCAGAATATTTAACACAAAATAAACGTTTATATTTATTTTGAACACAAAAATGATTCTTATTCTTCTTCTTCTTTTCAAGGATTTGGTTATAAAACCCTGTTCCGGCACCCACCTCATCTTCGGACGACCCACGTCTCTTCTACCAATGGCTTTATAGTTCAGTGCCGCTTTCGGCAATCGATCCTCTGTCATCCTTTGCAGATGGTCCCACCATTGTCTTCTGTACGTTGAAATAATTTCATTATGTCCTTTACTTCGAATTCTCTGCTCTGATATCCTCATTCCTTATTCCATCTTGCAATGTATAATTTAAAGTACTTCGAAGAAACTGCTTTACAGCACTCTGAATCTTGCCGATTTCCTTTTTTGTCATGACCCACGCCTCACTCGCATATGTCAATATGGGTATTGCAATTGTCTTATAAAATTTAATCCTTGTGCTGTGTCTAGTTTTGTTTACAAGGTTTCTATGAATGTTACCACAAATATTCCTAAATTTATTTATCTTCTCTTTTATATCATATTCTGATTAATAGCTTAATGCACAGCCGAGATATTTAAAAAGGGTCACTTGTTCTAAAGTGCTGTTGTTTATAACTCTCTTAGTCCTCACTGAATATTTACCTTTAAATATTTTGGTCTTTGGTCTTTATTTACCATGGTTTTGGTCTTTCTTACTGAAATTGTCAGTGAGTGCTCTCTTGCCACTTATTGTAATTGAAACATAGCTCTTTGCAAATCATCCTCATTTTCTTGAATAAGAACTATGTCATCCGCATATAGCAGGGAACCTATACAAATTGATTTGTTAAGCTGTATTCCCGAAGTCATTCTGGATTTCCATGTTCTCAACATGTCGTCAATGTATATATTAAACAAGGTTGGGGAAACACAGCATCCCTGCCTAACACCCTTATTTACTGGAATGTCACCTGAGAGCCTACCATTCAGTTCCAGGGTTACAGATGTATCATATTCAGATTTATAGCTTACTGCACAGCCGAGATATTCTAAAGTGTTGTTGTTTATAACTATCATAGTCCTCACTGGGTATTTACCATTGAAGGCCATGGTTTTAGTCCACGATTTTCTGTAACAAATTTCTTCCGTACACTATAGCTACCACTATTACTCTTCTCACAATTTCTCTCTGGACGAATTAAATCGTTTCCTAGTTTTACAATAATTTTTTTGTTTTATGCTTTTAACAATTATTTTCTTTTCAGGGAAATTCAGTTCAAATCTTTCTACGTGTTAGCAACGAATTTTTCAATAATCTGTAGCAATTTCGGAAATATCTTTGTTAACATAAACTTAACAGCCTTTAATATTTAAATTTGGTAATTGGATTTGAAATCTAACTCTTTCAGGTGTCTCCAGATTAGTTCATTTGATTTAGGTTTGAATCATGTAGAGACAACTTAATCCGTTAAAGTTTTAGCAGTTAAATGAGTTTTGCTCCTACGCCTGTGTAATTCAATTAAATCGTGTAGCTGCAATTTCAGCCTCTCTTCGTGTACTGGGATTTTCATATTTGTGAACCAGTTTTTTATTGCAGCTCTGAGGATAATAGACGAGGGTAGATAAGAGATGTAAAGTGAAAGATATAAAAAGAACAAAAAAGGTAATTTATTTACATCCATTTGTAAAGAGTTTCTTGCAAAAACTCAACAGGTTCATTGAATGAAATGTGTTTACAAACGAAAGCACGCATATAGCAATGCTATTGCGTCAGGTGTGTTTTTAAATTCATCAAAGGACAAAATTGCTTGGCCGCAGTATAATACGAGTACTAGTACCTGCGGTATCTGAGCGCAAACTGTTCAGTGTTCGAGACCCGGGTGCCTATCAGTGTTTTTATAGAATCAGTGAAACTGGTAAGTGCCTAAACGTTTACTCGTGCTACGAACTACTGTAGTTATTTGATTTGCTGACTTTATTATAGCATATGTGTACTACGTATTGGTGACCTGTATAAATATGAAAACTGTCGTAATATAATTGCGTTGTTTCATGGAAGTGTAATTAAGTTGTCAGTATCGATTTATCTGGCGCTCATTTTAAATCCACTGTGTTAAGATCACGATTCATGCTGTCGTCTTAGCAATACACAGGCAAAATGTCACAGTTTTTCAGACACGCAGTTGCGACGGAAGAGAAGAAGATTGATTTAAATGTATATTGACGCTGAGTATAATTTGTTTACGAGATTGAGTGCCTTGATACCAAATAAAAATTAGAAAACTTTTAAATGTTTGTTTTCGGTTCAATGTAAACAGAAGTTTCATACACTTTTTACGAAACAACAACCAACGTTACAGTTTTGTAATGAAGAGTTCTTCACAGGAAAACGATGTCAGGTGGTGTGGTGGGCGTAACAAGTGTTGGGAAGCGGAGCCGGTAAATTATTCCGAGGAGTAACTACTGTTTACAGATGGCGCAGTGAGAAGAATGCAAATTACCTCTCGGCGTACTTAACATTAGTGTAACGTGTTGTACGGCGCGCCGGTCCTGATCTTTATGGTAAACTGTCTTGTTGTTGTTGTTGTTGAAGTAAGTAATCCTGCTCCCTCCCCCCACTTAATGTCGACGAATTATAATACTTCTTGGATTTGAACTTAAACAGATAAATTGTTATCCCATTGTTTCTAGCCTTCCTCGTCGTTTAATGTGTGTCTAATAATATTGTCGAAAAATAATTAAGAAACGGGAGAGTTTTAATAATAATTAGAGATACACAAACATGAACTAAACGATATAAGTCTTATTTATTCCTAATATGATACATCGGCTACGTCCATATTAGAAAAATAAGAACTTAATACTACTACAACTATGGCTGCATTCGTCGCGGGTCGTTGACATGGCGCAGTTCAAACTAAATAAAGTTATGCGGAATGTCAGTAGTTGGATGGCGTCCCCGTCGTCTGCTGATGACGATGGTCCAGTCAGTCCTCTTGAACGGCGCAGAAGTGTGGACGGGTGCACTGAACAAGAAGGTATACCGAATGAGGCTGGCGCAGTAGCAGAGAAGCCTCTGCTTACGCACCGTCTCTGAACCAGCCGTTATGGTGATCGATGGGGTTATTCCCATCGAAAGCTGTGCACTTTAGGAAATCCGAGGTCGGCAAGAAGACGGCAAAACGTCAAGAGAGGCTCCACACTCTTGAGAGGTGATAAAGAGTAAAGAGCTTGGGACGAGGAGACGAGAGAGCGCTGAACAAACAGATGGGGCCGCGGATTGAGAGAAACTTTGGTGAAGTACGTTTCTTCCTGACGCAGATTCTGAGCGCCATGGGTACTTGCGGTCTTCCCTCCATAACATGGGTAATGCCTCGTCTGCAGACTGCCTTTACTGACCTGGGTATAGAGGAAAACGCAGAGCACACCTCCTACAACTGTGACGGGTGAGCCACGATCAGAGCTTCTTGTTTGCGGACATAGGAATTATGGCTCAGATAACATCGTCGGAGCCATGGTGAGAGGAGAGGTCGTCTGGAACCATATGGCACATATTATTAATAATAATAATAATAATAATATGCCGAAGAAGAAGAGGCCGAGAAGTGAGTTAAATTATACTGCTACATTTGGAAATCTTATTTTGTTTGTATTCCTTCTTTGATAACAGTGTCTGTTGTATTTTGATAGTGCGAGAGTACGCAAACAAGGAACTACCGAATGCCTGTTGGACCATTATCAGTGACACCTTTCCTTATTTTTTATACTTTAGAATTATTCAGAAAATAAACAAAATTAATATAAATTCTTAAAATTTATTTTAATTATCTTATTTTGTTTATACTTTTTAGTAAAAGGACACTCACTGCATTAATTTCAAAGAAACACACACACACACACACACACACACACACACACACACACACAGACAGACACGTGTGTGCGCGTATATTATAAACATATAATATATATTTTCTCAAGGGTTGACTTTACCTGGGCGAATGCTTCCTACTTGTGAGTATTTCTAGTGCAAATTTTCGTTTAAAGTATTCAGGCTGTAGGGCCTTGGCTCAATTCTTCTTTAGTTCAAATGTTTCCGACCTATGTTTATATGACATTTTTTCCATTATTTTCAGCTCTATAATCGTCAGCTCGTGATATAGTGTCCAGAACACTGTATACGGGTATTTTTACAGCAGTCCTAACCCCACACACACACACACACACACACACACACACACACACATAATAGAATAGAAGAACTACTTGTTGATTCATTTGTTTCAAATATATGCAAGATTTTATATCTTACTTTTAACTTTTAGAATACGCATTTCTTGAAATAAAGACACTAATATCGTAAAAGAAAGACTGTTCCAAGCTCTAATGGCAGTTTGAATTCCATTGGTGGAACAATATCGTTAAATCTCTGTGATCTATGGGTTTTAGGCTGCAAAACCCTAACAAGCACTAAACTAGTTTATACAAATGTGTATGAATGTATGGATAACTTTACGTGAAATCTTAGTCTATATAATATAGTTATAATAGTCTCTGTCTCTCCCCCCTCCCCCCTCTATTTACCTCTCTCTCTCTCTCTCTCTCTCTCTCTCTCTCTCTCCCCCTCTCTCTCTTCTCTATTACACGCTCGGAAAACATGTCTATAAGTGATGTTAACATTCGATTCAAGAGCGACCTACTTCCCTGCACGCAGTTACAAACGCTAATTGTCCATAGGGTAGCATATAACCCACAAGATTTACGCAACTTGATTGGCAGGGTAGTGATATTATACCAGTCGGCTGTCTGCTATGGGTGGACCAGTAGGCCACTTGGTTCCAGCTGTGTTCTAGTGAGGTGAAACGGATTGTACTCTCAGCAATCCAAAAGTACAGACAGACTTTCTTTCAAATCGTCTGACACAAGATTTGTTAGATAAAGTGACTCCTGTTTTTCAGGAAGGTGTATTATAAACTTGTTCATCATCATCTTCAGCGAGGATTAAGCCAAAAATGGGGTTTTCCGGTCGCAAGCAGATGGACTAGATCTGGTCACTCCAATGCTTCTTCGGACACCCCACACCTCTCCGTCCTTTCGGCTTATATTTCCATAGTTGTTTGAGGATGCGGCAGTCATCCATTCGGTTAAGATGTTCCAACCATTTTAGCCGATAGTGGGCAATCCTATCAAGTATATTCATGGTTTTCAATTCCTGCCGTATATCGACATTCCTTATGAGATCTTGAAGAGTATACCCTGCCACGTGCCTGAGAAATCTCATTTCGTCCGCTTGAGTATGACTGGCCTGGGACCTTAGTTAAAGTCCAAATCTCAGACCCATACAGAGGTGTGGAGAGGGCCATCACTTTGTAGAACTTTAGATGTGTTCCTTTACTCGTTGATTTTAGAGTTCTGATTGTTCCACACATATGGTTGAACTTGTGCAGCTTTTGTAATGTAAGACACATTTACAGACCAGATATTAAAAATTAGTGATCTACTCCAAAACAGTAGGGCTTTCGTCTACAACAGATGTTGTTCGTATGCGGACAGCTCCACGAAAAGCCATCGTCTTGGTCTTCAAAGTGGAGATCTGTAATCCGAAACACTTGCAGATTCGACTCGGTGAATAAAATTGCTTTATGATGAATTAAAAAGCGCTCGTTTTCTCTATTCAGGGCGTGTGCAGATTTACTCAAATTTATTCAAAGTTTGATTTGTTATTTATTTGTGTTTGTGATATATTTATTTGCTGTTTTGTGTTTGTTAATAAGCAAATATGAAAGTATTTGACGATGAAATATAAATAACTGTCTTCGTTCGCTCACTCTTCTCCCCTCCTACACACACAGAGGATATTATGTACGTGTTGTTGGTTGTATTACACTCAACTCTTTTACATCCAGTATTATCTTATCTAATGTATACCGCCAACCTACATACTATATCCTACTTAATGGCACTTAAAAACAATTTGGATGCACATTTATAGACAGTGACAATGAAGAACGCACAAGTGAACACGCGCGCGCATACACACAGTTTGTATTTTGTTTTCTGCCCGGTTATTAGGCTGTGGTCTACTGCTTTCACAGTAAACAGACGTTCGGCCCCACCATCGGAGGTGATCCTCAGTGTAAAAACGATCGAGCAATCGGCACGGTGTTCGCCAATTCACCCGAAGTACACACTGAAGTACAGACTAGTAAGTAAGTGTGTAAGAATCAAGAATATGTAGGAAGAAGGATGTAGTCAGTGTACTAGCTTCCAAAACAGACAGTTGTGGGTTTTGCCAAAAGCAGTGGTGGGTTATCCATAACGCTATGGTATGCTGCAGCACCAGGCACCAGGGTCTCAGCTGTCAGGGAGTGCGCCATCCAGCTGAATTGACTAAGCGAAGCAAAGCTTATAATCACGTTACGCGACAGTTTGGTTTTCTTACGCAGCTATTACCCATGGAGAGTGTCGAGTTGGAAAATCAAGCAAAAGCTCTAATAGAAGTTTACTCGAACGATTTGAATAAGTATCTTCTAACAGAATTGAAGTACTTTGTGCCGTGAGTCAAATTGCAAGAATGAGGGTTTTTCTAAGATCGTTGGAATGAAGAAGTTAGATTTCATAATACTACAGTTTGTTCGCTCAAAGTATTAAACTGGATTATTGATTGTAAAATTATTGATGCATTTCCAAATATATACATTGCTTATCGTCTGCTTTTGACTATTCCGATAGCTAACTGCGAATCTGAAAGACCATTTTCTGTATTAAAACGCATTAAATATATGTTGACTTCAACTATGGGAGATGAGAGATTACCTTCGTTAGCCAAGTCGAATATTGAAAGTAAGATACTTGAATCGCTTGATTCAGAAGACGTTATACAAGACTTCATTAAAACAAAGTCAAGAAAATATGGTTTAGTATTTTTTAAGCTTAAGCACTAGTACTATGATCGTTGTAATCACTGTTTAGCAACATTTGTTGTAATTTAAGAGTTTAATAAAATAACTGTCAACTTTCGAAATTGTGTATGCCATTTACCGGTGTAAATAATAGATAAAAGGTTGAATTATGAATCGTGGGGGGGGCACCAGTCTGATGGTAGTATAGGGCACCACGCGCTTCTTATCCGCCCCTGGCCAAAAGCTCTCTAGGCACATTTCTCTCCTTGCGTACCATGCGGCTATAATATATAAATGACCGTCAACACGAAATATAGCGTAGGTACCTTAACTGTATTTAAGCAGTAGGCTATTTTTAATTTACTCTCTTTATTCGATACAAATAATTATAGTAAATAGATCTAAAATGAAAATGAAAGTGAAAATGTAATTAATTATTTTTATTAAATAATTAAGTGAAAGCTAGAAACGAGTTTTGAGCTCAAAATGAGAACATATTTAGAAAACTGATGGTCAATTAGGTGCGTCAGTCATGAACGTTAAGTGGTAAATATGAATCTTAAAATATTCTGTTATTCAAATGCAAGATGGAATAGGCCTATATCTGTAATACTTTTAATATGGTTGTCAATTTTGGTAGATGCTAATTAAATGTTTTGAGACACATGTAAGCACGAACCGTTACAAACTTTCAAACACATTGCTTCTAATTGCGAGTCACATGTTGTTATCTGAATAAAAACGTTTATACACAACAGCTACTATGTACAAGGCATGGACGTCCAACAGCAAGAAAAGAGGATTTCCTAGACATTTACAGACGACTTTTTGTATTATGATTGTTAATTCAACTTAGTATTCAGTGTTAAAATATTGTTACAACGACCTCACTGATCGTAGTACGGTAAAGTGGAAAACAAAATACAAGACACCAATGAAGTCATAATATAAAGGTTTAATTATCACAGTTAATAATTTGTAATCAACAAAATAGTTTCCACGCGCAATAATAATGTCAACTAGAAAGAATTCCGCACTAGTTATAACACAACAACACTTCGCTTCTACAAACACTCGATCCGCCCTAAAGAAATCGGTAAATACAACTGACTGACAACATGGCTGCTATGGCTTTTTATAGGTACCGCACGCCTTCTAGAAATTTTCCATCCTCACTTCACGCCACGTAATGCGTATTTCAAGTGTTCTTGAATACACTGTAACCTACTTGTGAGAGGTCTTGACTGAGGCAACACTTGCCACACTGTCCGGGGGGGGGGGGTAAAGAAAGTTCTAGACTTTCGATAGGATTATCGTTACAATATCTACATAAACTTCTCAGTTGCCGTTGTTAACGTAGTATTGAATATTAACACGTTTAACTGTATTTGAAAGTTATTTTAATTGTAGTGACTATTAGTTGAAATACAACAAATTCTTTTTTCAAACATTTTGTAATGGTGAGCTTCACTCCATTCTTAAAATAAGAAAAGTTAAGTCTACTTTAAGATCAATAAACTGACGTCACCGATTATACGCTTTCTTTGCTAAAAAGTCGCTTAGACCACACAGTTATGTAATACTCTAAAAATAAGTGGGAATTTAAAGGACAGTTATAATTTGCCAGCATGGCACCGATTAATTTTCGCACCGTTTACGAATCACAAACATGTTTGATAAGCACAGTGGCTTTTAAGAATTGTTCCAGTGCTAGACAATTGGGTGATAACAAAGCAGGAAACATATAAACACTGAAGAAAGAATGATAATAATAATAATAGTATACGAGCTAGCACAAGAAGTAAAGAGGTTGTTATGAGAGTTGTTCGTGGACCGTTTCACTAGTGGAATGGTGTTGCCTGGACTTCATAAACACTAACAGACAAGGAATTTATAGTACGATGGGGTTTGAAATTGTAGCAGAATAGGAACAGAAAAGTGTTATACTAGTTCTTGGCCTGGGGGTAGTTGGGCTTGTTTTCTCGCGAAACAATGGAAGCCAAAAACATTCATGAACTTACTGATTCACTGCAATTCCTGCAATTCGATACATTGTATTTTCAGTTACCATACTTACTTCCTCATTAATGCTCAAGTTTCAAACATTTTCATATACCTTTGTACGAGGGTAAGTCAATAAGAATCCGCAAACAATTTTTACAATGTATTGTAACAACAGTACACATCTGATAGTTAGCTCATTTGTCAACGTAGTCCCCTTACTTTTCAATACACTTGGTCCATCGTTGTACAAGCTTCTTGATGCCCTCAGAAAAAAAGTTTTTCCGCTGAGCAGGAAGCCACTTATGCACCGCTTCCTTCGCCAATGTGTATGGAGAATCGACGGCCCTTTAAGGCATCTTTAAGTTGACAAAGACATGGTAATCCTAAGGGGCGTTCGTTGGACAGCATCGCACTGTAACTTGCACTATTTACTGTTGAGCCCTTCTCCATGTACTGTTGCAGTATTGGCCCTTGGGAATCCCAGAATACTGTGAGCATTACCTTTCCTGCACAGGGTTGAGTCTTGAATTTCTTTTTGTCTGGAGGTACGGGGTGTTTCCATTCCATGCTCTGGCATTTGCTTGGTGGTGTTCCCAGGCTCAAAGTAGTGGATCAACGTTTCATATCCAGTAACGATTCGCTTTAGAAAAGCTTCACCTTCAATAGAGCGCATTGTCGGATGGCCACAAGATTGCGCTTGTGCTCTTTAGTGAACTGTTTTGGGACCCATCTTGCACAGACCTTACGAAAAACATACCTGTTACGAATAATCTGTTAAAATAAGTATATACAACCACGATTAATCTGCAGATGGTACGTCACTTTATCGATAGTCACTCTTTGGTTGGTATGAATTGTGGCATTAACTTGTTCAATAATGGCATCAGTAGTAGAAGAGATTGGGCGTCTTGATATTTCCTCGTCCTTGACGCTTGTCCGACCGTTTTGAATTTGTCTATCCATTCATATGCACTTCGCTGTGGTAAAACGTTATCCCCATATTACTTAGAACGTCTTCTACGGATTTCGCCTCCTGATACACATTCAGACCAGAAAAACCGGATCACTAAACACTGTTCTTTGTTGGTGCAAACGGAGTAAAGGGCAGCCATACTTATCGTGCAAAATTTCACAGTTGACTAACGCGCGGGCGCCGAACGGTCTAAAGATCACAAGTGGAGACAACGGCACCATCTGTCGGCGTTCAAGACCACTAATTGATACTGCCACCCTATACACGATTTAACAAAGTTGAGGATACTTATTGACTTACCTTCGTAATTTTTAAGCAAAGCATATTTATATTAAAGTGATTTTAGATCAGTCAAAAGACTGACAATGAAAAACGAAGAAGTACAATGTTAAATACTGTTATTACTTCTTAAATGTATGTTGTTCGTTTATATTTATTATTAATTGATGTTAATGTGGACAAGTAGGTCAACACGCTAAGAGCACAGAAAATCATTATGAAGTTTATGAAAAATAAGATTGAATTAAACATATAAAATATATGACGCTTTGTTATAGACGTCATTACCATTCATAGAATATTTAATTTAATTATCATTTATAGACAATATTAATATTCGCATTTTTTAATTCAAAACTGATTTTAAAAATCAGAAAACGACACAAAATGTTTTTTATTTTACATTATTAACAGTATTGTATATTATAATTTCACGTTGCGGGATGATCCAAAAATCTGTCTTTAAGTGTTTGAATATCTCCATTGTTACGGAGGAACGTCGGAATCTCCCGCATTGCTGCGAGGAGTATTCCGTACCCCCTAAAATCCTATTTTCGTCTTGATCCACATCTCCAATCCAATCTGGATCTCCCCTCCAAAGCAGATTCTGGCTACACCCCCGATTTTGTTGTTAATTATTTTTACATATTATTACACGTAACGTAATATATCAGTACAATAGCTAGGAGATGTAAGTTTCTTTAATCAACTGAATCTCAACTCTAAAGGGTAACAGTGCGATATTTCTTGTACAGAGACATTTATAGATAATCAAAGTCAATGGCATTCCTTTTCTAATAAATAATAAATTTCGTAACTTGTATGTGCCTCGTAATACGTACAATTCTGTGCCACTTTCTTACTGTTTGTTTAACAGAAGAAAAGAAAAATTAGGTGAACGTCTTCTTCTTTAGTAAAACTGTCTACGACACGTTTGAACTAGATGCTCTCCATATTTCTCAGTTCTGAGCACTTGCCTTCTTCTGACTATAATTCATTCCGTTTTTATGTCATCAAATATTCCAATCTTTCTTCTTCCTTGTCGTCTCTTTACCTCATGATCCTTAGCTGCAGAGAGTTTCTATGCGCCAACCAAGACGTTTTTCTCTTTCTCATTACTTTCAACAGTTTCCTTTCCTCTCTTATTCTCGTCAGTACGCCATCACTTCTCACTCTATCAGGCGATTTCACTTTAATCGTTCTTCGCCACAACCACATTTTGAAGCTTCCTTCTTTGTTTTTGATGGTCCATATTTCTCTGTCACACAAACCCAAACTTCAAATAAAACATTTAGCAGATCTCTCTCTAATCTCTATCGGAATCCTTTTTGCTATCGGTAATGCTTTTTTAAAAGTTCTCTTACCAGTAGGTATTCCACTCCTGATTTCCTCTGGACGTAAGTGAACGTATGATGCAATGACAAGCCGGCACTCTCTGAATACTTGTATAAAATATAATATGCAGCATTTAAATGCTCCTTCAATATACGTGGAGGGTAGGCCCTTTTAATTTCATTCAATATGAACGTCCTTGATTTCCCCTAAAACTGTACATTATTAGTAATTTAGGGGAAATTACTTTACTGTACACTTCTGTAATTTCGGTACATATCAGTTATTTTAGCTAGTCAGGCGACTCTAATTAATGTCGTATCAGGAAGTTACATCAGGGAATAATCAAACGCTCGGTACCTGCGAAGGAGGATGGACACAAGGTGTGAGTAATCTCTGTCAGTACTCACAACATTCCATACCAAATTTTCTGTAACCCATTGAGGACTAAGCTTCTGTATAAGTAAATTGTACGGTATATAAATATAAAAGATCAGTCATATCTGTAACAGTCATGTTAGATTTCTCTTTAATAATCAAGAATTCAAAAACCTAAATCCAAAACAAATTATCAAAGAAAAAAATTCACAATTTTAGAATACTATGACAGAAAATACCACAATAGATGAGGTTGATTAACTATCTGATAATAAATATCTGTGGGGAACACGATAATAATTTGCGTAACTCAACCTGTCACCGTATCGAATACATGATGTTGGATTCTCTGTATAGAGAGATGGACGTAGGGTCCCCCCTTCCACCACTGTAAGCGTTGAAACCGTAGAGAAGCTGTCATCATCGCTTAGCGCATGTGTCCTGCGCAGGAGGATTCACATATCAACCGAGCATTCTCCATTTTTCACAGACAAACAAGCAAGTGCATGTTGGCGGATAGCTCGCAGGCTGCTTGTTGGTACTGTATGGGGGCGAACCGAATGCCACGTGCAGTTGCTTCCCGACCGGAATGGAAAACAACAGCATTTGCTTGTAAACGACTTCACAGAGTAGATACGAGACATCAGATCTACTACAGACGCAGTATTGTCGGCGATGTTGACTTCTTACATCTAAAATCCTCTTTGACTATACTTGGTCCATCAAGTTAAAACAGTTCTTAAAAATCCGAAGCGATCATTCAAAAAAAATTCTAAATCCGGCTGCATCCTCAAACAAATTCTGCGAACGAGTACAGTTTTTTTTTAAGATAACTTCTAGTACACAACCTTTTAGTCCGTTTGTGATGGGCCTGAATAATTATGTACGCCGCACACATTTCAGCGAGGTCCAGATTAAATTCTGTCGGGACGTTCCTGTTTAACTGGCTAATACAAAATGGTGATGTCAGACAGCTGCCTCTAGCGAGCAAATGCAGTGCCGGATTTACCACTAGGCCGATTAGGGCGCGGCTACAGATTTTTTTTTTAATAGAAGTATTTTTATAAAAGTAGGAGGCACTTTGATTTTTTAAGTATGAATTTTTGAAATTAAATGATCAATTTTTGTTAATAATACAAATGGAAGACAGTTCTTACTTAAATATTGCGCGCTTATTTTTAGACGCTGGCATCCTTGAAAACTAATCAGCGCATGCGAATTTCGAACGTCCGCTATATTGCCCCCTAATTTACACACCGTGGTACATTTTTTTTGTGTATGCTTTCCCCGACATTAATTCCATTAAGCTACATAGTCACTGAATATTAGTTTGTCATTAGCTTGTTGTATGTTTAGTCAAAGAAAAAAAACAATCTTTTTTGCTCAATTCTTTTGCACGGTTCTTAATATTTTGAAAATGTTTGCTAAATGAAAGCACGCTTTTTTATAGTAGCCTACTGGTTTTAAATTTGATAGTATTAATCTGAAATCAAATTACTGCAAAATTACTTCAAAGTCACAGCCGGGGAGGGGGGGGGGCGCTCGACAATCCTAAATCCGGCACTGAGCAAATGTACATCAAAGTGTAAAAGTGCAGCAGACGTATGTGGCAAGCAGCACTTGCTTGCGACGAACACTTGTCCGCGAGCTATTGTTCGCTGACAATTGATGGTAAATGAAACTAGAAAATGAATAGAATCTAGGCTTCACCAGCCGTTTTCATTTCCCGAAGTACTCGACTAAACTGGAACCATGTAAAAAGAAAATTATTAATTCTAATGAGAAATATTGATGTTATGAAAGATTAAATGAAATATGACTATCGTTATGTTTATAGACAGAATTTCTGGCACACCTCAGGTTGTCCAGATCGCCCTGAATATTCGTCACTGCTCGGCACAGATTTTTCTAATAAATTGCGATTGTTGCTTAAAAGAATACTGTTACGCCGTTACATAAGGTTTTACATGTCCTCGGCTATCCCAGCAGAGTCCAGCTGTAATGCTTGTGTGTGTACGTGACACAACACGCGAGGCAGTGTTACGTAATATGGAACAATCTCGTAAATTCGATATCGTTGTTCGAGAAGCTTCTCAATTAGCCCAACGGTGCGTGTTTCTGCGAAGGTCGCGCTGCACTGTCCTCTAGAATTTTCGATCGCTTGTTAAGGACGCATATTATGGAACCCTCCAGACTATAAATAGCTCATACCTGCCGCTTAGGTTTCCGTTATTGTCGGGCGATTTACACAGTGCGGTTCGAAGTATTGTGGGGAAGTGTTATGTGTTTTACAGTTGTGCGGGACAATTTTGATTGTGTTTTACAATAATTGACATTATTATTGCGTGCGAATAATTTTTATTTTGATTTGTTTAAGAGAATATCTTGTTGATTACAAACTGTTTAATTGTGATAATTAAAGCTGGTGATTAGTGGCTTAATTGGTGTCTTGTATATTGTTTTTCATTGTACCACACGACGGTCAGTATACCGTCGTAACAATATATTCTCATTAACCTAATAAATGTTTAGTTTCACGGTTCAGTAACTTTTAGCACGAGACAACGTTCCTTGTAAAGTTTCAGACTGTCTGCAGACATTTCTAGCAAACGTGAAACAAGAACTAGACTAAATGGAAACGTTATGAGACGATGGACGTGGGCGTACCAATCATAGTGAATGTTAATGGAACGTTGTTATGACGCTAACTGAGTCTGCCGGTAGCGGAAATGAAGTGCCTGGCGGCAACTGCCAATACTATCAGACGAGAATAGTAAGAAACTGGCTGAAAGTAATATCGATTCCTGTAACTTTGAACGACAATACTTATAAACGACATATTGGCTGTTCAGTCCAGGAATATCGCCAGAGCGTTTACTTGATAGGGGGGACATTGAATGTTTGGTCCAATCAGTGGCGGCTGGTGTTATGGTTGGAGCGTTGCACAACCACCAATATAGAATAACTAAACTATAAAATAATATACGAAAACATTAAGCAGCTAAAAGTATCGTGAATTTTAACGGAGAGCTTATTATATTCTATGCGGTAATGTTCGCGTACAACTCAAATGTGGCGCGCAGGCTGGTGGTTGTAGGCCGTTTGCAACTTCAGCAGTGTACGGTACAGCTTACTACACAAACATATGGGAGAACGTGCGGTACTCTTCACAACTGCCATATGTTGCCAATGTTAGCTAGGCGGTTGCAAAGTTTCTGCAGCGCTCCACTGGTAGCGCTGTAGGGCAACTTTGTGTCATGAAATCAGCACAGCCTTCTTGATTTATAAGTTGTGTTAGGTTTACTGTTTATATGGTTCAAGGTAAACGTTATCCGTTATTTGAGGTTATAAAATTATAGTAATAATTTTGTATAACTTTGATTATGATAGTTTAATGTCTTTTAACAGATCTCCTATCCACTCAACCAACTACTGCAACCACAAAAATTTGAAACCACCACCCGCTACTGGGTCCAATAAAGCTTTCTCACAGTCTACCTCCAAAGTAAAGAAAAAGAAAAAGAAGAATGAACATGTGGGAATACATAACAGTTTCCGACTCAAAAATTAGGTAATCCTGAAAGCATGAACGCGAATTAATTTGTATGTTACTTCGAGGGTCACATCGCAATACAAAAACTGTTAATTTATTTATTTTTACCCATTTTTAATTTTCTCTTTTCATTTAGTCATTCTTTGTATCCATAAAAGTGGTATTGTTCAGTCGCCTTCTATTAAAACTCTTTATTTGTTCTTCGGAGAATATATTGACCCCGCGATTCAAGGAGAGATATTCTATTACTTTCTCTAGGGGCGCACGATAATATTTTGTATTTAAATCTAACAGACGGCCATTTCCCATTACAGAAAAAATAGAAATGCGTCCCAAACAATCGACAGGCGTCTTCATGCTAATTATAAATTAATACATGTAAAGAAATAAATAATACTCTAGCAACTAGTGATAGAGAGTCAACAAAATAATAATAACAAAAGTTCATATAATATATAACCAAAAGACAAACAATACAGATGAATCTTACTATCAAAAACCCACAATTCACAATGAACACGACCAAGGTCAAACAAAACACTGCGTCAAGGACGGATCCAACATTCGAGCCTTGAGAGTCGCGTACATATGTCTTTTTTATATCCTCTTTGATATAAAACTTATCTTATGACGTTTTGTTTAATCATCTGAATATTCATTAGATTTTTTTTACAAGGACAATAAACGCTAGTACTTTCAACAAAGTCGTTAAAAATTCATTTGAAAAAACGTTCCGTCATCATCCATATTAAAAAGAAAAAAAACATCAAAGTAAAATTAGTCGAATATTACAGGTTAAGAACATTACGCTTGAAGTAAGACAACAAACGTCATGGTGCGAGCAAACTCATTGCAAATGCGCTACGGGGGCTTGCCTGTGGTGGATCGCGACTGACAGATCTGACGTCTGACCCGCCACCTCATGGACCTGGAGTCCAAGCTGAACGGAAGGCCGTGCGCGACAAGCGACGACCCAGATCTTTCGCCTGCCAAACCCACACAATTACACGATCACTTTTTTGCAGGTCCGGTCTGTGGGCCCTCATGGGCCGAATCTGAAGGTCTCGTGGAGGGGGGCATTCAGAATACGTGACTCTGCAGACGTTGCCCGATTCGCCCGGAATTTTATCGCCAACATTACACAACAGGCGACCTTGAATGACTATAAATATCTACGTTGTGACAGTGGCAGGACTGTTGCGTTACGCGAATACTACTTGTGTATTTTATGGTGGCGGCAACCTTGGTGAAAGTGATATGCGCAGAACCCTGTTTTTTGTCAGTGTAACGGCACATCTCACCGAGTACGTAAGTGCTGATGCGTTTCAAAAACATTTACCGTAAAGCATTTACTATATATGCCTGTATTTCATTTAATTATTATTTTCAACACAAAAAACGTACCCTACGCTACGAAAACTTCATCAACTTCTTAAGTGTAGTGTAAACTTTAAGGTAGGTTACCATGTTTAAAAAAAGTTATTATAAAACTTAGGGTTTAAATGGAAGACGATTAGAAATAATAGAAGTGTATTAAATGAACGTCAAGAGATAAGGGCAAACAAATTGAATATCTGAGGAAAATAAAACAATTTAGACAGAAAAGCGGCCAATATTAGTAATTATTTATTATTTACATTATGTAACAAATAACATTCTTCTGGTATTACATATACATATTTAGTACAATTTCGAGTAATACTGAGTAAAATTACAAGTAATAGTTAGTTGAATGAATCCAGAAATGTCAACAAACCCGAGTTGTAATAATTAAATAGTTAAGGCCACCCGCTGTAGCAACAGTAAGACGGACGTTTTTAAAATGAAGTGTTGCAACTGAGCACACTTGACTTAGTCTCCCCACTGCCATCACTTTTCGCGCAGCTATGAAGCGGCCACCGTAAAGTAACGCGAGTGTACCTGTCTTTTGACTTTTGCAAATGGGTGAGTTTTCAGCTTTGAGTACGTGTTATTAGACAGCGTAATGATCTAATTTAATTTCAAGTATTTAATTGTTTATTTGTGTTGTTACCTTTGTAGTTTTACTTTAATTGAATGTCATTTTCCCAATTCGTCTGATTACCATATCCATTTACCCAATTTATACTAACATAACTTCTTGTGATAGTGCACGTGAAGCAACTGTATAGGAGAACAATTAAAAAAAACGAAAGCGATTGTATTGCGAAGTGTTAAACAAATGGTTAAGTATCGATTTCCCTGGCGATAACTAATTTGTTTCATTGTTTTAAGATCACGAGCAATGATACCCTTACAACAAAATTTTAGTCCTACGTTACATATATGTGTACGAAGTAAAGCGGTTACTTCTACATGAAAACATTCTTTAATGTCCCCTGTCAAAGAATTACTAATTACAAAAAATGAAAAGCACGACATACTGGTTAGAACAGGCTGAGCCTGAAAGCAAGCTGAACATCCCGAAAACGATCTAACATGAGGGGATTCGAACCCTGGGGAAAAACGAATACGTTAACCGCTGATCCACCTCGATTGTAATTCTTTTTAATAAATGAAAAAAATATTTTTCGTTGCAAAAAAAGAACTGATTTTTGTACGGCCTGGATGCGCTTACTCTTGGATAATATCAATTAGAAATTCCACTTATGTAAATAAGTCTTCTGGTCCGTAAATTTCTCTTGTGTTGTGTTGGAAAAAAGAACATTGTCTCCGCTAACGAGTGTTTGTTCGTGTAGCGCAAACGTTATAAATTATTCTCGGGCTTTTAAGCTTGAACGACTGCTGGCAAACAAGACGAGACACGGTAATACACATTACAACTGAGGGAAACATTGTGCTGTGTGATATGACAAGAAAAATATATGAACAACCGTGTTTTTTAGTGAGACAACTTTAAACGTTTGATTAAATAACAAACAGAATTGCATTTACATGATTATGTTTGACACGGATTTTGAATGTAGTAGGCCAGACAAATTTATTGTTTTTCGAGACGAAAGTTAGAATGTAAGAATGTATGGTTAGAATAAATTATAGATTGTATAAAATATTAATTAATATTTTCGTATATTTTTAATTTTAATGATTTGTTTAGTGCTTTCGACTTCATTAATTTTGGTTAGGCGTAGTAACATCGGTTACCACTAAGGATAATCGCCTGAATATCTTGTTTGTGGTGTTAGTGTAGTTTATTTGTGAGCTTAGGTAAGAAAATTCACTTGTGTGTACAAATTCATTTTACTTATTTTCATGTTTCTCACATCCTTTTTTCTCATTTTAGAGCTTGTCTATTACAATTTTTTGAATTTTTTTGTCAAAACCTTTCATTTTTTGAACGTTTTTATGTTAAGACGAGCCAAATTTGCGAACAAAATTCTCGGGACAATGCTCTGAAATTAGAATGTGAAGGAATTAAAAGCCGTTTTTCAAAATTTCTTCACCACTACCCATTTTTACAAAATTTGTAAAGAGTACGGATTTAAATCTGAAATTGTTCCTGATAGTATAAGGTTTGTTACCGTCCAGTTTCGATAGCTATTGATTGAGATCGGAATACTCTGAAATTAGCATCTTTGAAATTCTATCAGCCCTTATATTTAACGTTGATCTACTTCAAAATTAACAATCACACAAAAACTAATTCATAGACCAAAAAGTATTTGATTTTCTTCAACACGAGATCTGTCACAGTCTTGTACGATAAAAATTAGCCAAGTTTAGACCAAAGTAGGCCCTACTGAAATTAACGGACACCGCTACCATTATGTATAATAGATTTAAACTCAATTTTTTTGCTACCACTGAACGTCAATCGTTTCCAAGCAAGTATGCTGTATTTACACGTAAATAAACACAGATACACGTCCGAGCGCCCTCGCACTCCCTCAACACAGACACGCTCACACACAGAATATTTTTGCTCACAAGGCAATTTCACCTACACTGCCGGGTTATGGGTCGATGTTGGGTCTCCGTTTGTACTGAAAATAATGAAATTTAGAGAGAGAGAGAGAGAGAGAGAGAGAGAGAGAGAGAGAGAGAGAGAGTGAGTGTGAGAGGGGGTAAGAACGAGACAGTAGGTTTTCATAAATATACTAATCATAGATCTCTAGAAGTGTCAAATATTAGTTTTGTCCATTACGGTGTAGAATGGTAACCTAATTTAAAATACAACTTATTATATTTTTCAACGATCAACATTGATCTGCTTTCTTGGTAACGAATACTTAATAAACTAATCGATTTACTTCACTATTAACAGTCTAGACAGAAAACTGTTTTCATTATTTCATTTACACAAGAGAAGATTAATTGTATGATAAACAGTTACGTGTTTAATTCTTTTTATACGTGATAAAGCATTATATAAAATCACTGTTAATTCACGTTCATGTGATTTAAACAGGTGATAATTCTGTTATTTTCCTGTTTAAAACTGTAGATTCTCTAAACGCAGTTTGTCCCTAAGTTTATGATAGAATTTTATTGACTATAAAACGTTTACATTACTTTAAAGAACTCCCATTGTTCAAAGTTTTTATAAGTTTCGGATATATTAAACTGTTTATCTAATTAGGTATGCCACTTAATGTCTAACAATTATATGCTAGTACATAATAATAAAGCTTTAAATATGTCAAAGGTTTCATTTTTCGATACAAAATATATTCCTGTTTGAAAAACATTTATTTATTTATTACATAATATACAAACACAAAGGTTATCTAAAACAAAAGATCTTTTTAAAATTAAAACAAGGTAGAATAAAAAGGAAAGATACACAGAAAGCGTGCTTATTACACAGGGCACTCACAATCACCAGCCACCCACTGAACCCGGTCAGACGTTTTCCAATTTTTGAATATTGTGTTACAATTTACCGCACCCTTTAGAAAAAAAACATATCTTTCAGTTTATTTTACTTTGTGTGAGTTTTTAATGATATTCGTTAGTTTATGAACCAATTACGCACACGCGCGCGCGGGTAGAAAGTTAGTGGCGCAAAATTGTGTTTTAAGTTTTTGTACAATGAAGAAAAGGCTGTTCTCATTTTTTGTTGCAATGAAACTTATACATTATTATCCTACGAAATATACAATCTGAATAGTGCAGTACAAACGGTCTCCTGTGTGGTGCGCGCGCGTGTGTATAACGTAAACCTATATACTTGCATTATTGACAATTAAATTTAAACAGAATTATTAGCGCATAAATAAAATATTGAATTCATAGTTAAGCGAGAAGGTTGGGAAAGTATCAGTTATTGCTATGTTTTGAGAATATCAAGTTTACATCGTCTTTTGTTTCACAGAATCGTTAGCCACATTTCCCGCCATTCGCGTCTCTTGCTTAATGTTTGTATAAATAGGTTACCGTCAGTTCACACTGCCATAGCAACTAGGACTGTCATGCTCTGTGATCTTAAACAGTGGAATAAATTACCAAACACCGGAGAAATCAATAGTCACAATGCTTAGTAACACTTCTCTAAAACAGCGTCTCTCGCAGTGATCGTTTTTCTGGTTATACAACAATTATCCAGTACGCATTGTAATCGAGCAATAATTAAATATTACCACGTTAAATATTACAACAGTCCGCGACACAAGTAACAATTATATACGTTTGATACTTTACTTAATACCGCCCTCCTAATAATTAATATCGCTGTCATACGACTTTGCAGAACTCAACTAACTGACAGCCATCAACAACATGGGTAGAACACTTGTAATTAGCCAACGGAATTAAAAAATTGTGTAGAAATTTACATACACGGATACAGAAATAACGAAGGTGATTAAGAAGAGAAAGAAATTTGGGTAAATTTTGCATTACAGTACGGTATATTTTGCATTACTATTCGTCCTTAAGGAAAACGGCATACATTGCCATAACAAACGGCGTCTGTGAGCCCAATTGTAAGCTACAGAAATTATACACAGACCATCAGCCAGAAGCCAGCGGAACAACTAGTTGTGTTTGAGAGGAAGATCTTTAAGATGATTATTTAGACCTTTAAGATGATTTAAGGATAAAAAGGGAACTGCAGGATCAGAATGAACAAGGACAAATATGAACTGTCAAACAGTATAAACTGTCTGTGTATATTAAATTGATAAATTGAAAGAATTGTATTTAAGTTGGATAAGGATATATATATATATATATATATATATATAATACATTTAATATTTATAATTAAATTTACCTCAAGATGTTATTTTTCCTTATTTGGAACATGTTTCGGGTACCATCTTGTACCCATCCTCAGCCTTCCGGTTTTTTTGTCTGGCTGAGGATGGGTACAAGATGGTACCCGAAACATGTTCCAAATAAGGAAAAATAACATCTTGAGGTAAATTTAATTATAAATATTAAATGTATTATAAACATCAAGAAACGGACGGTAGCAGAAAGTGACTAAATATATATATAAATAAATAAAAGGTGATAAGGATTGATGGCATCAGGAAACTCGAACAATACATCCTGAGTGTGAACAATATACGAGAAGAAAGCGACCAGTGTGTAGACCTAGAAGAAGTTGGGAGGATGCAGTCAGAGAAGCGTATTGTTGGGTGGGAGGGGATTCGCGACAATTTGATGCGAATGGTGGAAGAAATTGAGGAAAAGCAGGGCCGAGCGTCACTATACAATTGCGTTACTTTCGGCGGCCGCTTCATAGCTGGGCGAAAAGTGAGGGCAGTGGGGAGACTAAGTGTGCTCAGTTGTAACACTTCATTTCAAAAACGTCCGTCTTGCTGTTGCTACAGCCGGCTTCGTGCGTGCCCTTAACTATCTAGTTATTAGTCTACAACTCGTGTTTTACATACTGTTGACATTTCCGGATTTCATTCAACTAACTACTATTTATAATTTTACTCAGTATTACTCGAAATTGTAACAATGTTATTTATTGCATAATGTGAATAATAAATAATTACTAGTATTGGCCCCTTTTCTGTCCTGATTTGTTTTGTTTTCCTGAGATATTCAATTATTTTTGCCCTTATCTCTTGACGTTCATTCAATACATTTCTATTATTTCTTCCATTTAAACACTAAGTTTATAATCACTGTTCTTAAACATGATAAGCTACCTTGAAAGTTTACACTAGACTTAAGAAGTTGATGAAGTTTTCGTAGCGTAGGATATTATTTTTGTGTTGAAAATATAATTAAATGAAATACAGGCCTATACGGTAAATGTTTTTGAAAACGCGTCAACACTTACGAAGTCAGTGAGATGTGCCGTTACACTGACAAAAAACAGAGTTCTGCGCATATCACTTTCACCAAGGTTGGCGGCCACCATAAATACACAAGTAGTAGTAACATCAGCAGCAACAGCAGATGTCGTTTCCATCTTATCAAAGGTTATACAAAGTAAAGTATGTATTCTTCTTCCGCAATGTAAAATACACCAAACAAAAGTTTAGTTTTTCAAAAGCCGTCAGTACTTCTAAATTCATATTTATATAAAATAAAACGGGTGGAATTAGTAAAACTGGTTAAAGATGGTTATGAATAGACTGTACAGTGTATTTAACTTTCTTCTTTGATCTGGAGAAAAACAAGAAAGTAAGCACTGATGTTAATCTGAAAACTACATCAGAATCAATGTAAGAGGGTAATTTATAAACGTAAACGACAGTGAAGCTAGGTTAGGGAAGGAATTTAAGAAGTCCCCACTTTCCTCTGAATATGTTTATTAAAAAAAGAATAGAGGCCCTGAGGAAAAGAGTGAAAGGAATAAAATAGTACAAATAAGTATCAAATTAAATGAATTACCTTTTCGATTTCTGACTTTGAGTTAAGTATCAAATAAGTTCCTGATGAGAGATCAGTAACTTTAAATTTGTTTTTAAAAGCCGACAACATCGTAGATATTTTCTAAACGACGACGTAGAGCGTTACATGAAATAAAGAAAAAAAAAATTTAAAAAAAACTGCAAACTTTAACTGTATATCCCTTCTGGTTCTTTGATATTGTAGTTTGTATCAAATTGGCTCAGTCATAAAAAAAAGAAGTGTAGGGCAAAGGTGAAGCGCACGGGCACGTGTGCGTTCACACACAGACACACACACACACACACACAAATAAAAATTACATTTTACAATATCTGTGGGGAAAGAAGTCAACATCAAGTTGGATTAAAGAAGTCAAAAAGGATTTAGAAAAACTAATATAAACGCAGAAGAAGCAATTGAAAGAGAAGTTTTTCCGGCAAAAGTGTTAAAACTGGAAGCAGTTCAGGGTGGGAGACAGAAAACCGCAGGTTCAAAATGGACTGAATACACAGTGAAAAGACAAAGCGAAAAGATGAAAGAATATTGGATATTGGAGAAAAAGAAAAGAACAAGGAATAAAGAATTGAAATTGGCAACTGGTCCTCAGATGACCGATATAAATAGAAAAAAGTTTACAATCTTCATTATATTCACAGCACTGGGCACGTACACACCGTGTTGGTCTCCTAGCGTTTCACTATATTTAAGAAATAAATAAAAGTACATCAAAACTAATTAAAAAATACCCAGTCAACTTATACTGCGTAGTTTGTCAGTGTCCTGTTGCAGATATCAAAGACGTGGTATTAATATGTAGGCTATTTGTGCTGCCTTTGTTCGCCCGGCAATGGTGCGGCGCCGACTAATGTTTCGTTGTTTAATGAGATCGAGTACACTGCTCTTGCCGCAGCAAAAGTAATGGCGACACATCAAAGTCATTACCCTTTAACTGAGCATTCCTCGTAAACAAAGTTTTTGCTCAAACAACCCGTCTTATGTTTCGACAATTTAACTAAAAAGTATTTTGAAATAATTACTAAATACGACATAACCCCTGCAAAACCCCAGACAAGTAACGCGGCAGGCCCCTGTGTTACTGGATTATGTTATCATTTTAGAGTTGAATGCAAATAGCTACGTACGTGTACACTAATGCGCTTTTCATGCATTTGAGGCATGCGCAGTAGGACCTTCCTCCAGCGAACGTAACGCATGCCTCAAAATCAGTTGAAGGTCACCGTTTTTAGTGACGCATTCAGTAACGCACGTGCTTCCACCACCAGTGGATCTTCTTTCAACATTCCGTGCAACTTCATAGTTTTACAGAAAGGTTTTGTTCTGTTTTCGTGATTACTGTGACTGTATTTGTTGTTTACCATGTCGCCTGAACAACGTTGGCCTTTACTGATGATTATAGGTCACATTGTGCTTTGTGGGATATTACGGAAAAAATTATACAAACAAAATGAAAAGAAATGATGCTTACGCTGTTTTGGCTACGAAGTATGAACTGACTGTGAAAGACTCCGGGAAGCATTGATGAAATAAATTGCTTGGATACTTTAACTAGGTACATCAATGAAGTAAATGAATCACCGGTAGCCAAATACCTAATTGTGATTGCTAATTTCACTTCAGCTGATATTGCTTCTCTAAAGCGAGTATTTTCTTTTGCGATCTTAGGTTTCACCATTTGTAAAAGCATGTAAAAGTTCGTTCTAGACATTCGCGTAAAGTTCTTAAACAGAACATTATCATCCAGGTCTCTCATAATTCCAAAATTCCGCGTTCAATCTTTCAACCATATCGAGCGTTGACATTTTTCACGCCATTTTCTAACTCTTCAGCACTAAAAATGCAGCACTTATACCCGATAACATAGCAGTATTAGTCACGTCCATTTTCGCGTTTAGATTGGAGAAACATTGACACCTGTGACGCACATGTGTAGACACTTTGTGGCATGCGTTGAGTACTTTCTGTCTAAGGCAAGCGCAAGAACTACTCGGTGTTGAAAGCAGAATTGAAAATTGAAAGCGCACAAGTGTGGACATAGCATATCACAACGTATGCACTCGTATTCGCGCCCGGGTGGAATATTTAGTTTATTAAGAGTGAAATGTTTCCTCTACGACTTCGTGACACAAGTTGTAATATTCATATATTCTTCGAGAAGAATGCATTACTATAGAAACTTTTATAGCGCTACCACTTGTTCACCTCACGCGCCACCCCCCCCTCCCGACACACATGCACACAGTCTAATGTAATTCAACTATGTGTAATAACGTGAAACTACGTACATGTCGCAACCTAATAACTAAAAATCGTTTCCACTACAAAACAATGTGAAACCTGAAATGAAGGTTGACAGTCCTACAGGTGTTTCTCATCAGGCGAAATCGTTGCAAAATTGTCACCGAGTTTTGAGAGTATCAAATTTCTGTGCGTTAATAATTAAAATATATTAAATTACGAGAGCTATCCAGTAAGTAAATATCCCTATCGCTACTGTTGTATATGTGATGAACTGATGAGGGAATTTTACCGACAGTGGGAGGGAACGATATTTGTGACTGTTATAGTAACACTGCAGGGGCTTTACACTTACAGGAACCCACTTTTTAAGTTCCAGTGTTCCAGATACATTAACATTGATTGCTGTGCCCGACTCAAAGCTGCGTAATGTCATTCGATCTTTGCGACTGTTTAAGCATTCTGCTGATAGACAGAAAAGAGAAGTCTGTAAGCCAGAAAGCTGTAAGCCAGAAAGGAGAAACATCAGTGTTAAAGGACACTTGTAAGCCTCAGAACTGCAAGCAAACACAAAAGATTCTGCTGATAGACTGTGTCTGCCAGAAAGGAGTAACATCAGTGTTAAAAGACATTTGTAAGCCTCAGAACTGCAACCAAACACAAAAGATCTGCTGATAGACTGTCTTCCAGGAAGGGGAAACATCAGTGTTAAAGGACACTTGTAAGCCTAGAACTGCAACTAAACACAAAAGATGAGGCATGATGTCAAAAAGTCTTATTCATGCAGAGTATTTTTCGTCCTCACGCTGCATGTTAAACGTACGAACTTCTGAACAATTTTGAATTGGGGATTTTTAAACATCCATCCCTATTCTTCTGACGACATGTCTAGAGATTTCTACCTTTTCCCTTACATTTCAAAAGTTTTGGGAGTCAAGGCATTTGAGAACGATAGAGATGTTATGCAGGAGGGCAATTCCTGGCTATGGAAACAGGCTCTACTTTTCTGTAAGACGAGTTTGGAAAACTCGGTGCCACGCTTTGTAAATTGGAATGATGACTATGCAAGAACACCGTAATGCGTGCTCTTGTAACGCTGCAGCACTACCTTTATTGCAAGCAGCAGTGACAACGAAGCCATTAACAAACAAAGCTTGCAAACAAAATTATTTACGACTTATGTTGCGCATCTGTAGTGTATGCCAATTGTTAAAGACAATATAATTAATGTTGTTTTACTAAGACTTTTTTTACACATGTAAATTGTGCGGTCGTTTAAGGATGTGTACGATGATGAGTCCGATCGTCTTCGACGTTTAGTGACACAAGGACGTGTAGTGAGTTCGACTACGCTTACTACGATGACGATAGTCTAATTAGTTTATTTACTTTCCATCATTTAAAAAAATCTTAAATAACACACACGTTAAAAATTTAATCGCGTTAATAAAACTTGATGCTTGACGTGGTTTAAATAAAACCAAATAATAATACTAATCCGCTTAAGCTCCGTGCAATCGAACAATAATCGTGTTGCAAATATGAAGTGGAAAAAATATTGTTCGACTAAAATAAAAAACAAAAAAATTCTCTGAAGATAGGTCAGCTAAAGGCCGGGCCGGACAGATATTGTGTTACGTGACATCAAAACAAACGAACCATGTTGACAGGCGTCACACAACCTTTCAGACCGCAATATAAACAAGGTATAAATGGAAAATATTGAAACCCTCACTCTCGGAAGAATACAGGCAAATGTAGAGCAAGCGAATTTGCCTCAAGTGTACCTACAGCAACAGACCTTAACAACAAATTCTGTCGTCAGAGCTTATAAACCAGTAAGCTCCGTGAGCGGCAGAACTCGCTGATTATTTTGAACGAAGTACATTTATTATTACGTAAATTTCTATAGTGAACATTTTTTTAATTATGTAAAAATTACGAGAATCCTGATTATTATTTCCTTATTATTATATAACAATTGTGTGTAGAGCACACAATCAAACAATAAACACTAAAAATTAGAAACATTAGTTTTAGGATTGTTTAGGGGGAAAAGGGATATTCTGACACCCTGCCGGATTTTAAAACTTTTTTCAAATTTTTGATATCTTTTTGGGCTCTTAGGGTCCCAAAATTTTTAAGTTTCCAAAGCTTAACACTACATTTAGATGTTAGTCAAAAATTCTTATTAATTTCATACCTCACATGAATTTTTGTGATTTTATCGTAATTCCAAATACTTTTAGAGCCCTGACGTCCAAAACTTTTAAATTTTAAAAATGAACATAAATTAACAAAAACTTAAATTTATGTTAGATTTTTGTTTAAACTCGTTTAAATTTGATACCCCATGGGGATTTTGCGTTTTTTTCACAATTTCGAGCCCTCAAATTTTTAACGTAATATTTTGAAGTGATCGATCTTAGCGGTTGAACAATAAGATAGTACAAGCATGCCAGGTTTTACGAAAATCGATTGACGCGTTCAAACGTTATCTTGAGACATGCCCCAAATAGACAGATAGACAGACAGACAAATGCCATACGGTCGAGTCAAAACTGAGAACTCGCTACGCTCGTTTAATTAAATAACAACGCGAAGTGAATAAGTGTACGATTTCAAAAATGCAAAATTGAATTTCATTATCACAGGAGGATGTAACGGCCACAGCGTACTAAAAACGTATCGTCACGGGACTTATAGGGCCTAAATAACATTTGCAGTCTGAGTTTATAAATTTTTTGTACACTTTTTCAAACTAACAACTTTACTATTAAATCGACGAAAACTGTGAATAACGTACCTAACCATTCTTGACTCTTTCACACCCGCTTCTTTGTAAAATTCTAAAGTTTTCACATTACCTCGGTTTTAGTTGACGCCTTGCTTTTGTAGTCGCTTTTAGTTATTTTTAGTCACATTGTAGTAACTTTTAGATTTAACAAAGTTTAGGTTAAATTCGTAACACCTGAAGACGATCACAAATGTATAGTGGTCGAAACGTTGTCTTTATTAGAATTATACGATGGTTAACGTCCGCTTTAATACTGTACAATACGATTAAGTACCATCAGAAATTAGGTTTGAAGATTTATAATTGTATATTGCTGTTAATACTGTTATAACTTTTATTCAAAAAATAAGAATACTTTTTTCGTATATCATGTACTTACCCAGTATGGTAACTAGAATTCCATTGCCTTGGTAAAAGGCAACGTCATTAAGAAAGAACTATCGCACATTAAAATAGGATGCTCTCTGGGCTGCAGAACACGCTCATTATTTTGAATGAAATACATTTGTTATTACGTAAACTGCGATATTAGATAACTTTTTAATTATAAGAAAAATTTCAAAAGTCGCGGTTTCTCTACAATTTCTTTCGTAATATAACAATATTGTAAACCACAAAGTCATACAATAAACCAGAGACGTGCCAGTAGTGTCCGGCGCCTGTGTGCAGAACTTTAATTGGCGCCCTTATACTCCCCCCCCCAATAAAAATATATCATGTTATTAAATGTATCAGTCAGTACAAATGAAATACGAAATATATTAATTAAAAGTTTATTGAACACAACCAGGAATTCAAAAAAATGTATACTAAACAATAAACATACAAAAACAAAACATCAACAATAATTTGGAAGAAAATAAAGTAATTTATGTTATTTGTTATGTTTCAATTGGTGATTCGTAACTAACGACAAACAATCACTGACCTTGTATGCACAATGCTAGTCCTGTTAGTTACAGCCATAGGCATACGAAACCGTTCTGATCACTTTGCCAATTTAAAATGACGTGAGACTTAATACGGGAGCATTATACAGTCATACGATTTTGGCGAGAATACTGGTCCAGTGCACCGAAAAGGTTAATACATAATGAAAACATAATATATGAATGCATTTTTTTTCCAAATATTTCCTCCTAGCCAGACATTTTTGGCGCCTTTATTATCCGGGCGCCTGTGTGCGCCGCACACTTTGTGCACTGTGACGGCGCGCCACTGGAATAAACACTAAACATTCGAAATATTCGGATTTGGGTTACAATTCCTTTCGGTCTGACACCCTGCTAGATTTTCATAATTTTTTTCAAATTTGTTATCTCTTTTTTGCGTTATGGGGTCGCAAAGTTTTGAAAATTCTAAACCCAACACTCCAAACAGCACCTTAAATTAATATTTCTGTAATCACCTAACTAATTATAGCTTAATTATTTAATTCGACTTATAAGATTACATTTTTTACCAGCACTTTATAATTTCAGTTTTCGACATTTCTTATTGTCTCCGTACCTCTGGGTGGGGGGCTTTAACCGACCCCCAAATCCCCGTCCGCTGTGCCACTGGTGTAAAATTTATCAACGTTAAGGGATAACGATTTATTTTTGCGTTTGCTAATTCGATGTTAACTAATAACTAATTATAATAGATACTAACTTAATGCCATACTAGTACCACTACTACTAGTACCACGTTAACTAAACCAGATTACGCCACCAGCATTACTGCAGGTGATACTAATAGATACCAGTATAAACTTATTAACTAATTGCAAAGTGTTCTATCAGTTTCGTAGCATTAAAATTAACTGTCACACACAAGTGACTTTAGGATAAGAGAAGTGAGTCTTAGAGTAACTCTTAAAAACAATTACTTTTAATAATGCGATGAAATGCTTTTAAAAAATATTTGTCTGAAACAACGCAAAGAAGAAAGGAATCACAATAATTCCGAGGAAAAGTCTTCTGACTGACTGCCTGTTGACGGACACAGTGGCAGGAAGATCAGAACGTGAATATAGACGGGTGGGAAAAAAAGAGAAATGGTTTCATTTTTGTTCTCTTCAACTGTTGAATTTAATCCCGGCCCTTTGTAGCAGATCTGGGCGGCAACAAACGTCTGCCGGATTTAGGGAAAAATTAAATTCCATGTTGGAACCCTCTCTTTTCCACTGATTAATTTTTCTCCCAAGGCTGAACGTGTAATTATATTTTTAATAAAACGTCAAAACAACGTTTTTGTCGTCGAATAGATTTTCCATGAATTCAGCAAATTATTAAACAGGATACATAACTGATTTTGAATATATACACGCCCATGTCACAGAATACTGAGAAACTACCGACAAAGCTTACGTTCTTTAATGAAGTGGCTTACAAATTCAACCTGAATTGCAATAATAAAAAAATAACATGATGTTCTAATACAAGAAATTATTAGAAAAATTATACTATCCTTATAGCTAAGATTCGATGGCGTAAAATTATTATTGTTTATATTCATAGGAACTCCCGCAATCGTTGATAATTAAAAAAATTACCGCCATTGTTCTCTCAGTTTCAGTGGTGCTTACAGAATTCCTCATTCTCAACCAGGCGAAATTGTTGGAAACTAAATAGATGATAATAATTAATCTAATATAACAATTTTAATATTAATCTCTATAAATTGTAAACTGATTCATGGTTCGTTATTTGGTCAGTTTGGTTTAACTGTTTCGACGATTTCTTGGGTTTCTGATATAAACTTTGTGGTATCATTTACTTTAATTTTAATAGTTTACCTGGAGACGACCGCAAATTAGTAATGGTCGAAACGTTGCGGGTTTTCATTATTAATGACGTGGATTATAATTAATAATGATTATAATCATACAAATTATCGATATTTTGGAAAATTGTGTATTACACTTTTGTTGTTTTTGTATCTATGAATGTGTTTTTTTATCTTACTTATTGACGGTGTTTGGTAGAGTGAAAGCTTCTTGTAACGACATGTTTGGACGTGAAGTCAAAATTAAAAATTACATAAAAACGAAGAAGTCACAGGAATGAAAAATTTTAATTTTATTTAAATCCATATAGAAATGACATGTCTACAGATAGAAAATTAATGTAAAACAAAAACTTGAAAATAAAACAAAATTAGCTCTTAATTACTATCAGATATACTACACTACATTGGTAGTTGAGTAAGAGGCAACTATGAGAATAGGCAATGAGTAGTCTAACATAGACGGTGGTTATATATAAATACTTTTTAAAACTAAAAATAATCATAAACAGGAAAAATTAATGTTTTCTAACTGCAATCGTAGAAAAACTACTACAAATATATAGCAAAACTTATTGCATTGTGGTTTTAGATCCATTCAGAAAAATTCTCTACGTAACAATTAAAAGGTGTTGCTGTAAGGCAGGAAAGTAGCAAGACGAACAGCGACATACAGGAAAGAAATCGTTGGTAAAAGTTGCGCGACAGGACGTTTCTCTCACTCACTGTACGCTAAAATGGAAGCAAAGTTTTAATAGAATCCCAACTGTGTGTTGGGTAAACTAATGTTTGCGAGTTCACGAGTAGACGAAGCGGAAATGTTGGGTCATATTGTCCCGTGTAACCCGTCCCCCGTGATACTCTAGATGAGACAAATAAATACACGAAAATTATATACGTACTCGTTGTTCCGTGTTACTATTGTAACTTGGGATTTATCTACAGTAATAAAACAGTAGGTACTATGAAAATAACTAAATTATCACAACTGTAAGAATTTTTAATTACAATAAGCGGCTACAGTTTTGTGAATGGAGAAAGACAATACGCATAATTATGTTTGGAATAAAATATAAACGATTGTTATATACTCAGTGAGTCCATTACAATTGCCACCTAGTCTCTGACGTCTGGCGTTCTCTCAGCCATATATTTTTAAATAATTACTTTCCATAGCACAGGTTACTTGTTTACCTATTAGTTTCTGGTTTGTTTGAGCGGTGTATGCCGGGCTATTAGCACGTGGTTTTATGTTGTTAAAACCAAACGTTTCTACCTCACCAACGGAGGCCATCTTCAATAGAAAAAAGGACGTGGCAGATGTTCGCCTTTTTCAAACAATATTCACGCCAACCGTGAAAGCCTAAGAATTTTGTTATTTTCTGGTTTGCTTCTTTCGCTGCGACTTGAAAGGTTTTATCTATGTAGACAAAAGGTTAGGGAATTTTGCTACAAACTTGAGTTCCGGGTTTCGGTTTCCCGACATTAAAAGTCATGGTGCTTTTTCAACTCCATGTACGCCTATACACGGCCTGTGAAATTGATTAACCGGGATCTAATTGACTCCTTGGGAATGTGCAAGTAAACGGTTGTGTACTGCCCTCTTTGAATGACGAACACTTGTCATAGACAAATTGCTGTTTCACGTACTCAAAATACTTCTGTTGTACTAGAAGGGACGATTATTATTATTATTATTAACATTAAGGTGCACACGATAGTCTACCAGAGGAAGACGGAAGTATAAAACCAGATGATCTTCGGATCAAGAAGAGCGAGGTCGGTGGACGAGAAGGCTCATCAATCACGTGCAGCGAAGAGGAAGCATGGAGAGGTCGACTATTACCTCACCCAGTTTTTGAATGGACACGGCTATTTTCGGGTCCTACCTGAAGAATATATTCTCACGTAGGCTTTCGTGGCGTGCGTCCATTCCGTATTTGAAGCCTTGTTCCGATATAGATCCCGTCAAATATGAGTTCTGAGACAACGTTTCACCCATATTACAGTGGGTATACTCAGGTCTATATGACGATGAGGCTTTCAAGCAAAATCAGTCGTATACTGTACACGTGACGGTGGGCAGTCCGGTAAATGCCGCTTGCATTATTTGCGCGGCCAGTCAGTCAACTACCGTACAGTCAGGTCAGAAAATAAAGGATACCAAGTTGTGCTGAGGGTTACTGCATTCGTGTTACCTATTGGTGTTATCTTTGTGTTTATTATTTTCGGTGATTATTTATATTAACTATTATATTGTTACGACAGTCTAACTTATTGTTGTATGGTACAGTGGAAAACAAAATACAAGACACAAATGAAGTCACTAATAACCAGCTTTAATTATCACAATTAATAAATTGTATTCAACAAAGTAGTCTCTTACAACAATTCAAATAAAATTTGTCCACACTCAATAATAATGTCAACTATAAAGAGTTCCGCACTAATGATAACACAACAGCAATTCAGTACAATACTTGTACAAACACTCGATCCGCCCTAAGGAAATCGCTCACTGTCAACTGACAAGCCGGCTGCTATGGCTTTTTATATGTAATGTATGTATTCTAAAAATTTTCCGTCCTCAACGTGGTGTGTCAGCTTCTCCGTATTTCAAGTGATCTCCAGGGTACTCTAAAACGTACTTGAGCGCGGCCTTGACTGAGGCAACACCTGACTACTAACGGGGGGGGGGCGCTCTCGGCTGTTCTAAGCGGTTCCGTTTGTTTCAGTATTATATTATATTAATTAATTTTGATATTAATTTCTAGTACCGCTCTGTCATACCATCTATTGCACGAATTAATAAGAGATTTGTCTTTGAAGTTCATCATGTGATTAGTTTTGCTTGAATGCTCAACAACTGCCGATTTTTCGACTGATAATTTTTCGTATGTTTGACATTCGAAGTTCGCTCCATGAGAAACAAAGTCAACAGTTTCAGCTGAGTGCGAACTGAATCATCTAATATCGCTCACTTGGTAGAGGGGGGGGGCAGCGTTTCTAGTGGGGATAGTTGTGGTTGGGAATCTGATTATTCGATGACGAGTCGAAGTTGTATCATATACAAGAATAAGCACTGTGTTGATAGGTCAATTTTAATTAAAAAAAAAACATATACTTTTATAGAGATACTTGAAAAACTAATAAACCATTAAAACTTATCCCGCAAAATCTTACTACCTCTTAAAGACACTGGATATTACACTCAGCAAATTTTATCACTTAGGTACTTTTCAAATCTGTTAATACTTTCTTATTACAAGGGTTTATAGCACATCTGAGATAGAGTGTAAACAAAACTCGTCTTTATTAGCAAAGTTTATACAGCTTTTTTACGCTTTCAATAATAATTTATGCATTTTTTTATGCCGATAATTCAATAATGGCCTTTAAGTTTATGTTTGTTTACTTTTAAAGCCAATCCATCACACCGTAATAAACTCTAACCAGAGCCTCAGTTTGATTAATTTAGACATTTTCTGAATACCAATTTTAAAAATTGATTTTATATAAATCATCGGTAGTATTTTTAATAAATATGTAGTCAGATGTTGGTCAATAATGAGTTAGCGTTTCTCAATTTTTTTTAGAATTAAACATTCCTGAAATCAAATATTTCTTTATCTCTGTGTGCCTAATGATATATTGAAAAATGTACGTTTTTATTTTTAGAAACAGTAAGTGGTTACTTTCTTGGAATTTTCCTTCCCAATAAACGTTTTTTCGTAATAAATATTTGCGATAAATCTGAAATATTTGTCAAAATTTTAAGCTTTGATAGAAACTTCATTTATTATTACCCTCTTGATTATTTAGGTATATCATTGCAAGTTTTAACTGCAACATATTTTAAATACCTTACACACGTAACGGTTTAAATGAAACTATTTTTAACATATTAATAAATATTAATATCCTTTTTTACACTAGCATCCTGTAAGATGATAGTGATATCTAATTGAATGATGTTAGTAAGACTGAATAACTCATTTTTCGGATTTTCTACATTTAAAACTACAAGCTTTCATTCAGAATTTTAAATATTTCTTAATTTCATAGGAAGTAATTATTTTTATTAATTCCATTATGGTTTCTTTGTAAATATTTTTGGACTTAATATAATATTTTAAATCTCTCTGTTCAATTTACAACATGAGCATTTCAGTGCAGAATACAAAAACCTATTGTTTTTGTGAGAAAATACCCCTTTCAAACTAAAACTGTGTTAGATAATAAGACTATAGAACAGGTGTCACATTTCCGCCGTCTTGATTGTGGTACCACTTAAGGCATAGGTCATGATGTTGGTTATAAGTTGGCCAAATTTCAGTCAGTATATGGAACAATTCGTCAAGCATTATCGAAGAAAACGAGGAAAGAGACTTGACTAAAATTTTATATGATAACGGCTGTGCCAGTGTCGTTGAATGGTTCTGAATCTTGGGTTCCGGTGAGAAAAGGTTACAGGTATCAGAGATGAGATTCTTGCGATCTAATAAAAGCTGCACACGAAGGGATAGATTTTACAATGAAGACATTCGCAAAGAATTGAGTTGCGGAGAACGTAGAGAGATAGGTTGTTCACCTTAATAGGTTGCCGGATGGAAGGTTGCCTAAGGAAATTTGGCAGTATAAGCCTTTAAGCAAAGTATTATAGAAAGCCATATGGAACGTTAGTTAAGTGGTTCTATTTCCTTTGACACCGGAACAAGCGATTTGCTTGTTCACCGATGGAAGAAGAAGATATTTGAATTTGTGTAATACGCTACTATTAATGATAATATTTGGACCTTGAGGTACCTCAGTAGAAGAGAGGCCAGGCTGTACTGTGAGTTCGGCTGAACGTTGAGTGAATCCGAGACCGGCTACCTATTGTTGGGGCAATTTAACAGTCAGCAACTCAGCACGTGGTTAAGTGCAAACTAATTACTCTCTATTTGGAGTACGCTGTATCACGGCTGGAGGACTCAGTAGAACATCGGCATAATGTTAGAAAATTATAATTTTGACGACTAATATTGATACTTTTAGGCTAGGTACACACGAACGTAGCGTCGACGCGACGTTACCGCCCGGCGGTTTAACAGTACATAGAATAAGATTATCCAGTACACACGGCCGGGCGTTAACGTTGACTAGCGTTGGCTATGTTTTGTCACCGCTGGGGCTGTTCCTTGACGCTCGTATGAGAGCGGTGTGCTAGTACATTGGCAGTATTGAACGACTACACACGTCGACGTTCAGACGATTTTGATTTTCTGTGACGTGCTTTCTTTCGTTTTATTTTTCTTATAATGGCCGAATCATTGGACATAGAACTTTTGAACGAGGAAGTGAAGAAGTAGAGGGAAATTTGGGACGTGAAGTGAATTGAATAACTCTGCTATCTCAGCTTGTTCGGTCGCTTATCAGATGTCCGTCCGTGAACTAACTCATTATCTTTGTCTTTTTTCCACTATACTAATTATGTATTTCCATTATTCTCTATTGTTTCTCCCTGCACTTGAAAAAATACATTCATAATGTTTCCCTCCAGCTAATGATAACGCGTATTTTAAAGACCGTTTTAAACTGGTGTGATAATTTAAAAAGTTTACTCTCTATAAACCTTACTATGTCAACTCCGTGTATTATATTATTTATGTCACGATTTCTTCGTATTCTCCATGAGGCGTCGTTATTTTGCACTGGTCCAAAAACGTTTCTCAGTATTTTATATTCGAATATTCTTAGATACGGTTCGTATTCGCATTTCATGTATTCACTGTTGCAAAAACACATAAACACAAACGACATAAACACACTTGATTTTACGGCTTACCACTTATACAGAAAAAATTATTTTAATTACAAAAATATATGAAGTTACAATTTCGTTATATATTATTAAAAAATGCATTTAAGACAAGATAATACATATATACAATAGATGTTCATAAATAAAATACGTACATACAGGTTGATGTAAGTAGATAAAATTATGTATTCTACTACAATTTACATAACTCGTTTAATGTAGTATATGAATGATATACGTTTCAATATATGGTTTACACAAGGGTACAGTTATTTACAGTAATTACTACGGGAAATGTTACGTTAAATTGAAATGAGTATATTTAGCACACTTATTTCAAAGAGAGGTGGAAGTAGCTGAAATTAACATATCTTCAAAGAGTTGGAAGACGTTGAGAAACACTTCGCAAAAATGAACTTTATGTAAATAACCTAATTAACAGATATTCATCATTCGATTTACCGCTCCTTATCTTCTTTTTTCAAAAATTTTATTTTCTCGTTAATGTAGAAATTATCTGATATTGTATAATTAGAGTAGTGTATCAACCTTAATGGTATTTATTAGTCTCTTTTCGTTACAGCGATCATAGTCGTCATCGTCATCGCCACCATCATCATCGTCGTCACCATCATCGTCGTCGTCGTCGCCGTCGATGTCGTCATCAACATCAGTACGATTATCACTATAATCATTATCATTACTTTTATTGGCACTCACATGAGGCATGAATGCCTCACAGTTTCGACCAGTGGTTTCTCTGTAAGAAAATCGTGTTCCACAGTACTTGACTAGGACATTAGGACATAAGTCCGTTCTGTAAAAGGCCATTGTTGTGGTCTTTTTGCAACCTTTTAGCCTGCAATCAAGCGAATTCCTGACCACCTGTCATTTTCATAGATGTCAGATGTCCTGCCCAAATGTTCTGCCTGCTGGCGTGAATTTTCATAACTATGGAAACACTATCATCTAACCTAGTTCGGTTGAGTACCCATTTAGTCTGTTTGTTTTTCTTTCTCTTCTTGTTATTTCTAACGCAGTCCTTTCCATGAAGTCCGAAGACTCTGCGGTATTCTCCTTTATTTGTCCGTGTTTCTAACCCACAATAAATTACTGTCGGCAGGACACAATGAACAAACACAAGGACTTCCAATTTTTAAACTAAAGGGTAGTCTGTTATGGTTAACAACATTTCTTTCTGTTCCCGTTGTTACTACATCAGAATAAACAACAACAATCTCTTTTGCAGTTTAACAGCCGACAAACTGGTTGGCAGCTGTTCCCAACGCTTCTTGAAATTTAGCCTTCTTCTCAAAGTACAGTATAAGCGCAAGATATATTGTGACTCCATAACAGAATGTTCTACGTGTTTCTCGGGTATCCCAGCAGAGCCCAGCTGTAATGTTTGTGTGCGTACGTGACACTTAACATGCGTCAACAAACGAGGCTATTCCAGACCATATCGGTCGGGGCACTGTGTTCAAGGCCGCAATCAATTACGCTCTAGTGTTTTCGAGTAGTGTTGACGCGTATTACGGATTATTCTGGAACACTTGTGCTATCTATTTAAACAAAAATCGCTGCCGCTTAGAAGTTAGTTTATGTCGGGCGATTTGCACAGTGCTTCTCAAGTAGTGTGTTAGTAAAAAGTGATTATAGTGCGGAATTTTTTATAGTTTACATTATTGTGGACAGATTAACTTGAATTGTTGTACGAGTATAATCTTCTTGAATTTCTTGTTGATTACAAATTATTAATTGTGATAATTAAAGCTGGTTATTAGTGATTTTATTGGTGTCCTGTATTTTGTTTTTCTACTGTACCATACAACAATCAGTAGACCGACGTAACAATACTTTAACTATTTTGGACCCACGGATTACAAAGGAACACTTACTCCATAGTTTTCCCCTCTATTTTTCCTTCTATTATTCTCTTCATAAAATCATTGTACCGAAAAAAACTGGTTTCTTTTCATTTTCAAATGTTTTAAAAAGCCTCTGTTCCCTTGAACTCTCAAATAGCCCCTCGCAATTTGTAAGCTTTTCTCTTTAACCTGCCTTCATGGCTCTTCTATAGTTTGAAAGCTTCCAATCTATCGCCCTTCCCTATCGTCCATGTTTCCATTACATTCAAAGTTCGCTCCAAACATAACTCTTTAACAAATATTCTTCCTACCCTTTACGCTGATACTTTTCAAAGTAAACAGATTTTTCCTCTTGCGATATAAATACTTAGTCATATATTGAACGACATACACGCTTCTTAATACCTTTCTAGAACTCAGCCCATAATTTTCGTGTGCTTCCTCGCTAAGTAGATTGATTATTTTAATCTCTTGTAAGACATCATTCTTAGTTTTTATCTTAGTCTGTTTTTCTTGAACGGAGACTACAATAAATAGTAGCAACAAAATAATAGAACGACGCTGATTGGATTGCGTACGGAAAGTTTACGCGGGTCTTCAGGGACAAAGGGAAAAGAATAATAAAATTTTACGTACAGTAGAATGTTTCACATATCAGAGAGTAGGAAAATCGAGTAAATAAAACAGCCAGGAAGTATACGAGTTTAGCAGAAACGAAAGCTAAGCTTTTCGCGTGGCAACCTCGTAACCACCGGAGTCTTGAAATTTAATTTGCCTATAAACGTTATATTTGCGTGCGTTTAACGAGACGTCACTAATATTCAGTGGTGTTTGGATAGGCCGGTGTTATACGAAAGGAAAGAGTTATAATAGAAATAGTGCGAACGATGGCAGGCACTGAGAGAGAGTGAGTGAGAATTATAAGAAGGAAACAGAACAGCGCGCTGTGTCAACAGGTGCCGGTCGCCATGGCAACGTGATCGATACAAGCTCTGGACTTATCTGATACATCTTTACAATACTCAGTCCCTTAGCAATATCCTGAACAAATAGTCAAACAATTACCAATAACTCTGCACGAAGTCGTGAAATTTATTTGAATAAAGTGGTAGCTGGACTGCCGTTGGATTTGGTTTCGTTTTTCGTATTTAAAGAGCTCCAAGGAAACGCTAGAGTACAAGGAAACGCTTATCGGTACCGACGAAATGAATAAAAAGGAAATAAGGAGTGTAAATCCTTACTACAGTAGGTATTGTGAGACTTTGTAGCAGCGAGACATCATATAAAATTAAATCTTATTACGATATTATAAATTTTAAAAATGTCACAATGTGTTCCTTTATGCATGACTAATTTTTATCGCTATCAGTTTATTACCCTAGAAGTTCTATAGAGAATCAATTTTTCGACTTTTTGAACTAAAAATATTCAACAGCGGTACAATATTATGAACACAAAAAGAACTTACCATATAAGTTGATATGGCGTTCGGTTACTAAACTAGAGGTCGCTGGTTCAATTTCCGGTCAGCATCATAAAATCAATATGCGTTTTCAGCCCGCAGGTTGATTCAGCCAATGAAAATCACTATTTGGAATAACATTTCGGGATAATAACAGGTGGCTGCAGGATAGTGCTGGCCACCCGTGAGGATAGTGCCGAAAGACTTATTAAGCAACCTACACTACCCTACATCTAAACCACTTCGTTGGCGCAGGAAAAGATGCATTATTGCGTTATTGTTTGAAATATGCGTTCTTGTTTGAAAATCATGAAAACAAATTTGTTTAGTAAGGTAATAAATACAAGAGTTAAGAATTCTTTGGTAGATTGAAAAGAAAAACATACAACATCATCTTATTACAACGCAGTCAATATCGACTCAATTTAGATTTGAAATTGTGGTATTTGAACAGTAGGCTATTGTAGTCGCGAACAAAGAAAAACAAATTTTACACAGTTCAATAGTAATTTTGCGATTTAACGGTAATAGTGCAGACACAACTAGGTTACGTACAACACAACTTGACCGCATGCATTTAAAATAAATCGACAGTATTATATTGGGAAACTTGCCCTAAGAAATCAACTTCCGACGCTGTTTAGATTAGACCATTAAGAGTTTTTCCGAAAGGGTTATCAACGTACGGTTGTAAGTTATTTTTTATAATTCTTCCTACTACTGTACTGTAACTACAGATGAAATAGTAAGGCATGAATTGATTCGCGCAGATCGTAGAGGGGGTCAGGAGAGGCAGTGCAGAAGTGGGGTGTGGGGTTACCTACCATGACACACATCCGTGTGACTCACCAGGCATGCAGCTGTTCTGAACACAAAATGATTGCACGGGAAACCATGCGTCAAAGCACGCATGCGGAAAGACACTGCGCATCCAGATACCCGTTTCATGTTTTATTATTAACTTTAACGTTTAACTTTAACTAGAAGAAATGGATCAGCATACGCGCGGGAAGTTTAATTATTAGCTGTGGATAAGGAACAGCTGTAATAAAAGTGAGCTGTGGTAAATTTCAATTTTCCATTTATTTTTTGACCAAAACGACTTTGCTTCGCTTCATCCTTGTACCGGACAAGGCCTTCTGGTGGTGGAGATGCCGGAAGGTCTCGTCCAATTAGCACATTTAGCTTTAGTGTATAATTCCAGATTCGCCGCTAGTTCCTATAGAACTACTCCTTTCGGACAATAGCAGTCTTTTATGGCAATCACTTAGGAGTTGACAATGGTGGAGGCGGCGAAACGCCTCGAAACAAGCGGCAGTTGAGCAATAAGAAACTATAAAGTTCCAATCACTAAGGCTACTAACAAGATTAACATGACTGAGAACTTCGGAAATTCTTTAAAATACGTTAGTGATGGGTTATTGGCGTTAAGCCTACTAGTAAGACGGAATTTTCCCATCACTGTTTATGATTAAAAAACGACGTTTCGGCTAGACAACAAATCGGCAACCGTCTTCAGGTAAAAACAAAACTAAAACAATGAAAATAACTACTGCGAAAAAGTTAAAAAACGTGTTCCGGTCATGGTCCACGGAAGCGAAACGCTGTGCGATCCCAGCACCAAAATAAAATATCTTAACAAAAAATGTTTCTCTTCCCAGAGGATTCCCTTTTCTCGATATTTTCAGCCAGGTGTACTCCACTAAAATGTGTTCTTCTCATTCCGAATCGAACAGCAATGTTTTGTTAGTAACATAAGTGAGCCTACCGTTTTATGAAATTGGTTATTCCTTTTGTGTGTAAACAAAGAGCGTTAAACATTTAGATTGGATTAGGTTTTGCTCTACTTCAGTTTAATCTGAATTGGTCGGCAGTTATCCTTCCGGTTTTGTTGCAAGCTTTTGTTTCCGAATATCTTCTTATTCCTAGGTTATTCACGAAATGCTTAGCAAAATCCTCCTCGAGTCTTCCTTATGCTTAATACCCCACACTGTACCTTTTTAATTGGCCTTATTTAAAACATATGTTATTATATATTACAAAATTCACATATAGAGATATATATGTAATAATATGTATTAGATATATTATATGTCATAATATATATGTTACATAAATTACAATATTATAGTATATCTATCCTTCATTCCTTAGTCAGCAATCCGCCGATTGGTTTGTACCAGTTCCCCACATCGATCTTTTCTGTGCTTTCCGTTTCATCTTCTCAAGTTACATCACCAGTAATCCGTTTCATATATTGGAGTCTCGATCTTCCCCTTCCACTTTTGCCTTCAATGTAACCTTTAGTTATTGTTGTTATCAAATTCTCGTGACGCATTATAAGTTGAACTCTTAGCTTCACAATGTTTTGGCAAAAACTTCTTGTTTCTCCAACTCTAGTCAGAATCTCATCGTTACTAACCTATTCGATCCGTCCTACTTTCAAAAGGTTGCTATAACACCACATTCCGGTGCTTCAAGTCTTCTCCTTTCTTCTGTTATATACATTTTAATATATATTTACAATATATTATAACTTATATTAAATTCGTCGTTCTGGCTACTTCGTCTATCTGTTTTTCCAGTTTCTGTTGCATTCTGTTTCCTAGGATTCCTAATATAGTTTTTTCCTCGCACTCTTAATTGATCCTATCTTCATCTTCTTTTAGGAGATTCTCCTATTTATAACCAACTGCCTTACTAAATACAGTCGCTCCATCGTATTCGTTGTCGGCGAATTCGTCTTTTTGCCTTTTGGACCGATTATCCCGGTTTCTCTTGACTAATCTGTCATCATCCATCCTATCGACATGGCCATTCTAGAGTTGTCGTCTTTCCTGCATCCAGTACACTGTGTCTGTCACATGGTATGTTTCTCGAATGTCGACATTTCTTATTCTTTCTCGCCGTGTTCCGTCTATCGTTCTTCTCAATGACTGCATCTCAGCAACTTGTGCTTGTGTTCTAATTGTAGCAGTTTTTGGTCTCACCTATGCTCTATACGTCATACGTCAGGACAGGCTCACTGTACTCTTATACATCGTGGGGTTATTGGTAAATCTACGCAAATCCACTCATGTGAATTTACGGAAAACTAAAATTAAAGGTTTTGTGCAATGATGAATCACAAAACTAAGTTTCTAGGTTAATTTTCATTATTAATAAAGATTTTTATTGATTACATAGCTGTTAAAAATAAAAATAAAAATGAATACAAATGTCATTTTTGAAACCTCTTGAAACATCGTTAAAACTTGGAGACTTGGGTAGTTTTACCACTAACCCCACGATAGCCTTCCTTTCATTTCCAAACTTAAAAATTTATTATTCCAAATACCCTCACTCAAACATCCTGACAACCCAATTGCTTTTGTAATCCGGCAGCTTATTTCTTTGCCTATCAAACCAAAGTCTGTTATCGTTACCCCTAAACAGCTGACTTCCATTATCAGCTTCACAATTTCGTTGCCTACTACTAAGTTATTGGTGTTGAAGTCGCTGATTTTGTGTTAGCTGTAGAGATCACCATATTGTCTTGTATACACGCGTTGAACCTGTCTGTCCGCTATATTCAATTTGTTGATCAGCATAATATATCAAAAGTTCCAGAAAATTTTGTTTTTTTACTCGGGTGACTCAAACTTATTAACGGTTTTCAGGCTACCCTCCTGATTAAGGGTTGATTAAGTTTCGAGGTAACAGTGCAGGCAACGTGAGCTCTGGCTTCCAACACCAATATTCTCAAATGTCTCCTATTCATTGCTTTCTCAGTGTAACCCCTCACATTCATTCTTCTTAGATCTTCCAGCACTTCATCCCACCATCTCATCCTTGGTCGGCCCCTCTTTCTGCTGTTATAGACTGGCGCCCTCAGGATTTTTTTTGGCATACGCTGATCATCCACACGATCTAGGTGACCTAGCCATTGTATTCGTTGAACCTTTAGAAATCTTACAATGTCCTCATGCTTGAGAGTAGCTAATGGCTCATTTATCTCCTGGTTATTCCTTATTCTTCATTGACCGGGACATAAACACGTCTTACAATCTTTCTTTCAAACCTTCTTAGAGTTTCTTGTTCCTTTGTTGTTAATGTCCATGTCTCGCCTTCATAAGTAACAACCGGTTTCATACGTGTCTTATATATTTTATTTTGTGTTACTACTAATGAATTTGCTACTCAATAGTCTACTGTTGGCATAATATGCCATATTTCCTATTTGTCCCCTGTCATGTTTATGGAGCCTTCATTTTCTATCATGTTACCCAGGTAATGAACTTATTAACTGCATCAAATGAATTATTTTTCTCATCTTACGTTTTACATACTCAGTTTTTTCCAATCTTCTCATATTTTAATTCTTAAATTTTTATTATATATGAAATGATCTAATTAATCTGTGCCTGCTAACATACTTACTCTGTCGACATATATTCACTTCATCCAGTTCTTATTACCTATATTCAGGAGTTTAGTTTCTGCGTACATATCAAAACCGAAACTGAATGCTCGTATTCTTGAAGTGTTTGGATGTGAAACCTATCCTTAGCGTATGAACAGAGTTTTTAAATTACCCATTAAACGTAATCGGCAAATTATGCAAGCCGACGCAACACAACTGTAGAAATCCACTCGGCTCTAATATTCAGCAATAAAAAAGTTGAAAGTTGTTTCCCCGAGGATTAAAACTGGTGGAAAGTATAATTTCGCGTAATTTACTCAAACGAATGATGCCAGCTCGGCAGTAACGTTGCCATGACTACGCGCGCGGTTGAGAAGTAAATAATTACCTTGAAATGTAAGTACGAGTCATTTAAACTTATTAAACGTAAAATAACAATTAAGAGTTTCAACTAAAAATTAACTGTTAAATAAAAAAGAAAGATATTAATTAAAAAGTTATGCTATGGTGTTAACTAGAATTTTGTGTTAAACAAATATTACGAAATTAAAAATTTTCTAAAGTTATATGTTATACGTTTGTTTTAAAACGGTTTTGTTAAAGATTTGTTGACTTCATACGTCATTCAAACACTCGTACTCTAATCAAAAGTCTCCTATAACACGGCTCTGAACGTAAGTGAACGTATTCCAGAATCTTTATTCTGGAAGCTGAAGCAAAACACTTCGCTTGTTCATCCCTGTTTAAATGAAACAGCAAGTTTTAAAGAGTTGAATGAAGGTGAGGGTATGACACATGAGATTACTGCTAAGACGAATGAAAGAATATATATCAGAAAATAAAATCAGAATAAATGAATAAATCAGAATAATCAGAAAGACTGACAATAAAATCAGAATATATAAAACTATACTCGAAAGTATAGGCCTATATGGAACAGAATTGTAGGAAATTAATAAAAGAAATAAATCCAAAATAAGAGCTATGGAGATGGATTATTGGCGAAGGTGCTGTAGACTAACAAGACTAGATAGAGGGAGAAATGTAGAGATAAGACAAGCGATGGTAATCGTCCTTGACATTATAGAAACCATATAAATAAGAAGGCTGAATTGGTTCGGACGCCTAAAAAGAATGTCGGATGTGAGATGGCCAAGGAGAGTATGGGAATGGACTCCACCCTCTAGAAGAAGAAAAGGAAGACCTAAACATTAATGGAAAATCGACGTCGAAGATTCAATGAATGCAAGAGGACTTACAGAACAGGACTGTTTAGACCGGCGCCAGTGGAAGCGAGGATGCGAGAGGCGGCGCCGGCCGTAATTAAATCGCAGAAAAATGAATGAAAGAAAAACTCATTCCTACTTTGATATTGGGTGGAAGGCATAATAATCCAATGGAACAGAGAAGTCTGAAGCATGATGATTAGAAAGATTGTAAAGATTTGAAGTTAGGATACAGAAAATGTTTTTAAATGTTGTTCGTAAACTACAAATATCCGTATATATAACTAAATCCTTAAATTTTTAGTGACCGTCAATCAGTGAATGTTTTAGTGGATGGTTAGTGAGGATCGGTCAATAATACAACTTTTAGTTATTTTGCGTCGACGTTTCGACAATATTTATTGTCATCTTCAGGACAATTGTTGCTGACGCCAAACACACAACTGTAGAGTGTGTTTGGCGTCAGCAACAATTGTCCTGAAGATGACAATAAATATTGTCGAAACGTCGACGCAAAATAACTAAAAGTCGTATATATAACAATAATTGTATTTTAAAACGGCTCAGTGCAATTCAGTCGTATACCAGCACTTAGTCAATGGCTAGTCAACGGTAAGAGACTGCACAGAAATATAAACTGACAGATATGAAGACAGACGTATCAGACCAAAAGCTATACACTGTAGTACCTTGGATAGTTTCGGAACGACAGACCTGGGCTCGACAATAAACTTGGGTATACGCACATAAGGGCAGTAAAAATCAACTTGCGAGTGACTTAAAAGAATTTATGTTTACGTGAATGAGACACAGGGAGTAATATCTTGCTTCAAAAGGGAGGTCGATTTGTCACACATACACACCCACAAACACACATAGCCTACGTACACACCCACACACAATCATTTGTTCTAGCGAATATACGTAATAAAGCTACACAACTCTTCAACAGTTTCAGCAACAAAATACGTTCTTTACCGTCCGAAAGGAAGAACGTTTTGTTAGCAATAAGGTAGGTGTATCCAAACGGCCTTAAGGTATCACTTTAGAGGTTATCGATACGTGGGTAACGCATTACTCACTCGGCCAACTCACTTTGTTACGCCCCGTACCGTACATTGTGTATGCAAATGCGTAGGCTGTTTGAAACAAACGTGAAAGAACAAGTCGAATTACATTATGGAAAATATATTGGCCTGTTGCTAGTTTAGTGACACAAAATACATCAGTCGCCTGACTGGTTCGATGCGTTCTTCCAGCACTTCTCACAATGAGCCAATGTCTTCACCTCCGAATACATACTGTGCAGCATCGCTAACAGTCCTTTTCTCAAATCTGTCTCAGATAAGCCAATATTTGGTATGTCCTTCGGATCAACCTGCAACCTCCGTCATCAATACAATCAAACCTGTTGTCATTGATTATACTGCTAACTGCACGGTGAATATCTGCAGAGAAAACAGATTCCCTAAATAAATCGTTTTAAACTATACGTAAAAACAAGTACGGTTCGTTCTTCTGTTGTGATTGTGATGCGTTTTTGCGATATACTGTTACTCCTCAGCGACGGGAATAAGTAACATGCCTGGCTCTTGTCACGTATTGCCGACTCAGCAGATAGCCGTCTGGAAGCGTCTACTGAAATAGCCAATTCTGTACGATTGCGACGTTGCCACACATGGAAGTCTGTATCTTGGATTACGGCGACACGGCGCAAGTCGCCTTGGCTGAATATAAAAAACCCATGTGGACAGTCGGTTGAGTTCTGAGAATGTCGTTGAGACTTCAGCGGTTTGAGTTTACAGCGAACATCATACTGATATTATTCATCCTAAAGTATGTTGTTCTTATATCTTATACAAATGCAGTGTGTTATTATGGTAAGTTATTCCAAAAAGACTATATTATTCTCATATTCCAATCACAGTATGCTATTCTGATACGTTTTCTACAGCATGTTATAATACGCATCAGTACCTAATGTTTTCTTGTGAGAGATTCCTTATATATCGAATAATAACACAAAATATAGGAGCAAATAACAGAGTAATAGGAAAACATATCCTCGTCTATGTACGCGTTGATTACCCTGCTCACTGCACAAGGAATATCTACAAAGAAAACTGACTCTCTACGCAAACAATTTTAAATTAACAAAATACTAAATCTGTATGGAGAATGAAGCGATTTGCTAGAACGTTATTTTGTTGGGACTGACATCAGGCAGGCCTATATTGAATGTGTCACCTTGCCACGTCAACAGCTGTAAGGGTTTGGTGAGGATTATTTGAGAAATCCTTTCGCCGGTTTCGTTTGTATAATAGAGGTACCAGAATATCGCATATTTTAGGAACCCGTAAGCATATAAAAGTGGATTGATTATAATCAAAATCTGATGCTGATTTAGAACAGAATAGTAGATTGTAACTTTGTAACAATCTTATAGAATACCTTTTCAGAATTATGAAGGAACTTACATAATGATATTTAAGACTGCGTAATAAGAAGCAGCAATGAATCTAGAATGTGTTTCCAGCAGCAAAAAGGAGGGAAACACATTTTTAGGAAGCATCAAGAATTCACAACAATGATGTAGCATTTAGAGAATTTGAAAAATCTTTAATTGCGTCGATAATGCCTTGTTGTGGAATATATTTGATCGAAAGGGTTATACTCAACATGTAAATAAACTAATCAAAAACGTCTACGACTGAACAACCATCTGTATTAAAATTGCTTCCAGACTATCGGGCACATTACAGAAGAACCGAAGTGTTGTCACACAAGAGTATAGTTTATCGCACACATTGTTCAACATAACGTATCAACAGCTTGTTTGTTGTGGGAATATAAGCAGAAGATTCTTCCTGGTTTGGCTGTTGCTCGGGATATGTTTATAAATACAGTACGTTTGCTCGCGTTCAAGTGACAGTACAAGACAGCGAGGTCACGCTACGACGTTCCATTTATGGGTCCCGTTGTATTTATTAAAAATAGGCTCCTGGAAGATTGGAGATTGTTTTAGAGAAAGTGAATAACTTAAACTATTAGAAAATGCAGAAGCATTTAATTCTTGTAGTCGGTGGAGAATAAAATCGAATTCATATGGACATATGGGACAACAAAAGTGACATTAATTAAGGAACAAAGTATGAAAGGACATAGTAAGAATTACGGACACAAAAGTCGAACTTTAAAAAACAATGGCTGTTTCGACTTTACTATGCAGTTTGCAGACTTCGATCGCTGTCAAAAGCAGGAAAATGTGCTGAAGCCACTGAGAAGTAAGGGGCTGTACGTTTATGGATAGAATAAGCAATGATACCGCTTGACAAAAACTGAATATTAAAGATAACATAACAGTAGGAAGGAGTTACAAGATCAGACGGAAGTCGTGCAGAACGTATAACACCATAGGTCTACAATTCTGAGGAAATAATGAATTACCAATCACTTCGAAGAAAACGTGTTGGCAGGTCCAAAACGTAGTGGAGGACCTTTAATGACGGGGCAGGCAGCATGTCTAATCCCTTCTAGTCCCTCGTAGCGAAGAGGAGGAAGAAGAAGAAAAAAAGAAAAAGACGAAGAACAAGGAGGAGGAGGAGGAGAAAAAGAAGAAAACGAAAGGAAGCAGTGAATTTTATTCATTTAAGTATATAGTGTAACATTACATTTGGCATAGCTCGATATCGTACCAGATTTAATGAAGATCATGGATTAGAAAATTAACAAGAAGAAAAAATATCTTTTAAAAATGATAGTGAAGATGAACAAATAACTACTTTAGACTGACTTGTACTATAACTGACCGTACCCAAATTAATGTTTAGGTAAAGTGATGCAAAATACCCCGATGATGACATGAAGTTCAAATAATTAAAATAATAATACTTATAAAGACAGACAGCATTATGTACCATTACTCTAAGTAAACAGATGGTTTTATTAAATGTATCAAAATATAAAAATAATCAAAATACAAATTGAGGGATAATAGGCCCAAATATACAATATAATGTAAATAAATATATTAGTAAATTGTTAATTAAATGATATAATGAAATAATACAACAAAACAATTATTATAGATACATGGAAACATGCAACTAACTGTGTAAATAATAGTGGACATAATGTTATCAAGAAAATAATGTATAATCTAATAATAATTCTCAAATGTATAAAAAGAAACAGAAAAAGTACCGTACCTAGTACAGCAATGGCTGAACTACCTAGGAAATATGGAAAAAATAGAAAATCATTATTAAATGATTACACTTTCCTTTTTATGTTCTTAAAACACGTTTAAAGTTGTGTTGATGTTATTTATAGTTTTATTAAATAATATATGTATGATATGCCTTATGCAGTATGTATGTAACCAGGCATATACAAATTGTTTAATCACAAAATGTGAATTATGTTTTTTTTTATGTTGTTACTGTAATAATTATTGTTATATTTTTAAATGATAATACTAATAGAGTTATAGGGAGTAGTTTTGATGGTAGTTGCGTAATTAATAGGTGTCACAATAACAGAAAATAGAAATTTAACATGTCAATACATAGGCCTATAAAAAACTTTGGAATTTTGTAAATTTTAGGAAATACTGTTAGAATGTTATAAAACAAATGTTGTAATATGGATAGGTTTATAGTTAATAGTATACACAACAAATATGGAATCGAAATAATCAGTTTTAAGTTATTTAAGAAAAATTCAAATAGCAAAAATTGTAACATCAGTATTTCTTAAGCAAAAATAGGCATGTTTGGTGTCTATATGTCACAAATGTTAAGACCAAAATAATGATGATATTAGTTTTAAATTCCCAATCAGTACAAAAAAGATATACTAATTTAAAAGTTTTGACCTAATTCAGACATTGAAATAATGAATTTGTATGACAATGTATATCTGAATCAACCAACCAGATTTCAAGTTTTACCTTAGCAACCGAAAATTCAGATAAATAAAGTAAGGACTTCTTTAACAACCGTCATTGAAGACAGATGCGTTATAAAAACGTCTCAGATAATTATATTTTAATTAGTGAAAACACCTACCAGACTTTGTAAAACGAATTGGTATAGTCAATACAAAATATTATAATAACAAAAGAACATCAAGAATTTAATTCAGAAGAATTTAGATCCGGGGAGAAGAAGCAAAGAAGACTTGGACCCTATCTTCGTCCTGGAAGAATAAAGAAGAGGATCTGGGTGAATTGGAATAATTTATCATCTTATGTGACAACACCTACACTTGTGTACACAACTATTTAGGAATTAAACAATAAATAAAACTACAGACACTATTCTACACCAACATTATAGAACACTTGAAAATAACACCAATTGAGTATTACACCTTTTTTGAACACCATAAAAACTTTAAAGATAACTAATAAGCATCTAAACTGTTCATAACCTATAATAGTGAGTAACACATACACGACTACCAGTTTGCACTATACAATACACATCAAAACCTTGTAATATCCTTATATTGTGAAGTTTGTATTTTGATTTTAAGAGTTGTATTATTTGTTTAACCATAATTTCCGAACGAAATACGCCCTGAGATTATTTATTTCATTGAAATAAAAACAAACTGCATCATTCTTTTGCTTGTCGAATCCAGCATACAGCATTATATTTTAGCTACAACCAACTTATGAATAAAGACGCATGATTTTGTCATAATTTGTAATTACAGTAAAGAAAAAACGAGAAGTAGTTAATCAATACTTCATTTGAATAAAGATTGTTAAAAGGAATATATCTGTTTGGTGTTATCTTTTGCATTATTATTACTGTTTCAATTAAGAATTACGATAACATAGCACAGCGGACGGTACAACTGTTGGCAGCTCCGCGTTACGCCACTGGTGTTGGATTCCGAGGCGAGAGCGAACGGCGGGAATTTAATATAACCGCATACGACCGCAAACGAATTCATATTAATATAATAGACGTCCCATTTATAGGTATTGTTACAAATTGACGAACCCAACAGTGGGGCTTAAGATCGAACAATTTATTTATACTAATAATTGATATAACTCATCTCCTCATATATTATAGTGTTACAATAGTGAACTTATTAGTTGGAACGAGAGTCTTCAGCCTTTCTGCAGCCGGTTAAGCCTCTTCGGGTACATATTCTCGGGTGCATTACGTGTACGAACCTTAAATTTAGTTATGCCTAATCTGCTTCTGCCATCTTCTCCTTCTTCTATTTCTTCCTGTCCAGCTTCAGTTTCTCAGTTTTAAGAGTTACGCCAGATTGTTTTACTGGACGGTTGCCGCTCTAAAAGCGTCTTTTAGCCGATGATATTCTTTCATAGGTTGAGCGTGTCCGTACTACATTGGGATTCTTTTCTTTTAAGGTCTTTTGAGGTGAAGCACGTTATCCCTATGAGTCGGTCCCTATTTCCTCCTTCCTTATACAGTACTTCTGCGTGAGCTAGGAACGTCTTCTCGATTTGTATTGTTCTTATTGTGTCTGTAATTCTTTTTCAAAGAAAGAACATTTCCGCTCCGTATAGTATCACATTCCCTACAGTGGCTCAGCAAGGAAGGTTTGTAGGGTTAAACCGCTCGTTGGATAAAGAAAAAAGGAAATGTCAAAACTGAAAAAAATGTGCCGATAGAAATGTAGTCTAATAAGTCGAAATAAACAATTAAGCTATGTGACTCGAATATTTTTTATTTTAATTTTAATTTAGCCGACGGACGTTTGCCATCACAGAAAAATATAAATGCAACGTTTCAGATTTCTGTAGTTTCAGTCATTTAATTCAGAATTCAAATGTCTACGACCATTTCTAATTGAGTTAAGCTACAACCGTCTTGTCAGTACGAATTCGCTTCGGTAAATGTTGTCTGATGGTTGAGAGATGATTCAAAAGTTTAGCCGAGTTCTTGATGTTGTTTCCTCTTATCGAGTAGGAAGAAAGGTACCCTTGGAATATTCATTCAGCCTGCAGAGTATTCAACTGGGTTCACTATATTTTATAGCACAGTAATTTATTACACAGCAACTTAAACAATTTCTAGATTAACCAGCTTTGCTTGGTATTCGAACCTTACACAGATATGTGTCTATCGTTTTTAAGCACCGTATGTTTTTGATCCATATTTAATAAATTTTAATTTTTCAAAAATGTTATGCTTTATATTGTAGTGAGAATCCTATCTAACAGCCCAGAACATTCTCTACCCCCCCTCGGCTAGTGTGACAGGTGTTGCCACAGTCAAGGCGGCGTTCAAGTTTGTTCTAGATTCTTCAAGAGGTCACTTGAGATACGCATTAGCGTCAGCATTAAGTGGCGTACACCTTGAGGATGGAAGATTTCTAGAAGGCGTGCGCTACTTATAAAAAGGCAGGCTGCCGGCTTATGAGTTCAGTGGTGTTGAGCGATTTCTTTACCGCGGATCGAGTCTTTGTAGCGAAGTGTTGTTGTGTAGAATGCTTTATACTTGACATTATTATTGGGTGTGGACACATTTTACTTGAATGATAGTAAGAGACTATCTTGTTGATTACAAATTATTAATTGTGATAATAAAGCTGATTATTAGTGATTTCATTGGTGTCTTGTACATTGTTTTCCACTGTACCATACGACGATCAGCTAGACCGTCATAACAATATTAACATTTCGAAAACAAATCAACAGTAGAAATCTTAAGATATGTCCGTTATTGCTACGTACGCAAACCTAAGACCAAACGCGGTGTTCGGAACGGTGTTTAAAAGCGCTCCGCAGCCTGTACCGGTGAGTTTATTTATATAATAACTTCAGTAATCAAGTATTTGCGTTCCCTGTAGCCCGATTTTGAAACGCTTCCTTCTGAGCACTGGACCTGTGTGCCCATTTTGTACACCTTTTTATTTATTTCTCTGGCAGAAAATAACAGACCGATTTAATTCCATTTGCTACAAATATTTTCAGACACGCAGGTATACACGGAGGCGAAGTTGTAAAAAAATTCTTACAAACATTTGACACTATTGGTGTCTGCGAAAAATGGGAAAAATTTGTATTAGATTTCTTTTATATACATCGTTTATTTTATTTATACTCTAACGATGGAACCCTCTCGAACAGCCGAGGACGTCCTTCCATCTGCTCTCCGCTAGTCGAGCAGGTGTAGCCTCAGTCAAGGCCGCACTCAAGTACGTTCCAGACTGTTCCGGAGAGCACCTGAAATACGCACTCCGCAGTGAGGGTGGAAAGTTATTCTCTAACACCTGCGCTACCTGTATAAGCCACAGCAGCCGGCTTTGTAAGTCAGTTACGTTGAGCGATTTCTTTAGTGCGGATCGAGTGATTAGTGAAAAGTGATTACTGTGGTATAATTAGTGCGGGGCTCAATAGTAGACATTATTATTGCGTGTGGACAAATTTAACTTGAATTACTGTATGAGAGTATCTTGTTGATTTCTAATTGTTACTTGTGACTCATAAAAGCTGATAATTAGTGATTTAATTGGTGTCTGTATTTGTTTCCACCGTACCATACGACGATCAGCGAGACCGTCGTAACAGTAAGCTAGTGTAGGACGTCGTATTTATTGTTTCATGACTTTATTAGGTTGTACTCTGTATCCCTTGATGTAACCCTTTTGTTTTTATGCTTGTTTACCTGATTAAAGAAAAAAGTTAACATGACAATTTCTGTGCAGTAGACAAGAACCATGGCGTTTGTAGGCGATCACCCCTTGGGGACTAAGATTGATTGGATAATGAGAGTGGTAGAGCAGGTGTCACGTTTCCGATATCTTGGCTGTGACGTCAGTTATAATATTTATAATGTGGATTACGATGCTGATCACGAGTTGGCTAACTTTCAGTAAATATGTGACACAATTCGACGAGCGCTTTCAAAAAAAAAAAAGAAGAAGAGACTCGACAAACATTTTATAAGATAACGGCTGTGCCAGTGTTACTGTATGTTCGTTGGGTTCCGGCAATAAAACATCTGAGTAGGATACAGGCATCTGGTAAAGGCTGCACACGGAGGGGTAGACTCTACAATGAAGACTTTCGTAAAGAGTTGAACATTTTTAATATCTAAGATCGTATTGCAGAGGACAAAGAGATAAGGACTGCTCATCTGAATAGGATGCCAGACGGCAGGTTGCTCAAAAACGTTTGGCGCTACAAGCGTGTTGCACAGCGAAGTATAGGAAGCCCTAGGAAGCGTCGATGATGTGTATATATTGCTTTGGGACTGGAACAGACGATTCGCCTAGTCCCTGATAGAAGAACAAGTAGAGGAAGAAAAAAATAAATAGGAAATAACGGGATCGCCTTCATATTTTTGTAGTTTTATTTGCAAAACTCTAAACCCAAACGGAAAGCCTTGCTGCGTCCCTAGTACTATGATACGTAATATAAACATAATCACTATCACTGTCCGTTTCTCGTCGGACTTTCCAATCACAACGTATTCACAGTTCTTTGTCGTTTCCTCCATTGCGATTCTAATTCCGACAGTTTCATCACTGTGTACTTCTGTTGTCTATATTGACCCAAAATACTTGAAATCGTCCAATCTGCCACCTCGAGTATTGCAACATCATCTTCTAGAAGCATATTATACCACGTTTAGACTTCAAGAGAGACTCGGAATTTTTCCTAACAAACAAAATATAAATTCGGACGTAACGAATGTTGCACAGCCACATTCGTTTGAATCCACCATTTACAAACAGTAGCTTACAAACTTGTGCGAAAGTGACAAGCTGACAAATTGTTTGCGCAAGCGGAGAAATTATCGCGGTTACCGAATGCGACGTAGCCTGAGTGCTACGCTTTCCAACGATGGATGTGCTTTTAAATATTGCCTTTTTCACAAATATAAACCCACGCACACGCGCGCGTGCTTACGTATGCACGCCACAAGCCGTGAAACCGCCTTCGGTTTTACTGACTTCTCTGTAATGTAATATTTTTGTAGCCTTGTACTTTCAATTTATCACTGCTGCAATTTCTATAATAGTCGTATACAGAAATATAATGTAATACAATCGACAATCTGTAGGCCAATAGTTGTATTATAAATATAGTTTCATCGAGCATTTTAGCACAATTGTTCACAGAATTATCTAAAAACTTACATCCGGTCGTTGAGAGATTCGGTGATAACCAAACGAATAAAGGGAAGAGTAGTGTATTTAAGATTTAAGAGAAAAACATACTGAAAAGTCTGCGTGCATTGGGTTGAATAAGTATATAACACAACGAAAACCTAAGGAAAAGGGTATACAGATTTTTAAGTGGCCAAGGGATCAGTTACCATTGTCATTTATGTTTTCTAAAAATTTCGTTACTCATCACATACCCAAGTAGTACTGACTAGAGATGGGCCGATATACCTATAACAGGTATTTTGGAACGATTATTTTTGTGGAACGGATATAACAGTGACTGTAAAGTTGAAATACCTGTTCCGATTCAACGATAACTGAAAAGTCGAAATACCCGTTCCGATTATTCGCGGGACCCCCTCCCCTACGCAGCTAACAAATAAACGAGTGAAAAGTCACTGTTATTCGTGCTGAATACTTGACTCTGCGCATGTGCCGATTGCCATATAAGTACGAAACGAATCAAAAGAGCGAGGTTCAGAATATCTCTATGCCAAAGAGACGAAGCTCTTTTTAATAAATGTAAAAATTCATACTGATTTTACATTTATTCTCGTGTGTTATGCAGATATATAATACAGATTATAATAACAAATTATATATTATACTAGTAACCAACTTGGTAAATTTTGAAAAAGCGAATTATATTGTGTTATAACCTACAGAGTACAGAGTGGCTGATAGGCTATATATAGTACTTTCTGTTAATGTGATTTCGGAAATGATTTTTGTTTGTAAAATTGTTTTTATTCTCATTAACTCTTGTGGCTTACTGTTGTGTTTTTATTATATGTTTCCGACGTTTTTTTGACATTATTTGTTATGCTACTACGTGCACTCTAAATTACATCGCCTGAGTTTCGCAACTGATTTGTGTAACCAAAATGTAATCAAAAATTTAAAAATTATAGTATAATATTAAATTTTTAGTAATAATATTAAATTATATTTAGCAATAATATTATAATTTACAAGCCTAATACAAAATCTATGTCAGTTTGTTCACTCCTAGTGAAAACTTAAATTAGTATTCCCAAAGGGAGATAGGCCTATGAATTCTGTTTCTTATTTTATTTTAAACAGTAACATCTTAATAAAGTCATAGTGTAAAGTAATACTGTTAATACGTTTAGTTTCAATTTATTTCTTGTAACAAATTATATAATACAAGTATATGTATAATAGGTATATAATGACAGGTATTTGTACGCCTTATTTTTTTGGAACGATTTCGTTTGTACCTGTTATTTTCAAATAACAGTTTAGCACACCTCTAATACTGACTGTCGTTTTAAAATTTGGTCCCGCTAAGGAAAGTTTCAATAAGGCTCAACAGTGGCCTAGATACGTCGTTTGTTGTAGAGGATGATTAAGTATTGAGTGATCGAACTCCAGCTGATGGCAAAGTAAACCAGGAGGGATGCGGACGTTGGCGCGCTCTGTTCGTCTGTTGTTTCATTTTTGAACTACAAAGTGACTTGCAGTGAAATAAATAACGTTATTATAGTGACGACTTTATGTCACTTGTCAAAATAACGTTATTATAGTGACGACTTTATGTCACTTGTCACGTAGACCATTTACGTCTACTTTAACGTAAGCAACATTTTCCCAACTTACAATCTGGATGTTACAAAGTTTTGCATTTCTCTTGCCCCATTCGTATACGTGTATTAATTATTAAATTAAAACTAACTTATATTTTTTTAATATGGTGCGTTTAAGAAGTTGAAAATTTGGTTATAAAATGGCAATACTGTTACGACGGTTTAGTGATCGTCGTATGGTACAGTGGAAAACAAAATACAAGACATCAATTAAGTCACTAATCACCAGCTTTAATTATCATAGTTAAACAGTTTGTAATCAACAAGATAGTCTCTTACAACAAATCAAATAAAAATTGTTCACACGCAATAAAAATGTCAACTGATATAAAATACAATTGTATTAGTACAATTGTCCCGCACAATTATAAAACACATAACACCTCGCCACAATATTTCGAACCGCACTCTGTAATCGCCACTCAAACCGCGCTGTGTAATCGCCCGACAATAACTAACCTGACCGTTGCTGAATAGCTGTATTTTACCCCGCTGATTTCCAGAATACTCTGTCACTTTGGATGACTTGTTAAACAAACAGGCGCTCTCGAGAATCCACTAGAAACAGTGTCCTTGAACACACTGCGCTGACCGGTATGGTCTGGTATAGACCCGATAGTTGACGTGTAATTGTCTTTCTCCCAAAGTAGCAGCCTTATGTCGCACACACACACACACACACACACACACACACACACACACACACACACACACACACACACACACACACACACACACACACACACACACACACACACACACACACACACACACACACACACACACACACACACACACACACACACACACACACACACACACATTACAGCTGGAATATTCGAGAAACTTGTAGAACGTTCCGTATTACGTAACACTTTTCCGCATTGCGTAACAATATTTTTTTGAAATTTTTCCCGTTTGATCTGAATCAGAGTAGTAATAAAAGAAAGATAATTTTTGAAAATTTCGTCAAGATATCTGCAGCCGAATTGAAACCATAGATACGTGAAATGAAGTAAAGAAAAAGAGTATATATATATATATATATATATGCATAACATTCCTCCTTTAAAGAATGGTGACCAAATTTTGCAGTCTTAGCTGATCCCCTTAATATATCTTTTTCATCCCAGCTTCTGTTCCGGAATCAGTTGTTCCAAATCATTGAGTGTTCGGAATTAATCGAATTCCCTTGCAAGTATAATGCCACGGATTCAGTCATGGTCTTTCTGGTACTAAGCAATTCACAGGATCACCTTTACTAAACAAAATATAGTATCATACACTCTCAAGCAGGTACAGTCCAAATAAAGCACCCAAATATCTCATTATTATCAAAGTCCACTTTCCCATGAGCGCATTTCCATAGAAGGTCAGAATCCACTAGACCTTGAACGAATAACATCTTCGTGGTTTTCGTCGCACGGTCTGAAACGAAAGTGTTTTTATTTTACTGGTTGACCATCACAGAACAGGACAGGTTCTGAAGAAAAAGTTAAATTTCTTATCTCTTTTTTAAGCATTTATGTTTAAAAATTTTGAAATTTTTTAAACTGGATATTCAGATTTTCATTAAAATTCTCCTTAATTTAATATCGCACATTGATTTTAGCGATTTTTTCACAATTTTGACCATCCTGTTTGGTTAAACAGACCAATTTTTGCCTGTTTAACTCTTTTTTGTTGTAAAGAGTGTTTAACTGTTAGTTTTTAGGGGAAATTGCATAACTTAATGGTAAATTTATAAATGATCTAAAAACCAGTGACTTGGCGTATGTACGGCTGAGTTTAATAAACGTTTCATTATCTCTTGCCTTATTAACTAGTTAGCTCTAGTTTGTTAAAGCATATTTCCTTCCGGCATCAAACAGAACATTAAAGGGTTTATTTTTGTAATAGTTTCGTAGTGTATTTACTGATGTTGATAATGCATTCATACTTGATGATTTATAAAACGTTTGTAGTTATTAGTTCGTATACGTTAGCGAAATCCTCGCCGTGAAAAAATTAAACCAGAATCGAATTGCGGGTTCGTCACACTGTCGTACAAAAAAGTAATTAAAGTAAGATACCCTCTATATCCAGAGCATCACTCTAATTTAATCTAGTAATTCTAAAATTATATGCTGTGAAATTATCACGGAGCGTTACAAAATGTTAGACTAAATGACAAAGAGTTAAATGACCTTTTTTGTAAAAAATTTTATATTTAAAACATTATACATTAAACATATATTTTTTAAACACTTGCTAATGTAAAAAAATTACCGAATAAATACAAAATTTAAAATTTACTATACTATGTGATTGCTTGATTTCATCTATTTAAAATGGAAAGTAAATTGTATTCAAAGTAAAGATTTTTGCGGTACTATAGATTTTTACAGTATGTAGATGCACATGAAAGGAATCCCGTTGAGAGAAAAATCAAGAGTACAATTCGATAATCAAAGAAGTTGATCGAGTAAAGCAGTTTGGTAATTAGACAGTTTTGTTACAGAAGGCAATAGAAACCTGCTAGATCTTAAAAGCCTTGAACCCCGCTCAAATTTCGGACCCTCTCCGGGTCCGTACTGTCTGCGCCGGGTTTGAAGATTTTATTTAGTTAGGCGCTCGGCGAGCTTATGGTGTGTGTAAGCGGTTGGTTGTTTCCTAGGGTTTACTTGGTTAGGATAAACCAAAGGTGGGGCAACCAGAGTAGAAGTGAGGGTAGCTCCTGGACTGTTCGAGGGCTAGATCGTTGAATACTTCTGTCTCCAGCACGGCACCAGATTGCGAACCCCTAGTTTACACCGGAAACGGCGTCTCTAAAAAGGAGGCTAACACACACAACAGAGACTAGATTCAAGGACCATGAACGGGTTTGATCACCAGTCGGGTAAAAGGAATTTTTATATTATAGATGGTTAAATGTCACGGTCTTTTCAGAGGAATTTAGAGTTCTAAGTTATTTACTGTTTTAAACTATAAATAATTTAAACTTTGTCAGATTAACGTCAGATCCTGATATTACATCGAATTCAACCTCGAACATCGAACATTTCTCAAAATAAACTGGATAATTTAACTTGTACACTGGTGATCTTTTTGCCTCCATGTCCATGTTTAATTCATTTCTTGCTTCCAGGTTCCAACAGTTGCATCTCCTGAAATAAAAAACGCAGAACCACAAACATACAACAAAGTGCTCGTTATCCTAGTGTCTTTCTCTGTCACAATGTAAAGAAAGATACTACTAGCAATAATGACAAATCCCAACTGCTTTTCCAAAACAAAAAAACCGAAATTTAAAAATTTAAATATTAAGGCTGTGTTCACAAAAAAAAGATCTGTTTTTTTTTGTTAAACGAAATGGCTAAACTATTGAATTTGCATTCATTAAAACTAAATAAGTGAAGTGCAGTTATCAGCGTGTGACCACACAGAGCACCGAGTTGATAGTTTGTCGCGCGCTCAGGGAGTTAAAATTAAAATTGCACCACTGTCCTAGTTAGTTAAAGCTGAAGTGTTCTCGTGTCAAACTAGCGTCATCACGTGTATGATCATCACGTGTACTGTCAGGACGTGTATGTCTAATTCGAGAGATGGACTGTCATCAGAGAAAAGTGCTTCCTTTGTACCGTTTAGAGGTTTCAGAGTAATTGTATGCCAAGCTTTATTATTATACATATTCTATACGTCATTGGGATACAATGTTGGTACGTCAAGTCCACTTCCCGGCTGACGAGACCAGGCTCTGATGACGTGTAGTTGAATCCACGACATCCGTTTGTAAACAAATGGGCTGACCCCAAGTGGTTCTTCATAATAAAAATAATACACATATGCACACATTGTACAATACCCAGTGCTTTCGTTAAATTAAATTATATAATTATATGGCCCGCCACAACTTCTAAAATGCATTCATTATTTTCTGCTACAATACAACGAGCTGTTGAAGTCGTTTTGACCAGACGGATTGCTCCAACCTTGCATGCTTAATAATTTTCGGTAAAATTACCTTCAGGGCTGATTTCTCATAGTTCTTCCCTTGAAACATCATTCATATTCAATGGTCCTCTGTTCAACGGTACCTCGGACTCAGTCGGCGGAGGAGCCGAGCAGGACACAGAGAGCAGAAGTCCACTGAAGATGACTATCGCAGTTGCAGTCACAACGTCTGGTGTGTTATGGTGTTCTAGGAAAAGGACCTCGGCCAAACACCCCGGAACATAAATTTTTTTTACTGAAAATGACTGAGGCCACGAAAGTTTTAATGTTATAATAATTCTTATCATTGTTTACGTTTACTGCAAGCTTAAACGGCGCGGACTGTGCACATTTTCGGGGTTCGTCGCTGAATGTAAGTCATGTAGGCTATGTAGAATACGATATACTGCAAACATCAAATCACCTTGCGACAAGTCTGTACTGATAATTTAAGAAATTTCGTTATTCGCCTTACAACTTAGACAGTTGACGTTTCTCATTAAAAACTTTTTTTTTAATTTTAGTCGTAATCAGTTGTCGTTAGATATTCTTAACTGTTAATATGGAATTTTAGAAACACAGGGAAGACAGCCACATCCTCCTCGATGCATTTTATAATTCAGTTTCATGGTCAATCAGTTTGTTATATTACTGCTCAAAGTGCGGTCTGTTACCTCATGCTCATATGTGAACATCCATAAAGTTGGAACCCCACAGTTACCGGTCACTGGCGGTGAATGAGAGACTGCTTTTACTTCCACGTTACATAAGAAAAAAATCGTGTTCGAGATAACGGCTGATTCTGATAGTACTACCCTCAAAACATGAAGAAAAGTCATTTATCGAAAAGTGTCTGTGTGTAGAATTTTTTCTGTGGCAGACAATAACAGCCGCAAATTCAAACAGAATTGGTTAGGACTCGAGGCCTATTGATTTTGGTGAAGATCGGTTACGGGGAAAGGGTAGTTTACCTGTGACGTTTTATGTTTCAACAAGAGTAAAGTACTTAATTTTGATAAATAAAGTATTCTGATAAGATCATAATAGTCCACTATAGAAACGTAAAGACCTAGATGAAATATCTATAAATGAAGAGGCTAGTTGAACGGGATGGGGGTAATTTTCGAAAATGATTTTAAGTATAAATCTTAGAACATGGAAGTCATGTATGGTTCTCCATACCGATATTTAAGAAGTGTAGGCAATACCCTACTGATGAGCATAGTTCAATGATCATTAAAACAGAATCAACGCTCATGAGGATCACTCAGTGTTTTATTATAAATGTGTACCTTACGCGTCAGAATAATAAACATTACGTAATTGCGATTGTTAACAGAATTAAATTGTGTTTGATTTAATTATGCGTTGTTATCGCAGGCTAATGCTTCGGGACATGTTTGGAGTGTCCAACTAATTTCGTTTTATTAATTTCTGAAAATCTGTTAACATCCGATAGCGCGTTACCAAACTGAATAATACCCAACGTTTTTGTCATATAAATTTTTGACAAACAATATCTAAACACTATACCCTAAACCCTTTATTACTTTCCGTCAAGCGTGGCATATGGTTTAACCAGCTTTATCACAAATGATAGATAAAGTTAATTGTGGGCATCTAAATGTAATGTTGACACAACCTTTTTACACACTGTTTATTGTACTAATAAACCGTCTAATGTACTACACTTATAATGTACTTGAGACAAATTTAGGGTTAGAATATTTATTCGCACCTGGTATACAATCTGCCAGAAATACAACTTTAAGACCTCAAATACTAGACAAAAATAATGGGCTTCCTAGGGAAGAAGCCTGTAAGAGCAGAAATTGTAATTGATAATACTGTTCTAGAGCAGGTATCATTTTGAATGTGACATCTCATATAGGAAGGACGACAATATCGAGAGAAAGTTAAATAAATTTAATTATACCTGTGGAACAATAAGACGACTATTGAACAATAAAACGCAGAGGGGGACACAGCTAAAGTTTTATAAAGTCGTGGCTGTGACGACTTTAATGTATAGAAGTGAAACACGGACTATCCTGCAAAAAGATATTTGAAAAATACAGGCCTCGGAAATAAAATGTTTAAGAGCAGTTAAGGGATGTAGTTTGAGAGAGCATCTACTAAACGACGACATAAGGGAAGTCCTGAAGTTACAGTCGGTTCTGGAGAGAATAAATAAATACAGGCAGAATTGGAAGTCCCATGTGGAACGCACGATAGACACGCTTATTCCTAAACAAGCGTGGAAGACCCTGGAGAAAATTGTCAGAGACTTTGTGAAGTCGGAACGGGCTACAGCCCAAGGCATGTAGTGAAGAAGAAGAAGAAGAAGAAGAAGAAGAAGAAGAAGAAGAAGAAGAAGAAGAAAAAGAAGAAGAATATTTATTCGCAGATGATGTGAAGACTGTGAAGTTTTCAGAGGTGAAACGGAAATTCTATCCGTTTGGAACATGGATCAGTCCATAATAGTTACCTCCACAGACCCAATGCCTGTTTGGTTTTTCAAAAATAAATACAGTTTAAAATTTCAAAAATTTAAAATAAATGTATTTTAAGATAATTATATTTTTTAGTTTAGCAGAAACAAAAAAATGTAACCTTGTCGCTCGTAGGTGTTACTCACATCCTGGCAGTAGTATATAGATAAAGAATGCACATATTCTTGGAAGCTTTCATGTATCACATATCAGTTGCCTTTTATGTAGTTTTAAAATTTTGAAACAAGATTTTTTAATTTAATTTTCTCCACAGGTTATTGGAACGTTTTTCGAACGATAGTAAGATAAAGATTAGTGCTGGTGTTTGATTTTGGCAAATGTTTAGTTTTGTAGTGGACCTGATGAGGAGCAAAATTTAATAAGTAGTAGTAAATTTTTGTAATTATTAGGTTTTTACTTTCATATATTTTTTTATCTAATTTATTTTTGGATCCAAGAGGTTCCGGAACGCCGTTCCGGAGCGTTCCCCCTGAAATCAAGCCCTGGATAGCTGCAAGGAATGTTAGAGGGATCAGTGGTAAATAATTGGAAATAGCAGAAGTATTTAACTCCAATAATATATGTTTAAATCTAGTTGAGTTTTAATTTTTAAGAAAGCTTTCTGAATTGAAGAAACCTTCAAGGCACGAAAATCAGTATAAAACTCTATCGTCGATGATATGAGACTAGCAGTGTTTAAAAATCCGAAAGCATGCTTAAGAGTAAATAGCATATTTTAGACACGTGACAGGCGGCACTTGGATAAGGCTAGATTAAGGACTCTCCACTCGCCGTAATCCTGTACCGAGTGTCACAGTTATTGTTCACAGAGGCTAAGTTAATAACGTCTTCAGAAACGGGGCCGCGCTGTTAATCCTCACAGGCTTAACAGCAGCGTACTCTGAGAGGTGTAATAATATAGCACGAGTTTTGTGTCACTGGAGGCTACTTCGCACAAATAAATTGTATTTAGCTCTGTTCCTGAACTTGTTGACTTGATAAGTAAAAACTAAAATTAAAATAAAAAGTGCATATCTAAAAATGCGAAATAAGGCATTACAGTACAGTAGTGAAGCCAGAAGTCCTATATGCAAGTGAATGTCTAGCATTGAATTATAATTTAGACAAACTAGAAATATTGGAAAGATGAATTATTAGAAAATATTAGGACCACGAAAAACTTCAGAAGGTTAGCAATTAAGAAGTAATGATGAAATATATCAAAGTATAGGAAATATAACAGAAACAATGAGAATAAGAAGACTATTATTCTTTGGATATTTATGTAGAATGGATGACAATAGGTTAAAAAAGCAGATCTTTAAATATCTATGGGGGAAAAAGTCAACATTAAGTTGGATTAAAGAAGTCCAAAAGGATTTAGAAAAAAATAACATACACGCAGAAGAAGCAATTGAAAGATGTTTTTTGAGCAAAAGTGTTAAAAGTGGAAGGAGTCCAGAAAAAGAAAAAAAACAAAAAAAAAACTGAAGTTAAAACTGTATTCAGAAGTTTAAAACTACAGCTAATTATAAAAAAAAACAAATTATCTCTTGCAAGGAATAAATTACTGTAAGTAAGTGCCTTATGCAGATATTTTTAACATTTGCTTTCCTAAGTTATTATTCCTAGTTTAAACAGACGTATAGCACACACACACACACACACACACACACACACACGCAAATAGCGTTTGAGAAATTCACATCTATCGTTGTAAGGCTTTTGTTGATCCAAGTGATTTTCTCCTGCTGTAAAGGTGGAACGACTGGTAAAGGTGTGTTGATTGGTTTGAACCTTATCTTATTTCCGACTGTTTGTCACGTGTAACTCGTATTTATTGCACTGCACGTTGTGACGAATCGAAGAATCGGTTCCCGGACTGCATGTATTCCTAGACTATAATACCGTTTGTTGTGAGCATTCAGTTTTAAATTTCTGTTGATCATCATATTAGTTTGCTAACGTCAAAAGTTTCTGTTGTGTTCAGTCTCGTCTGTATGCTGGGCTATAACGTTATAACGGATCAACGCTCTAAATCTCCTGACCCTCTGGCTCAGGCGAAGATTAGACACATCAATGTATTGAGTCTCGGCAGTCCTGTCTGCTCAGTCTGGGCAGTCCTGTCGAGTATACTCATAACATTCAGTTCCTGCCGTATATCTGTGTTTCTTCTATGATCGTGGAGAGTGTACCCCGCCACATGCCTGACAAATCACATTTCAGCCACTTGGGTACGGCTGACCTGGCCTTTCGTTAAAGTATAATTCTCAGACCTATAAAGCAGTGCGGGAAGGGCCATCACCTTGTAGAATGTTAGGCGCGTTTCTTTACGTACAGACTTAAGAGTTCGCCTAATGGTCTCTCACATAAGGTTGTACTTATGCAACTTATTCACAACGTCGTTGCTTGTATCATAAAACACACACTAGAGCCTAGGTATTTTAAATTGCTGTCTTCTCCAGGACATCTATAATAATGTTTGCCCTTACGGAACCAGTTTCACGAAAAGCCATCTCACCTTGGTCTTAAGTGTAGATATTTGTAATCCAGAGTCTTTGCAGATTCTATTTAGCAAATGTATACCCACCTGCAACCTGTTTTCCGGGTCTGTCAGAATAGCCTGATCGTCCGGAAACAACGAAGTGTCAATTGCAGCGTAGCCAATCATAAAATGCTCCGGAAGACATATATAACAGTTTTGTATGACATCTGAATATGTATCCGACTTCGTCATATGTTTTGTATGGCGTCAGTATATAAATTGACACAATTCACACATTAACATACATTGATGATTACACGGTTACTTTTGCTAACGGAAACAATACCAAAAAAGCATTTGGAGAGGCCAAAAATCTAGCGACAAATAAACATCTGGACAATGAAATAGAGAATTAATGTCAATCGAGTGAATCCGTTCATATTGATTTTGCATAAAGAAAAGAATATTTTCAGGTAAAAACTGATAACACTAGCATTCCATACAGCCAAGTTTCTTGTAACGAATCTCGATTTATTTGGAAGTCGCTAAGCATCTCGTCGGTAGAATACAGAAAGCGGAAGCTAGGAATACAGTAAACTCAATGGAAACTCAATGGAAAAATCCCTGCCTGAAGAGAATTAGGAAGAGGCAGGGTCTAACATGTGTGTATGTGTGTATTTCCACGCGTTCAACTGATGTTGACCTCGCTATGTACGGAGCGTATCAAAAAGAAAAGGAACAACCTGGTTCTTAAATACGGTACAAAGAAACGCGTATCTTAAAGCCGTAATTATGAATCTATGGTATGGGGTTGTGTCATAAAAATGTCATAATAACAAAAATCAGCTTTTCCAGGAAAAAGCTCTCAGAAAAATTGTCGGTGGGCCGTAATATTTCAAAAACGATAGTTAAGATTTGAAAATAACTACAATGATAGGAAGAGTTAGTAACGACACATACTCACGCGAACACCGAGGTACTGCAGCTGCTGAAAAATGCCGACCTAACGGCGAGACTCTAAACTTTAAACTTTTGTAGTGACATGTAAACAATGTAAACAATTAAAATTTATTTTATTTTAGGACCTAAGACCACAGGGGATGTCTTATTTGGATTAAGATTAAGATTTTAATGATAAATTGTATATTGTAGGAAATGCAAACCTTAGAAGAAAGCACGGCTTCTAATGGCAATGGTATTTCTTATGAGCGTTGTCGCCACGACGTACTTTCATAAGTTATGTCCTTGTGCGTGGAGTGGAGTGACAGTATATTATTCAGTAACTGCGGCTTATCACCTTCAACGATGCCGACCCGTGTCGTGCCGTCGGCATTTTTATATCAGTGCAGGCATTTGTTTAAGAGATACAAGAATGTGTCAACAAAGCAGCTACATAGGCAGAGATAAAACGGTCATTAAAGTTGATAAGAGTTGCTTCGATAGCTGACGTTAACTGTTTTGGCGATTTCAAAATAGACAGATAAGTGTTTCATTATTAGGAGATCACAGAAGCGCGCGCGTTTAACTTACTGACAACTACCACATATTTTTTCCTGTGAATGCGTTCAAACATTGTTGCGTGCATGTAACATAAGAAAGAGAGATAAATAGGTAGATATACTGTTTCCGTTATTAGTTCAATCCTGATGTAAACAAACAGGCGTGGCATATCTGAAATGCTACTTGCTGCTTGATTTAGAGGCGTGTCACTCTGACAGAAGGAGTATAGATAGGGTATGTATAATATTGATACTGTATAAACACATGTAAATTGTAATAATTTATCCTGACCAAAGTAAAATTTGTGTGACTGTGTCAGACCAACAGGGAAATATAACACCAGTTCTTTTATTAACGGTTAAAAATCACAATAAAACAAAAAGTAAAGTTTATTTAAACGCATATAGAAGCTGTGATAATTACCAGTGTATTATATATTATCCGTTGCTGTCAGAGGGTAATTCAATCCTTTCCATATCTGTGTCGGAACTTGTATAATCACTTTAATCAGCGTTAATATTGATAAGACTGTCCACAACGACGTAGGTAATGTGCGCCAACTCCCAGAAGTTATCTTCTTTCTTGATTATATGCACATATAATGACGGTACTTGTCCGCTGTTGTTTCATTTACCTCCTTCTCTGTCAGTTGCTTTATATCAGACAGCTTATATATGTTGTGTTGTGACGGGCAACATATCCTTTCAACTGGCTGCATATTAATTCAGTAGGATTTAGAATACAGTAATAAGGAGGAAGTCTCAAAACGACGTGCCCCGATTTAAGAACTCTCACATGACTATACAGAGATTATGTACATGCGCGTAATACATGACTGTGTGAACAGCGTCAACGCTCCTGACCAATAGCACTTCAGATTTGCCACGTGGGTTTGTTTACATCAGGATTGAACTAAGAACGGAAATAGTATAGATAGGTAAATAGATAGATAGACAGAGAGAGAGAGAGAGAGAGAGAGAGAGAGAGAGAGAGAGAGAGAGAGAGAGAGAGAGAGAGAGAGAGAGAGAGAGAGAGAGAGAGAGAGAGAGAGAGAGAGAGAGAGAGAGAGAGAGAGAGAGAGAGAGAGTGTAAAGAGTGAGAAACAGAGGAGGGAATATCTGTGAGGCACGCGTAGTGTCTCGACCACAATACAATAATGGCGTTAGTTTGTCAACCACAATGCTTTTTTGTAAGGTTTGCGCATACTTGAGTTGATACAACGGACTAATAGCGACTGACTAGTTTATTACAGTTGACAGTGAGCGGGTCTAGCGCTTGGCTGCAATGAAATGGGCTCATATTCTGTCCTCGATAACACCCTAACATTCGGGGGGCTTTTACCCATTCCAGTTTTATTCAGCCAATAAAAATAATCAGCGAGGCGGGGAACGGGGGTTAACAAACTAACAAACATCCTGAGACAATAATGGATAGTAAAGCTTAATGCTAGCTGAAGTATCTTTTTCCTATGCCGAGTTGTTAACGTAGGCATGCATACTGCTACATCGATGGTCAGAAAGTCTTACTTTATTATTAGTAATAAGAAAAATGGGTATGGAGAATCTTACATGACTTTCATGTTGTAAGATTTATATTTAAAATCATTTACTAGAATTCGTTTTGATAATTTCTAAAAAAATTATCCCCACCATGTAAATCAACTTTTATGTTTAACAAATTAAAATGAAATATTTCCATAAAAGCTACTTCTTTGTTGGCGATAACGTAGTACGCATTTAAATAAAAAATTATCTCCCCCCCACTTCAACTATCATTTTTATTTTTAAAAAATTACCCCCTCTCCCTTGAACTACCCTTTTAATTTATAGATATTTCGTCTATTTTTCTACGGTGGATAATTATGATCTTCTTTTCAGGATATTTTGTTTATTAAAATTAAGTACTTTACTCTTCTTAAGCGTAAAACGTTGGTAGTAAACTACCCCTTCCCCTTAACCCATCTTCACCAAAATCAGTAGACCTCGAGTCCTCTACAATTCGTGCATATATGCAAATCATTATTTCATTCAGTTTGAATTTGCGGCAGTTATCGTTCGCCATATAAAAAAATTCTACACACAGACACACACTTTTTGGAAAATGATTTTTCCTCATGTTTTGATGGTTGTAAAATTAGAATCAGCCCTTACCTCGAACACGATTTTTTTCGCGATCACCATACTTCCATTTCCTTATTGAACATGGAAGTAAAAAAATATACTATATTTATAATAAGGACAAATAAATTTATTATTACTAAAACATGAAAACATAGCGTGGAAGTCGCTAAGCATCTCGTTGGTAGAATGCAGAAAGTAGAAGGAAGGAATACTGTAAATTCAAAGTGAAAATCCCTGCCTGAGGAGAATTAGGAAAATGCAGAGTCTAAAGCGTGTGAGAGAGCATGTGTATGTGTGTGTTTCTACTTTAACTGAACAGCAGCCGTTTGAACAAAAGCATCTGTAAACGTCTAATGCTGTGAGGACAAAAGACACAACTACGACAAAAAAACTTCACCTTAATTACGGAAATCCTTTACGCCGAATTCGACTGCTGTGATTCACCTGTTGATATTTCGTGTGTAAGATTTATTTTATATGTTGCCCTACGGAAACGTATTACCGTGTTACTGGTGATTATAATCACAGAGTCAATAATTAGCTTTATCTTGGTCACAGAATAATAAGTTGTTTCTCTCGCACTTCAGTATTATTTCCCATTTCTCTGAGAACAGTTCACGATATTTTTGTTTTACAAAAATCTTACATGATGTGTTTCGTAGGCTTACACGGCCGGAGTGAATGTTGTTAAAGTTCCTTCCCTGGCTGTTTGGCCGTGGTCCAATGTTGTTAAAGTTCCTTCCCTGGCTGTTTGGCCGAGGTCCAATGTTGTTAAAGTTCCTTCCCTGGCTGTTTGGCCGTGGTCCAATGTTGTTAAAGTTCCTTCCCTGGCTGTTTGGCCGTGGTCCAATGTTGTTAAAGTTCCTTCCCGGGCTGTTTGGCCGTGGTCCAATGTTGTTAAAGTTCCTTCCCTGGCTGTTTGGCCGAGGTCCAATGTTGTTAAAGTTCCTTCCCGGGCTGTTTAGCCGTGGTCCAATGTTGTTAAAGTTCCTTCCCGGGCTGTTTGGCCGTGGTCCAATGTTGTTAAAGTTCCTTCCCGGGCTGTTTGGCCGTGGTCCAATGTTTTCTGCAAAACCAGACGTTTCAGCAGTGCCATCGACTGCCATCATAAGTGAAAATCGACTACTCTAACGTGAAGTGGTATACGTTAGGGACCAGTACTGTGGCCACCACGAATACTGTAGTCACCAATACCATCTCACGTTAGCTTACTCGATTTTCACTGATGATGGCAGTCGATGGCACTCCCGAAACGTCTGGTTCTGCAGAAAACATTCGACCACGGCCAAACAGCTCGGGAAGGAATTTTAACAACAAAATTCTTACATCTTTTTTCACACATTTTTAGTTATAAAAATGTTTAATTCTAAGTAGTTCTCCACCTTTAGACATTACAGACACGTTTCTAAGGCATTCAGATTTGTAAGCCTTTCAATGTTTTGTATTATTATTCTCATAACGCCAGAATTATATATTGTGTGCATATTGGCCTGACATCTAAAATATCAAGTACGCTCATAATTTATACTAGCTTAACTTAATGTAAAACACAAGAAACAGACTGATTTGTAGAAATTTTGTGAAGTACAAAATACGCCTACCTGTCTTGTTTTCCGATGTAACAGAAGTTCTGTCGATTTTTCTGTTGTTGTTTCTTTGCGAAGTTTTTTTTGTTTGCTTTGTCTGAAGTTCATTGTCCAGGTTTTGCATTATTAAGCATTCTAGTTACACGATTTTTTCTAGCTGTTTCGTAGAAAGAAACAAATTTGAAATCTACTATCCTTTATGGTGAAAATGAGAACTTGTGAACCCCCGCCCTTTAGACAGATTACGTAAAGATGCTGTAAGGTAACACGGATTGTTTATTCAGAATCGTATAGTATATGATAATATGTGTGTGTGTGTGTGTGTGTGTGTGTGTGTGTGTGTGTGTGTGTGTGTGTGTGTGTGTGTGTGTGTGTGTGTGTGTGTGTCTGTTCAAGGTCTGTTGCTTATTTGTAAGTATGATGTTAATTATAAGAAAAAATATTTTATTAAAATCATGTAGCTAAGAAAAAATGTCTCAAATCGACCAGAAAAATTCTATTTTCAGTCCCTGAACAACCCAAAGAAAATATGTGTTCCACCTATTCATAAAAAACTATTCTTAATGTAAAATAACATTAAAAATATGAATCGTAAAGGCTTGTGTTCTATTTACCTACAGCTGCTTTATTTGGAGCTTCCGAAGGAATAACATTTTCAGTAGAATTTAAATGATTCTGAAGGACGATTAAAAAAACTCGTGTAGAACTTTTTTTGTACAAACAAAGGCAAGAAACGTGAAGAAATGGCACGTGCGACTATTTGAGGGCTGGGATGCAACATGTTATATAAAAGGTTTTTGTAATCCACGTTTAGAATATTTTCTAGTGAATATTAAAATGATAGTAACGAAAATTCTTAATGTCTCCATTTAACAATTCTTGCATAATTGTAACTTTAAGAGAGGTTACTAAATTGACGTTTTGCAAAAGAATAAATCAGACACACATTATAGGTAGATTTACCTCGTAGTTTTTGTTTTAATATAAAAATTGTATTTTGTAATTAACGATAATCGGAAACTCTGTTGCTTAAATAAAGTTGACCAGGAGATTTTAAATCAGTATTTAAATGCTCTCCAAAACAGGTTAAATTAGTTTGATGTTTTTCGACCAGTGTAGTTATTTAACTAACTATAAAGAACTTCTACAAGTAACTATTGGGAATTGACATAATAATTAATTACTGTACGTTGTAACAAAAAATTTTTCAATAAAAATCAAGGTTATAAACATCTGAAACGTAACTTCTTATTTAATTCATTCCGTTTGATAACAAAGGAATTCCAACAAATATTATATTGTAAGAATTTTAATATTTTGAAAAAAGTTGAAGTATCGCGTTGCGAAAGAGGAAGATATTACATTCCTTAAATAGCTGGTGAGATATCTCAACTATCTGTTTTAACAGACACATAACAAAAGTGCACGAACAGTCACAACAACTCTTTTTATACAGCTCCTTTTCTCTTTACAATCTGTCATTATTTATTTATTTTTTAAGCAAACCTATAATTACTTGTTAGTAATTCAAATTGAAGTGAAAAACTTTTTCAAAACTTTCTGTGTATAAAAAAAATGTATAGCCTACCTTTTTTATAGTTTACAAAGTTTTAATTTAATTAAACTGTTCATGTTATTTACAACTTAAAATCCAATACTGTTTTCATGTGACATACCGCCATAACGAAAGAAAGAAGAAAAGAGAACAGATATTAATACTGAAAGTGTTATTTATAGCGTTGCATCATGACACATTGAATAACAATGTGATGCGTAACGAGATTTAAATAGCACGTTACTGAATGTGATCAAAGTTTACATAGCTTGGCTTGGTTGCAAGTCTTCGTGCTTCGACCGTGGTCTACACAAACAAATGGAGCGCCGACCTCGCAGTTAGCTAATTATTTTATAGCGATTCTTTTGTGCATTGGGTAATTATTTGCTTCAAACTGCAACCGAATGTCTGCTTTTACACGAACATCAACATGTTAATAGACGTTGGAAGAGAATTTACACCAAATATCCAAACAACTAAAGGAGTCAGACATGTTTATTATTCACTTTTTAATAAGCAAGCCAATATGTGATTTGGATAATGATGAATTACAAAAAAGTAATTTGATTAGCTTAACACGCATTGCTTAACTCGATAAAGTACTCGGGGGGTCAGTATTACGGTGTGAAAGCATACACAGACAAAAGGGAATCAAAATACTGTGACGACGGAACGTTCTCGAACGTTCCCCGGCTAGCCGAGTAGGTGCGCGCTACTGCCAAGGCCATACTCAAGTATTTTCTAGAGTTTTCGAGTGCTAGTTAAAGACATATTATGTAACATTAGTCTAGAACCCTGCAGGCTATATATATAAGCGATAGCTGCCGCTTAGAAGTCAGTTTACGTTGGGCGATTTACTCACTGTGTTGCAAGTAGTTATTAGTGAAAAGATTGTTGTGCGGAACTTTATTAGTTGAGATTATTTTTGTGTGTGGACAAATTTAACTTGAATTATTGTACGAGACTACCTTGTTGATTACAAATTGTTATTTGTGACTCATTAAAGTTGATAATTCGTGATTTCATTGGTGTCTGTATTTTGTTTTCCACTTTACCGTCGATCAGTGAGATCGTCGTAGCAATACTATAATAAAATTTCGAAAAGTACGACATACGGTTATCCTTAGAAAAACGAAGGCTACACATTTTTGTGGAATATAGCTTACTACGGAAAACTAAAGAAGTAGTAAATAACAAGAGAGCTGAACATGTATAGGTATAAGTGTGAAAGCGGTACAGGAAAGAAGAACAATTCGTTTCCAAGAATATAGGGAACAATAAATATAGCAGTTAAAAACAACACAAGGTTACAAACAACAAACAAGCAGTTAAAAACAACGTTAAAACGGTTGACGTTCTATAAAACTATTGTGTCCGTAAACCTCGTATTTGAAGCGAAGTATGCATAAAAAAAAAAAATCGAACAGTGAATACAAATACAAGGAACAAAATTCACAGAAGAGAAAAAGGATGAACACGATTTGATGGGCATAGAAATGAGGATGCAAGAACTGAACTCTGCGTAACAACAACTAAAGTAACATGTACGTCATAGCGATGTGTTTAACGTGGTTTAACGTCGCAATTTAGAACGCCATGGAGCTGTGACGATTTAAATTGTCACAATAGTCATAAATAAAAAAAAATTTTAAATATTAAGGTTGCGAGCCATTAATCCATTTAAATCTCACTATAATAACATAAAAACCTGTATGTACTCAGTATGAGAGGAAGAAGTAATTAATAAGCCCAAAGATACTGTAATAAAAAAGCATATTGTAAATAGTTATTATTGTCGTATTTAACCCTTTGCTTGTTGTCAGGCGCTGACCTGTTAATTCCGGACTCGACATGTTTTCCGAGTCTTCTGTAATTTAGAATAAGATAAAAAACCTAATGTTAATAATTAAAAATCTGAAGACACAGATAGTCGCTAAAACAACTTTTTTAAATTATGTATATTTATTTAGGGATAGTTTGTATAAATAAAAATGTTTACTTAAAGAGAGACAGGGACTATATTCTCGCGCAGTAATTGCCCCTCTACCATTTTGTTAGGTACCAGTCGAAGGGAGCAGAAATTCGCTCTCTCGCTATGTTGACTTCATGCAGTGCAGACGTACGAGCGAAAGCTCTAACACAATGTTGCGAATTCTTTTGTTTTACTTAAATATTGTATACGAGAAATTACTGCTAAAAGTATGTGTTATGCATTAATTAGTACAGTTATGTGAAAACAAGAGACATAACTTATAACACGAAATATAAAAATGGTGTAAAACAAGATGACTGCTAACTTCAAGAACTAACTACTCTTTCAACATCATTCCTGGAGATGTGAACTACCAGAACTTATAAACACTCGTAGACCCGACAGAATATGCAGATCAGGACATCCGAGAACCTACATGTACCTGCATCGTAGAAGGTTCAATCTACTCTGCGGACTTTTGATCCATTAACGACGAAGACCAGACCGAGATGATGACGGCGCTTTCAAGGATTCCCAAGACGGACACCCCAGGACGAGGTTTCTACATTCCAGTCTAAAGGTGACTCGATAGCCTGTCTATCGAGGGTTACTAATATTTGTTAGACAACACATTTTAAAAGAGACTTTTCAGAGACTATTAATTTTGTAAACATTAAAAGAGTAAATCTAAGAGTTTTAATGTAACTACTCAAATATCATACGTTGTAACGGTTTATATGTTAATGTATCGTAGTACAATTCCAAGTAATAATACCATTCTTCAAATGGTTAAATAAAAAGGTCTTGCAAGCTAATATCATGAATTGAGTATAACTAAAAGTCTTAACTGCTAAATACCGAAAGTTAACCCGGATCCGAGGTATAGCTATATAGAATCAATTTGATCCCAAAGTTTAAAGAAAGCATCGAAAAAATTTTAGTTTAATTAGTGATGTCATGGGATCTGTCAGTAAATGTTTTTAAATGTTAAATAAAGAGAAGTCGTCTTGTTACACACATATAATGAGTGCGTAAATCAATAAAATACCTTCCCTTGTTTCCTTACACAGTTATAAAATAATTTGTTAAGTTAATTATTTGTGGATACATTTCGTTACAACGTAGGCAGCCCATCTAATTGACGGAGCTTAGTTAAGATGGGTTCCCTGGATTTGTAACGCGGCGATACGTTACAGAGCTATAGGCCTATACGTGTTTCAGAGGTTGGAAAATTATTCTGCCAGCATCTAGCAATTATTCTATCGCTGATCTGGCGTAGTAAGGTTATGAGATTAACCTTACTACGCCCAATCAGCGATATGGAAGAGAGCGGTGTTATGGAGGAGTTCGTTCAAGGCGTGAAGTACCTCGTGGTTTACCTCGGGGTCACCTGGCGAACACATTCCGAGCAAGCAAAGCACATAACTGCCCATTGTTTGAATCGACTCCGACCCCCGCTACGCAGCAAACGACCCGTCGCCTAGCCAAACTCGTTATCACCACGTATGTGGCGATGGTTACCTACGCGTCCCTGGGTGGGCTCTACTTGGCCAAGCACATAAGCGAAACCTCCAGTCTCTCTTGGAACTAGGATTGTGGTGGACCTGTAAAAGCCACACAACCTTACTTCGAACCAGACCATCCGTGAAACCCTACGTGTCCGTTCCCTAAGCGTCACTGTACTGACACTTTCTAGGACGTTTTACCTCCTCTGTGCCCGCTTACAAAGCATTCTCCTCGTAAGCACCCATCTATCTGCACCAGAAGAATCTTGCACCCGACCTAATTAGACTATTTCTTATTGAACCCCTACGGCAGATAGTAGGCCACACATAGAGAACCCTTCAGAGTTCGTGGTCCCCGCGGTGAGAGCTCTATAAGAAGCCCGGTACAAGGGCTCCAAGGTGGGCGACGGTCGCTCCCTATCGTCTGCACAAGCCTCACGCTGGATGGAAGAGTTCGTGAGTTGTTGTGACATGCGATTTGGCAGCGGTTTACCATAAAGTGATAAGGGTTAATTATTATGAGTACACATTTGAAACTGACAAGTTTATTTATTTGTTGTGACGTTGTGTGTTGGACAGTTGTAAACTCGAAACTTAGTTATGTACGAGCGTTTTCCTTTATTGAAACTGTTATGAAAGTTGTGACGATTTTTTGTAGTGTTCAGTTAGACCTACTTGTTCCACTGTTTACAGATCGTTCACTGTTACCTGTTTGATCGTAGTAGCAACATATTTACCATCAATAAAAGAATCTCGGAAAAGTGAAAAAAATTGAAAGAATAGACGAGAATCGATTACCTCTCAGAGCACTGATTGATATAAATTTAGAGAAACACGGATTTGGGGAGACTGAAAAGTTGAGTATCGTAACAAGCATACATAGCCATTATTTGGAGAGAAGATAAACAATAAGAATAAGAAGAAGGAGAAGAAGAAGAAGAAGAAGAAGAAGAAGAAGAAGAAGAAGAAGAAGAAGAAGAAGAAGAAGAAGAAGTAGAAGAGGAGGAAGAGGAAGAGGAAGAGGAGGAGGAGGAGGAGGAGGAGGAGGAGGAGGAGGAGGAGGAGGAGGAGGAGGAGGAAGAGGAAGAAGAAGAAGAAGAAGAAGAAGAAGAAGAAGAAGAAGAAGAAGAAGAAGAAGAAGAAGAAGAAGAAGAAGAAGAAGAAGAAGAAGAAGAAGACTATTTAGTAAACTTAATGGCTTTAGTAAGTTTTATTCATTACTAACTATAATGCACAATAATTTTTGTATTTGTGCAGAATGATGTTATACCTAGTAACATTGTGGCACCTATAGGGAATTATTTTTGACATAGGAATATAGCATTCTGCGATGGTGAATTAAGTAGAGTTTGGGTAAAAAATGTTTAATAAAACTTTTTATGCCTTACTATCTCTGGTGTAAATTCAATTCAGCTGTACTAAAACCGTTTCGTACACTATCCACGTAAAGAGCAATGTGCAGATTTACTCAGTGTTGAAGAAAAAGATGACTGCGCCAAGACAAGCATCACACCACCCAGAGGGACAAGCATACGGACGGTGCCATTATTAGATGACGTGCACATCGGTAACGACCATAATACCACTTCCATCTTCTCAACATACAGTACGATGTTTCTTTTTTTGTTTTTTATGTTTCTTTTATGATGTTTACAACTTCTCGTTACGATTTTATGCACATATAACGTTATTCACGAATAAGTACAAACATTTTTTATACATTCCTTTTTGAAACACATTGTAAGGGAAAGTCAATATACAAATTCTTATTAATGGTAAACAAATAATATAGTTGTTTTTAACTTACAGAGGTAAGAAAAAAGCCGCATACAAGCAGCGGAGATGAAATGTCTAAGATCGGTCAAAGGTTGTTCTAAACAAGATCGATTTAGAAACGATGAGATTAGAGAAGAGTTGGAAATATACAACTTAAATGAGAAAATAGATTTGCATAGAAGAAATCGGAAGGACTATCTGGAAAGTATGGATGATCGAAGACTACCAAAAATGGCAAGTAGATAAAAGCCAGCTGGTAGCAGAAGCGTAGGGAGACCAAAGAAAAGATGGGAATAAATCCTATAAAGCCGAAACAGGTCACCAAGGCTTAATTCGTGTTGGAAAAGAAGAAGAAGACTTACAGAAGTTAAATATATTTCTGTATCCATTCTTTCTTCACTAGCTCTACAATATTCCTCTTGTGTTTTGGCTTCCTATACTACCTGAAACTACTTTCTTTCGTCGTCGATAACTCTCCTCCAGTTACGAATTCCTGAAAAACCTCTAGTCTTCCTCTACAAGCCATTTTGCTTGGGTGGTGATTGAGTTACAATGTGTATTCCGTTGAGTTAGCGGTGCGTGTGAGTCTTTTTGTAATAAAGTGTGTGCCCGAGCTGTCCAACTTTCCCTTCGATAACAAGGACGTAGAAAAAATACAGCTGTCTATCCAGGTGAGTTAAGATTATTGTTTGGTCGTTTCAGCTGTTGTCAACAGTGTGTCTAGACGGCAAAGATATCATTGCCACTGAGTCGGTCTCAACAGGTCGGCCAATGGCGCTAAATTTAAACTGGTTTTGGCATCGTTCTCTAATACTGTACGTCCAGCTAAGTTGGACACAGTACTTACACATAAACAACTGTGCAGTTCACTTCGTTTTATACGGTTTTATTTAGTTTTAATAGTCTGTCGTTCACTATAGTCAAAATTTTTTAATCAATTCTTCACCCACTACTTAAAAAAGCTAGCGAGCTGAAATTTTTGCATACGCACTCATTGTGAACGACAATATACTCTTGTGATAAGTTAGGACAATAATGTTTTAAAATATCATAATTTAGATCATTATATTTGACCGTAATGACATCCGACTACACATAATGCTTTATCATAAATATTGAATAAAAACAACGTGGGACTTATCAGGTTTTCATAAGAAATTAAAAGGTAGTTGCAAAGTGGAGTGGAATGAACTCGCGACAAATCTTATATTTCAGTTTAGACAGAACTTGTACGTAGTTTAGACAAAACTGAACGCCCCACGCTCAAGTCTAATCATTGTATTACAATCAGTAGAATGCAATGAGTTGTTGGTTGAAGTCGGATATGCGGATCTTACATGGAGATACGCGTATGACATATAACACTATTGTTTAAGGTCGTATTGCTTCTCGGAAATTATATACAGTAACATACTTCATGATTAGAACCGCCCACGCTTTTATTATTAGTGATCTTAAATCTGGGACGATTTTGTATTTAAGAAAGTTTACTTCGTGTCCATTTTATTTAGATTAAAGTAATTACTTTTTCCCTTTTCAGTACATAATGTTACGACAATTACGAAACGGTCTCGAACAGTCGAGAGTGTCCTTTTACACGTTTCTCGGCTAGCCGATCTCTGTCAAGGTTGTGTACTAAAGTACCTTCTACACCTTTTGAGTCCTTGTTAACTACGCAGATTATACTGGCATAGAAAATTATTCTGGAACATCTACAGCCTTTATATATACGTATAAACAACAGCGGCCGCTTATAAGTTAGTTACACCTGCCGAGATTGTAGAGTGCGGATCAAGTGGTTGTTGTGGAAAGTGAGTACTGTGTTATAATTAGTGAGGAACTCTTAATAGTTGACAATATTACTGCGTGTGGACAAATTTAACTTGAATTATTGTACGACAGTATCTTGTTGATTACAAATTGTTATTTGTGACTCATTAGAGCTGGTATAATTAGTGATTTCATAGTTGTCTGTATGTTGTTTCCACTGTACCATACGACGATCAGTGAGACCGTCGTAACGGTATATTATTTAATTTAATTTAAATAAAAAGAGATTTAAAAAATGTTTCTATTTATTTTTATTTCGTGTACCAGTCATCGTCGAAAAGACCGTTAGTATCATCGTCGAAAAGTTCCGTTAAAAATTCTCCGCTAAAACGTAAAAATACAATCGTTCGAAGTAAATATTCTTACGTAATGGGGAAAACGTGTTACGTAATACGGAACGTTCTACAAGTATCTCGACTACCCCAGCTGTAACGTGTGTGCGTACATAATACTTTGCGTAATGTCTGCTACTTTGCGAAAGACAATTATATTTGCGTCAACTATCGAGTCTATACCAGACCGTACCGGTGAGCGCAGTGTGTTAAAGTACACTGTTTCCAGTGGATCCTCGATAGCGCCTGTTTCTTTAACAAGCCATCCAAAGTGACAGATTGTTCTGGAATATCAGCGGGGTATAAATATAGGCATTCAGCGACGGTCAAGTCAGTTTAAATGGGGATTTATTCCAGTGCGGTTTGAAGTATTGTGGCGAAGTGTTATGTGTTTTATAATTGTGCGGGACTCTATTAGTTGACATTTTTATTGGGTGTGAACAACTTTTAATTGATTTGTTATAAGAGACTATCTTGTTGATTACAAACTGTTTAATTGTGATAATTAAAACTTGTGATTAGTGACGTAATTGGTGCCTTGTATTTTGTTTTCCACTGTACCATAAGACGATCAGTGAGATCGTCGTGACAATATAATAAACGGAACGAATGACGTTCCAGTCTTTGAATGTCAGTATGCAAGCCAATGTTGCACAACAGTCACACACACACACACACACACACACACACACACACACACACACACACACACACACACACACACACACACACACACACACACACACACACACACACACACACACACACACACACACACACACACACACACACACACACACACACACACACACACACACACACACACACACACACACACACACACACACACACACACACACACAGAGTACCCATTATATTTATTTATTTTCCTGTCGTAAAGACCACGCCTTAAATTTTCGTTGCTATGAAGTACAAAAAACATTTAGACACAACACACAAAGCTAATAGGCTATTTAACTAATGCACCTTTCTTCCCTTGCGAGTGCGTTTACGATGTCATGGAACAAATGCAACTTTACGCCGTAAAATCTATTTTAGTAAATGCGTCGTCGTCGTAATAATGCAGGTGTGACTGCCGGGTTGGGTTCTGCTATACAGGCTCACAGGCGTGTCAGGTGTCAGTCACGGTAATAATGTTAATGAATGTCCTTTAGTTTTAGTGACAGGACAGCGCTCCCTTGTAACAACGCTGTTTCGCCACTAATACAGCCATGTAGGATTTTTAATGCTCTGTGCACGAGTGATCAATACTATTTTACGTACTTTTACTGTTTGTTTATGTGACGACAATAACACAAACGTGTTTATTGCTAACCTGCCGTCAAACCCGCGGACGTAATGGAACGCATAACATTAGGCTACTATTTTTTATGAAGCAGTCATGGGCAGTATGAAAGTAATTAGAAGTAACGGCAAAATTTTATTTCAGTTAGTAAATATATGTATTAAATTAAAGCGATTAAACGGAATCTTACATGTATGTAAAGTAGGATACAAAAAGCGTAACAATAAAATAACTCGTATAAAATGTAAAAAACTTAAGAAGCGTAGGCTTATACACGCAAATAAGAAGAAAGAGATACATAACAATGCAACTATAAGATTACGTAAGTAAGATGCAAAAAAAAAGGTGTCGGTATAAAGAAGACATGAAATACAAGAAGCATAAGTATAAACAGCATAATTATACGCGTTTTTGTTTAAAACGTAGAGAAATTGTGAGTATAAGTAAGCTTGTTTAAGTAGAGTTGAAGCCGTTTCGTGAGCATAAGTGTATAAGTGTATAAGCGTAAGTGTATAAGCATACTTCCGTGAGACTTGAGAAATATGATCAACATTACCATAACCTTACTCACAAATGAATAACAAATATAAATAAGGTAAATTGAAGATTATTTACAAAAGAAGTGAGGTGATTAAGAAGGATAATGATAATCATATATGCCTAAGAAGTGAGAAGTATAAGAAGCGTAATTATAAGCGTACATGCCTAAGAGATGAGAAGTAGGCCTACAAGAAGTGTAATTTTAAGCGTGCATGCCTGAAAGGTGAGATGTATAAGAAGTGTAATTATACGCGTACATGCCTAAGAAGTGTGAATTATAAGAAGCGTAATTAAAGCGTACATGCCTAAGAAGTGAGAAGCATAAGAATCGTAATTATAAGCGTACATGTCTAAGAGATGAGAAGTACAAGAAGTGTAATTATAAGCGTACATGCCTGAGAGGTGAGAAGTATAAGAAACGTAATGATAAGCACAATTACATAAGAAGTGCTAAGCACTACATAATAAATGGAAATAGAAGATTTTATGCGTATATAACAACAGGTATAAAGATTTCGATTGAAACATATTTGGATATATGCATGTGTAGCATAAACCTGATCACTATAATCACAAATAAAAGTTATCAATTTTCGTGTAAGCTGAAGTACAAACATAAAGAAGAAAAAACTTTAAAATAATAAATAGTCAAAAGTGTATAAAGCGTAATATTAGCACATTTGTGTAAGCAGTTAATGTACACCGAAGCGTAGGTATAAGTATAGAAAGCAAGAATAAAAGCGACAGTAGCTTAATGGTACAATACATCTCTACAGTATTTACAATAAGAATACGAGATACAAACGGTATTTTATGAAGAATTAAATAACGAACACTGACTGGTTGTTAATGTCAGTTAAAACCGTGGGAATTAACCGAGTGTCTTCAATAATTGAATTCATTACAGTATTGACGGAATTCGCCGCGGCTACAAATCGTGTTTATTTGAATTTCCGTTTCCTACCACATTCTCCGCATAGACATCTATTGTGACCTACACAAGCCGTAAATATAAATAATTAATTCACTAAAATAAGAACGATTTAATGAAGTTTATTATTATAGGAAGGATCAAATATAGTAATTTTATTAATCATAGACAATCACTGTACTAATTATTATCATAAATGAACTTCAAAGAAACCATATGATGAAATGTAATCATCATTTGGTCAATTTTAGTAATTAATCATGTAAAAATATAAGAAAAATATAATAGTCATAAGTAAGAAATTAACTTTCTTATTATTAAACTCACACATGTCTTGTGAGGACTTATTTTAAAGCACAGATTAATAAATTGTGATAACATGATGTAATTATATTAAGTAATACTCATATAACAAGGACGTTAAACTAATTTTAAAGGAATTATATTTATTTTGGGAAAAGCGAGAATACAACAAACGAAACTCTCCAACCCGAAGTCATTAACAATTTTCTGTAAAATCGATTAATTCACTAGGGGGATGACCTTGCTGGATAGAATGTCAGCCTTTTTAACCAATGGAATCGATCAAAATCGACCGGGGGTATGTGCTCCCGATATAGGAACAGCGAAGAAGAAAAATAATTTGATTATTCTACCTCAGACTAGCGAAGCGATACGACGGCCAATTTCTGTGCGAGGATACAGTCGATTTCAAGAGATCAGCTGTGTGGTTGTAAAACGTAAACAGAAGGGACATCCTAACCTTCAAATTTTTAGTGTCGAGTGTTCAACTAAAACGCTTATATTATAGCGAAATGCAACTGCCCAGTGCATAATAAAGTGGCAATTGAAGTGTATTAACAGGGAGTATAGTGTGAATTAATTATTAATGATAATGAAAAAACAGAGATTTTCAGATTGTAAATTTTGAAACATGGAACCAACCATAACAGACTAACGAGGTTCATAGTGAACAAACAAACTGACAAATAGTCATTCACAAACATTGATGAACCCAATATAATTTATTTTTCATAGAAATAAATAAGAAATTTATTCCAGATATTAAAAAGAAAATCAGATCAAGTCGAAATAAAATAATCAATAATAAACAACCAAAGAGAGGTTATACGAACTATTGAGTTCAAATGGTATTCGACATAAACCACTAATTAATATTGAATGAACACTTATTAGGTGACAAACCATAATTGTTTGAACTACTAGAGTGCTACATAAGATGGATAATCATAATTGACAAACTTTAAATGAATTATTCTTTATTATACTGATGTAACCTTTTTTGAGATTTTAGATTAAGCTTTTGGAATAGTTAATATTTTATTATAATCCAGTATGCCTGAAGTTGTTTTCATATTGACAATAGTCAAATTAATAACCATGTTCATTCTAGTATAACCGTTCAACGTTAATTTTATTTCTAAATGTTTGAATTAGTATGCCTAGAGGCAAGCCAATGTTGATCACAGTCAATGTTACGACTGAAGGTTCACAATTTTGAAACCGTTTCAGGTAAATTTTTGTTGTAAAGATTATTTTGTTATGCGTAAAACCAATTTAGGGTTGACCATAGTCGACTATTTCTATCCAATAGTAATGACTTATAAAACCGTTTAATATATTTATTGTTTATGATAATTAACTCCGCCTACTAAATGTTAAACAGTAGGGCTGACATTTTTTCTTGTTTTTGTACTTTGTAGGCTCAAAGGAACCACTGAAGAACTGTACACATAACGAACCAAGGTTCTAGAATTATATTGTGAAATTTTATATTAACTATTTTAATTAATGTTCAATACCCTGAGATTAAGAGCAATTTTAAAACAGTAAAGTCAATGACTGATGAGACAAACAGCCTGTATTAAATTTTAAAAGTAACGATTGCATATTATCAAGATTGTTAATAAAAATTAAAATTCATAACAGAAAAAAGCGTTAACAACTTTTTATTACTTAGACAGTACAGTCACGAACTAGTTCAGCAATACTTTCACAGGTGGCACCGTAGAACACTGACCCGATTATTTACGAATTGGTCAACCGTCGAGAACTTCAATTACAGTAAGTAACTTGTGTTTGTTTTAGCAGAAACAGAATCTGCGGCGATCTACGAATAACCACGGACTCCTGCGAGAGAACCAACCACAATTCGTCGACAGCTTTTTTCACTACAGACTTTTTCCAATTTTAATTACACACCATTAAACAAGTTACAAATTTCAATTAAAATAAATACTTTAAAATAGGACCGACGATTCCGGCTACTTGCAAATTGACGCTACCAACGTGTGGCTTTTAACCCGTCGGGATCCTGCACTTACAGTATACAGTATATGTATTGTTACGACGGTCTACTGATCGTCGTAGGTACAGTAGAAAACAAAATACAAGACATCAATTTTGTTACTAATCACCAGCTTTAATTATCACAGTTAAACGGTTTGTAATAAACAAGATAGTCTCTTACAACAAATCAAATAAAAATTGTTCACACGAAATAAAATGTCAACTAATATAAAACACAATTGTATTACAATTGTCCCGCACGTTTATAAGCACACATAACACTTCGCCACAATACAACGAATCGGACTCGAACATATCGCAACTCAAACTCACTGGTAATCGTCCGACAATAACTGACACGACCGTCGCTGAATGGATGTATTTATACCCCGCTGATTTCCACAACACTCTGTCACTTTGGGTGACTTGTTAAACAAACAGGCACTCTCCAGAATCTACTAGAAACAGTGTCCTTGAACACACTGAGCTGACCGGTATGGTCTGGTATAGACCCGATAGTTGACGCGCAATTGTCTTTCACCGCAATGTAGCAGCTTTATGTACGCACACACACCTTACAGCTGGAATATTCGAGAAACTTGTAGAACGTTCCGTATTACGTAACACTTTCCGCATTACGTAACAGTATATTAGCAACAACTCTTCCTACAGTCCTTTTCTTGATATGTACGTTATGTAATATTTATTACTATTTTTCTTTCAAGGCATATATTTTTCCTTAATTTCAACATGTTTCCGCCATCATATAGCTTGCCCATTCAAATAGTTTGTCTGAGAAACTAAATTAAATATTAAATTAGCTAAGTTGACAATTTCGTTTTCTTAATATTAAATTAAACTAAATTGGCCTAGAATAGAAGGAGCGGAAATGAGGCTGTAAAGTGTTGTACCAGGATAGATCTTGTCAGAAATTATCATATTAGAATGGAGCTAAGCATGGCTGAAAGCTTAAATGAGAAAATCTCCCGGTACAAAACGGAGTGACGATTACACGTAGAGAGAATGGATCCAACTAGATTTTCAAGAAGAGCACTTGACTATCATCCAAGGGGGAAGAGAAGTGTGGGAAGACCCCGTAAACGATGGTTGGATGAATTCCATTGAGACTGGAACAGGCTACTGGCCTAAGCCGTAAAGGATGACGACGACGACTAAATTGACAATATATATATATATATATATATACATACATACATACACACACTACGTATATAAATACTAAAAGCAAAGAGTACAAAATTAAAAACAATTATTTATAGTAAAAATGTAGTTTCAAAGGTAATGACGTTATTCTGATATAGTATTTAATTTCCTGTGTTGGTCGTATGTAATATTAATTTAAGTTCATTTATTAGGTAGTTCAGGCAAATATCATTATATAATTTCCGTATTGACAAATCAAACCGAAACACCGTCCAGTGATTTCATTCGCACGCACTAAGAAGTGGCTTAGCTTCTCCAGTCATACCATATACAGTGACATTAACTTTCGCTTTATTGAAGAGACGAACAGATCATAAACATCTCCGCAGATACCAGATTCATTGCTGTGGCGTAAATATAAACGTTAGTATCACTGGAAACTCGTAAAGTATAAAAAAAAAAAAAAAAAACACCGAAATGACTTAGGAGAATAAAATATCCCCAACGGGACTATGACGGTGGCTGGCCCACTCCCTTTACCAACACTGGCGCCCTCAGATTAGCTCGTAGAAATTCTTACTTCCCATATATTATTTGTGTGTGTGTTTTGCGATGATGTGGATATGCATATGTATATTAATATTGCTGAGAAAAACGTGTTACACAGTCAATAAAATTCAAATCATACGCTTAAAAAATAACTTCTTAAGACTAAAAATAGTGTAAATACAAACAGCCAAAACGCAATTAATCATAGTTTATCTTTGGTCAACAGACTAATTTGTAATTAAATCAAGAGTAAGGACTATGAATGTTTTAACGACTGTTCAAGTAATTTATAATAAAACGTCATTCCACATAGGTATATTTCTCGACAATTTGAATTAGCTATATTATGTTTCATAATTAGTCTTATCCATAACGTCGCTATATATATATATATATATATATATATATATATATTCAAACACTTTTTGCTACAGTCTATTTTCTGATGTATATAATATATTTTAAATTTATATTTACTTTACCTCAAGAATTATTTTTCCCTTATTCGGAATTTATTTGGAACTCGAAGCAATTTTCAAAGCACTCAACAGAGAAAATACACAAAATACTAATATATACACCACACTCACACACGATAATAACAATTTAAAAACCAAAAACCAATGGGAAGCCATAACAACAGCCAACCAGCACACAGGTACTCCACAAGACTCAAAATTAGAAAGGCTGGTGATGGGTCACTAAGGTCCTTAGTCATCATTTGGTATACATGAGGTCCTATACTTTTGAAGATTCGACTTTCATAAATCTCGCTCTTTCGGACATCCAAAATTGATACACTTTATTCAAGTTTCGTACTACAGCTTTGTACTTTCGAACACCTACAGAGGAGTAACGAAGTGAATGAGTTTGAAGACAAGTGCGCACATTAGTTTTTTGTAGTAAGGGTGGTCATACGATGTAAATTTGAGTAAGAACTGTAATCGATTTCATTACAGCACAGTGTATTACAGCTCAGAGAACCAATCCGGCTATCTTGCGTACACAGTTCGCGAACAGTAGTAAATATAGCCTACTGTACAGTACTCGACTTTCGAACAATTTCGAACACGTTTTCGGGAACGCAATATGTTTGAAAGTCGAGGACCTCCTGTATTTGGTGACGAATATGGGGAACGTGGAGGCAGTAGTAACACGTATTGAGAAGTAAAAGAAATTTTGTCATCATCATCACCTCCAAGGATTAAACAGGGATGGTTTGTTCCGGTCTCAAACAGTCAAAGAGTCTAGAGCTGGTCACTCCAGCGCTTCCTCGGATGTCCCACACCTCTACGTCCCTTCGGCTTATAGTTACATAGTTATTTGGGGATGCGGCAGTCATCCATTCGGCAAAGATGTTCCCACCAATTCAGCCGATACTGGGCAATCCTGTCGAGTATAGGCCTACTCGTAATATTCAGCTCCTGCCGTATATCTGTGTTTCTTCTATGATCATGGAGAGTATACTCTGCAACGTGCCTGAGAAATCTCATTTCAGTCGCTTGAATACGAGTGACCTGGCCTTATGTTAAAGTCCAATTCTCAGACCCATAAAGAAGTGTGGGAAGGGCCATCACCTTGTAGAATTTCAGCCGTATTTCTTTACTTACTGACTTAATAGTTCGCCTGATGGTCCCGCATAAGATTGAACTTATGCAACTTATTCACGACGTCGTTTCTTGTATTATAAGGCAGACTGGAAGCCCAGGTATTCAAAATTGCTGACTTGTTCCAGGACAGTACCATCTATAACAATCTTTGCCTGTACGGGAATCACCAGGAAAAGCTATCACCTTGTTCTTAAGTGTGGATATTTGTAATCCAGAGTCTTTGCAGATTCGATTTAACAAATTTATACCCATCTGCAACCTGTTTTCCGAGTTTGATAGAATAGCCTGATCGTCCGCAAATAACAAAGTGTCAATTGCAGATTGGCCAATCACAAAATTCTCCGGAAGATACAACTACCAGTTTTGTATGCCATCGTCAATATATAAACTAAAAAGGGAAGGTGATAATGGCCACGCTTGTTGTACTCCGCAATCGATCAGGCCAACGCTAGGAGCTGTTTTCGGTTTCCGTGTTTCAACTAAGATTTTATTCTCCACATAAAGACTCTGTATAACTCTAATTAGATGTTGTAGGATCTCTGTCCTTGCCATTATTGCCCAAAGGTTGCTCCGATTCACCTTGTCAAACGCCTTCTCGAAGTCGATGAAGGCTATGTATGTGGGCAGCTGATACCCTCTACGCTTTTCAATGAGCTGGGCTGTTGTAAATATGCAATATAAACATGATCTGCCCTTCTTTAAACCGTTTTGGGCATATGAAAGCATGGTCTCCGTTATTGTATCCAGCCGTGTTACAATAACGGTGGGTATAATTTATATGAAGTATTAAGAAGGCCGACTCCTCCGTAGTTCCTGCAGTCATTAGTAGAACTGCAACCTGTTTTCCCAGTCTGACAGAATAGCCTGATCGTCCGCAAAAAACAAAGTGTCAACTGCAGATTGGCCAATCATAAAATGCTCCGGAAGACACATCTGCCAGCAATTTGTATGACGTCACCAATATATAAATTAAAAAGAAACAAGTTCTGTAAAATACAAAACAGCAGACACGCGTATGGTACTATAATTAGCAATCAAACGTTAAGCGTGCGTGCATGTGCGCGCGCGCGCAGGTAGGCAGAGGTCTACGTAGCATGCCAGCGAAACAATAGCAATAGTCGTCGCGCGCGTCTGGTCTTTGTCGCCGCTAATAGAGTTTACTTCTGCACGACTTCGCTTAGTGTGAGAAGTAAAAAAGGAGCGATGAAGTGAGCTGCGGGCGACTGTTTATTCTGTACCCTGAACGTCTGTCTATTTGCTGACAGCACAATGCCGCCGCAAACTCTTTGAAGGTACAGCACACAACCCCCTCGTCCACCCTTACTTCTATTTTTAAATCCTTTTAAATAATTTTTGAGTATAAATGAATTAATGCATACGCTAATAATTCAGAAATGTATAAAAACTTAAATAGTATAAACTCAACATAATTGTTATTAACTATAATTCATAACATTTATTATACATAAATATTGTTATCATCATCATCATCATCATCATCATCATCATCGTCACCACAACATGGTATAGGCAAGGTCTGCCTGTTCCGCTTTCAAAGATCTTCCAGCCATCTCTTTCTGGGTCTACCCACACACCTGTGTCCTGTAGGTTTGCATTTCCAGACCTGTTTGGCCATTATGGAATCTGACATTCTTTCTAAGTGTTCTTTCCACAGTGGTTTGTAAACTTTTAATTTTTTTTTCAAATTAAAAACCTGTAATTCTTATCTTATGGCCTCATTCTTTATACGGTCAAATTTAGAACACCTTTTAACTACTCTTAAGAACGCCATTTCCGAGGCCTGTATTTTACTGTCTTGTGTGTTGGCTGTTGTCCATACTTGACACCCATAGAACAGTATAGGAACCGCCATAACTTTATAAAAATTTAATTTTGTATCCCGACGTCCCTTGTTTCTAAAAATACGGTTGATTGTCACGCAGATCCTCTGGAACTTGCCTAACTTAGCATAAACATCATAATTCCTATCATAGCCGATATCATTTCCCAAATAGTTAAAATGTCTCACCTGTTCTACATCAATACTAAATTTTAAGATTTATTTACAACATCAATTTTGGCAAAGATACACTCTGTTGTATAAGCCACAATATGCGTTTATCGGTTTGGTACATATGTTAAGGACGGTTCAATTCTAGAAGATTAATGAAACAAAGTTGTTAAAAAACTTACAACAACAACAAAACTTCTTTTTAAGGCGCTTAATGATCCAGGAAGGATCATCTACGAAGCAAAACAGCTTTCAGACGATTGATTGCAAAACATTCCCAGCATATTGTTTTCAGCAAGGCTAAAAAATACATCCATTCCATAAAAACAATGTAACCGAGGGATGTATCAAAAGACTTGGACGTTACCTGATGAACCGTATCCCGTGACCATATCTATGACAGAATAATTTTAACCTTAGAACGAAAACGTGAGGGCTGTTTTAAGACGTACGAAAGAGAATCAGAAGGTTCAAAGAACGAAGTGACGAGTTCAAAGCGTGTCTAAGAAGCTGCGCAAAGTTTGAAACTTAGTACGAAAACATTAGGCGAGATGAGGAAACCCTCCAGAAATTATTGACAGTTCTATTATGAAGCGAACCCCTTTATGAAGTCTATTTATATTATTTATATTATTTATGTAATTAGCAATATTAAGCAAAAAGGAATACAAGAGCATGTTTACAAGAAAATCCACACTTAAGACCAAGGTGATAGCTTTTCGTGGAACTGATCCCGTACGGCCAAAAATTGTTATAGATGGTATTGTCCTGGAACAAGTCAGCAATTTTGAATACCTGGGCTACAGTGTGTCTTATATTACAAGAAACGACGTCGTGAATAAGTTGCATAAGTTCAATCTTATGTGCGGGACTATTAGGCGAACCCTTAAGTTATCAAGTAAAGAAACACGCCTAAAATTCTACAAGGTAATGGCCCTTCCCACACTTCTTTATGGCTCTGAGAACTGGACTTTAACGATAGGCCAGGCCAGTGGCATCCAAGCGGCTGAAATGAGATTTCTCAAGCACGTGGCAGAGTATACTCTCCATGATCATAGAAGAAACACAGATATACGGCAGGAGCTGAATATTACGAGTATACTCGACAGGATCGCCCAGTATCGGCTGAATTGGTGAAAACATCTTTGCCGAATGGATGACTGCCGCATCTCCAAACAACTATGGAACTATACGCCGAGAGGACGGAGAGGTGTGGGACGTCCGAGGAAGCGCTGGAGTGACCAGCCTTTCTTTGCCTATTCGAGACTAGAATAAGTCATCCTTGGTTTAATCCTTGAAGAAGATGACGATGACGATGACGATGGTGGTGGTGGTGGTGGTGGTGACGACGATGATGAAACCCTCCAAAAATTATTAACAACTCTATTATGAAGTGAACCCTTTTATCAAGTGTATTTATATTATTCATGTAATTAGCAATATTACGCAAAAAGAAATACAAGAAAATGTTGACAACAAGGCAGAATCACGGCTTATTTCCTGGAAGCACAGTCAGCCGGTAAACAGTCTATAATTATTATCGAAAATCAAAATAATATTAACCTGTATAAACTTATGAAAAAAAAAAAATGTTACGCGCTTCCACTAGGTAGGAGCAAGTTTTGAGTTGCCGAGGCAAAGGGATGCTTGTTTCGTTTTCCTTTAGCGCTTTCGTTATTGGCTGTGATCTTTTGTCACTTTCCCTTACCTCCTTAAAATCCAGGGCGGCGGTCCCTCGCATCCAACATTATCCTGCGCGTGTGCGAGCGCGGATGTAAACTCGTGATTAAAAGTATCTAACCACATCAACAATTACATGAGGGTAAACGCGATACACTGTACAGAAGCGTTAGCAAACACTAGCAATCAGCAATTAGCAACAATCGCTTTTCGCGTGAATGTTTGCACCACTAATTGTTAAACCGCGCAATGTTATTTGCGGTGCCCATTTTAAACGTTGTTCAGGAAATTTGATTTTACTCTGCACAAAACTTCTACAGAATTTAAATTATGTGTAAACATTGAATTACCAATGTTACAGATAACAACTAAGTAAGTGTAAGTTAGTAATATATGTTTAAAGTTTAAGCCCCCCAAAATAATGCAGTACTCTGTAATCTAAATCACACAATATAGCCTAGTGACTTATATATTAATCTAAATGCGTTTTATTTAAATATAGAATATTAAACTGTTTTTATTTGAGTGCAGGCGGTGATATATGTTCTTTCTTAAATTTAGGTCTGTAGAAGCTTGTTAATTAACTTTTTCACAAGGTTATACACAAACAACACAAGACTGTCTAAAAAATCGTTCGATAAAAATGAAGAACGTAAATTTATTACAAGTTAGAAGAACTTCAACACAGCTAAAATCTTTTAATTCATTTTATTATTTGAATTAGCAGTCTCTGTAATTCCAACTTTGTCGTGTTTACTTGCTGAACTGCTACTTCACATGTTCCAGACGAGGCCTTTCAGTGTTTTTACCATTTTCAAGTCCTAAACCACGACTTGGTTTCAAGTCCAGTCGTGGTTTAGGACTTGAAAATGGTGGAAACACTGAAAGGCCTCGTCCGGAACATGACAAGTAGCAGTTCAGCAAGTAAACACAACAAAGTTAAAATCTTTAAGTCAGTTAAAAATAAAATAACAGAAAATACTGTCAATATGTGATTAATGTAATTTGGATACCTAAATGCTTATATAATTTTGTACTAAAAAAGATCTAAAACGGAACTTAAAGTGAGAAGTAAGAATTAACACTGGTCCTTTGTATAGTTGCTGGATTAATAATGACTCACCATTAGCATCCTTGGCTTCGAGTCCCTCCGCTTCCAACACCACGATGTTCAGCACCACGATTGGTGGCTGCAAACATTAAACACACAGCATTAAACATTGCAGCAACATGCCGCGTATGAGCCACGTGACATCGAGTTTACAGACTAAGTTCGTTTTTACTTTAAATTTTTTACACAACTACACTTACATACACGCACTAAACTTATAGGCTATCAAACACATTATTTTCAAATTTGTCATAAACTAACTTAAACATAAAAATTGGTATTTTTTTAGCGTACTTTTTTTCTTTTATACCTATAACAAAATTCCTTATTCAGTTTCCTATAACAAAGACCCAATTCTGAGCTCCAAATAGACTTCTTTACTCGTGAATAAAATTTATAGTAAACTCATATTAAATGGAAAGAATAAATTTTATATTAACGAATTGAGACGCCTTAAAAATCAGAATTAAAGGTATAGTAAGGATCAACAAATTTAATTTATAAAGTACCCTGTACCTAATTTTTTGTAAACCGTCAATATGTCACGGTTTTCTCATTTCTTACTACAATTGCCATTTATGTTAAATATGAAAATTAAAATTGTTTCGTGAACAATAGTGAGTCTAAAATTTCGAATTATTATTTATTATTATTCCGGTTGTACAATGTTTACACATCTTCCGGGACCAAAGATTACAGAAGTGATTGAATTCTCCACTTCTACTGCTGCTTGTCCATCCAAAGATGTTCTTCAATTTCTCGTTCTCTCAATATAGTCTGAATTTCTTCTATCCAGGTGATAGGTGGTCTTCCTCTTTTCCTTCTTCCTGGTGAGGTACATTCCATAAATCTCCTTGGCAATCTTCCCTGTGTCACTCTTTCGAATGTGTCAAATTTCGAATTTGCCTGATTTTATTTGATGGCATTCAGATAATTTAATTAACATCTATGGTTGACAGATTCATAGAGGTATGTGTTAGCATCGTCATCATCATGACCACACTGCTAACGAGTTGTTAGTATTATCACCATCACATATACAGATAACACTACCATGACCTACATGGATTCTGATAACTTATATGAGTAATTTCATGGATACAGATAACGTGCGACGGTTCAAAAAATGTTTTCGACACAGAGATGTCGCCAGGAGTATCAAGTAGCTGTAGTTTCTGCTAGTTTGATCCTTCAGACAATATGAAGGTAATTCATTTTATTGACGTGTCATGAAATTTCAGACGAATTCGTTTAAAAGTTTGAATGTTATGGTCGGTTAAGAAAACCAAGGTTTTGCGTTTCTCAATAAAGAATAAAATTGAATGTTGCACAGTGATAAAACATTTCATGCAGAACGCTTTAAGGCGAGCAAAAATAAACAGACAGCTGGATTCCATTTTGGGAGTCTCTTTACCGTCATGTTCAACAGTGAAGTAATAAGCTGATGAATTCAAATGCGTTCATTCGACTGTTCGTGACGATGGAGGTTGCCCAAACACCGTTAAAAATGACAAAAACTTCGACAAAATCCACAATGGCGTGTAAAACGATGAATACGAGAAAATGCGTAAGCCCGCTGACGTTGCGAACATCTCAATAGATAGTGTCCACAACACATTTATTACACGAACATTTGCGTATGAAAAAGCTTTCAGTGCGACGTTGCCGCGTTTGCTTAACGGTCGATTAAACGCATTCGGATTAACATTTCTCAAGAGTGGTGCGCGTATTTGAAGGCAATCCAACCGAGTTTCTGCGATAAAACATGCATTCACAACTACACGCCAGAGGCAGAACAGCAGTTCAGGGACTAGATGTAAACGGGAGGAAGTACTCCAAAGAAAGCGAAAACTGTATTGTGCCTTTTTGGGGAGGTTTTGCAGGTTGTGGTGTATACCACCATTAAGTAAGAATAATATTCGATAATTATGTTTTGTTTCATAGAAGTGTAACAAAAAGTTGCGAGTTATCAACTTATATGGCGTTCAGTAATTTAATCCACTTCTGTAAGCGCACGGTTCACGGTGTCTCTGAACAGTAGTGTCAGAAGTGGGACGTTATAGATTACTACGCCGATAGTTACGCAACTGGCGTGTAAGGGGCTGGGCGTCGTAAGTGAAATGTTTCGTGTTGTATGCCTTTATTTTCCCTATTATTATTCTACAACATATCAGAGCTTTCTCGATTAGCAAGTGCGTCGTTTCTGCCAACTAAAAATATAGTAACACCGGTTCGATGCAAACGGTTTTGACTGTAGCGAATCGCAGCGATAAGACACGACGTAACCGTGAATTATTGTGTGACGGCATCTGTAACTGGCGACTTGTATTACGAGTGCGACATATGCATTAAACGTTTAATATTTATTGCGTTATTTATTATACAGCAGCGTGTGTTTGAAAATCGTAAACTTGTAGATGCCAATGCCTTTGTTTATAAAAAACTGTTATTATAGTTTATTGTAACTGTTATATTGTAAGAACGTTTTTTTTGCTTGATAGGTGATTAGCAAAAAAAATAGCAATAACATGTCCTTGGTGTAAACTTTCCGAGCTATGAGGAAAGAACAGAAACAATAAAAAGAAGATAGAAACGGAAAGCACAGATAACAGAGGCACAAAAATAAACACAGATACTGGAAGGAGAAGCACAGAAGAAAGAAAACACCGACAGGAAGTAGAAGAAGCAGGAAAACGGCAAAAAACACTGTAGTCTCAAGCAGATAAACGCCGTAAAAGCGATACTGATAGTAGTAGAAGAACGACAGAAAACAAGAACGGAAAAATCAAGAACGTAAGTAGAAATCGAAGGTAACAGAAACTCTTTAAAGCAGAAAACATAGAAAATGTCATTTCATAATAATACAGTAAACTGAGTCACAATTCTGCAAAGGATTATACAAAAATGAAGACAGAACATTTGACGATTTGAAAACAAACAGAAACAAAAAATATAATGACATTCCAGAAATTTTAAATAAAACTTGTCAAAGTACTGAGGAACTATGAAAATCTCAAGTTAATGACAGCACGGCAGAAGAGACGCTCCTGTATGGGAGAATTAAAAACGGTGGAAATTCTAATGACGCTTTTAACACGTTCGTCAGAATAAAAAAAGTGTACCCACAGAATAGATGGAAAACCGAACTATCGTTTTAAAGACAATAAAGAGGATAGGCATGATTTGAAAAACTTCAAACCTATTTCAATGCTGTCATCTGTTCATAAAGTTTGCAGCAAAGACTCACTAAGTTGTCTGACAGACAGCAACTAAGATGTCTATATTATAATAATACTCTGTGTTCGGTTTAAGCCCCACTGTTGGGTTCGTCAGTAGAGGGAAAGTGAGCGTTAGAAAACACTTCCGGGTTCCAGTTGAAAACACTACCGGGTTCCAGTTCATGACGTCATAGAGGCACTGGCAGCTGGTGTCCGAGCTGTCCATGTGACGTCACTGTTTTGTGTGTGTGTGTGTATGTGTGTGTATGTGTGACTGAAACACTTCCGTGTTCCAGTTCATGACGTCATACAGAGGCTCAAGTCGCTGGCGTCCGCATGGCTAAAACCTGTTTCAAGACGTCACGGAGGCCGTGGTTTCTGCATGTTCAAAATTTGGTAGCCGAAAACAATGTGTAGCGGATGGGGGTACCCGGAATTCGGCGATTGCCCGGACGCGCAGAGGCTATGTCATCGGGTACCGTTACTCGAAATTTTGGGGGCATCGGGTACCGTTATCCGAAATGTTTAAATCAACGGATGGGGGTACCCGAAATTTGTGGGTACGCCCTAACCGGGTTCCAGTTCATGACAGAGGCCCTGGCAGCTGGTGTCCGAATGTTAAAACACTTCCGCGTTCTGGTTTATTTTGATGTAACAAAATAATCGTTCTCTCTCGACATTTTTTTAATGTCAGAATTTTGGTACCCTAAATGATTAAAACAACGGATGGGGGTACCCGAAATTTGTGGGTACGCCCACATGACGACGACGTAGAGGGCGTGATGTCTGAAATGTTTAAATCAACGGATGGGGGTACCCGAAATTTTTGGTGTCTGAAATTTAGTACCCGAAATGTTTAAATCAACGGATGGGGTTACCCGAAATTTTTGGTGTCGGAATTTTGACACCCGAAATGTTTAAATCAACGGATGGGGGGTACACCCTAAAACAAGTCCTGTATGTCTAAACTCTGGACGGGGAGGAGAAACCGTTACGCGAAATTGATCGGTTAAAATTTGGGACAATAGGTACCTGACGGGTTCCGAAATTTGGTGATTAATGACATCCCGACCCGGTTCCTCCGGTACTCAAAACCGGATATTGTATTATTATAATGTTTATATTGTGTTAATATAAAACAGATGCATCGATTTGAATACTGTTTAGAAAACATATATTCTTATTATGCGTTACTAAAATTGTTAACTGAATAAATATATTTACTCCTGTGACGATTCTCCTGTAAACCAGTCAAACAGCATCTAAGCTGGTACAAGCGGTGTGTGTGTGAAACACTACCACGTTCCGTTAATGTATTCAAAGAGGAACTGATAGCTGGCGTCCGTGTTTTATAAAGCTGTGTGTGTGTGTGTGTGTGTGTGTGTGTGTGTGTGTGTGTGTGTGTGAGGTTGACGTAGAGTTGGCTCAGGCAAGCTGTTGTAACTTGCAGCGCTCTTTCTCTACTATAAAAACCGGTTTCTTTGCTGTTACATTCCATATGAGAGACTTACATCTCTACTGCTTTTGCGATTATTCAAGTATGATAGGAATAATTGTTTTGTATAAGGGGTATAATAATAAAAATAACATAGGTTATGGTTTATATGTATATATAATTTTTAATAATATCAAAAGCTTTTACAATCAAATCATAAGCTATAAGTTTTTTCTCTCTCTACACACACATGTTCTATATTCACAAGACAATTATAATTGAGCAAAACATACGCCCTCTCTCTATATACATAACTAAACAAAATAGACACTTTATCTATATATATATATATATTTACATAATTATACAAAATAATCTTTTTTCTCTCTCGCTTTCTCTCTTTTTTGCAGCCTTGAAGGTTCTCTCTCTCTCTCTCTCTCTCTCTCTCTCTCTATATATATATATATATATATACACACATACACACACACACATATAATTAACAAAATAATAATTACATTTACTACAACCAAAACAAGCCTTATATGTCTAACAATAATAATAATAATTAATAACATACAATATTACAATGTTGATGTGTAATATATTAATAATAACATACTGAATGTAGACACACATCAAATGATAATTAATATGGTGTTAACTACATGTGTAAAATGGTACACCAAAACCTTGAATTCAACTCTTTTTAGTATTTTAGATAATAACAGTGGTAACAACGCTTATAAAGCGCACATCCAGTGGAATTATGCCTTAACCAATTACATTTTTTCGTCAAAATAATTTTTTAAAACAATTGTTCTTCAGAGTGTAAATTCTCTCCACTCACAAGCACTCAGAATGTTACAGTGGTCACCATATGGTGGTGAACGACATACATCTCCCTCGCATTCGCACAAACACATAACATCGAAACAAGGTTTCTGTAACTATGAGAGAAATCTTTTAAAAAATTTAATTACACATAAAAATTTAACTAACACTTTAATGATTGTTTATCTCAACTTTTTATGTTATAAACCACATACGTTTTTTAATAATTAAAAATAGAATATAATTTCCTACAATTAATAATACTTGATCAAATACAAAAGAATGTAGACACATCAAATGATAGTTAGTGTGGTATTAAAAAAACATGTATTCTGAATTAAACTCATTTTGATATCTTAGATAACAACAGACGCGACAACGGTTACGAAGCGGACATCCGCTAGAGTCATGCCTTGACCACTCATATTTTTTTACTAGCGAGGTATACGCTGTACCAGTAAAATTATACATCATATAGTATATCTGATTAACCAGCTTTGTTTTAGCAATTAGCAAATCTTTTATTTGAAGATATTCAATATTATGGTTGTTACAATAACTAATTGATGTTTTGAAGAGTTTGAAAAACTCATTACGAATAAATACTTTCATTTTGTAAATATTCTTTTCGTTTCGTATTGATATCCATCTACTCAGTGTCTTACGATTATTTCTAAAATTATAATCGAATTTAATCATGTTGCATTGACAATATAATCTATTATTACCATTTATTTCTCTGTTTAAAAGTTTTTCTACAATATTAGATCCAAGCAACACCTTGTTCTTTCTCTGAAAATGAATAGTTAACATTAAAAAACGACAAAAAAAAATAGAGAAGTCTACTTCATCATTTAAAAACATTTTACTATTAATGTTATTATTACTATTATTATTATAATAAATCAATCCTGTTCTCGTTTATTTGGTCTGGAAAAAAAGAGAAAAAATTAATACATAACCACTTCTGTATAAGTAATTATTAGTGGTACTGAAATATCATACTCACATAATCAATATCCAACTGCACGCTCACTTTCTCGTTCGCCAGCGGAGTGTGTGAGGTTACGCATAGTGATAGGACACAAGGCTTCACAGCTTTCAATTGCTCCTCTGTAAATACGTCACACCATCTTTTAGGTAGGTATACATAGAAAAGTTTATCCTCCGGCTGAGGACAGGCTCCGGTATCTTCCAAATCTACCACAACTGACTCCCCGAATTTCGTTTTCACAAATTTCATGTGAATTATATGATACTTTACTCCTAAAGAAAGACTTGACAAGTCTCTTTTTGGTAAAAAATTTTCAACTGTCTTCGCGTTCGCAACGATTCCTTCCATGGCGAGTACTGATGACTGCACAGGGAAACACTGGCGTATTTATTCTGTTTCCCCCGACCACGTTCCTTCCTTCTAAAGCGTCATCTCCTTCGGTCACGACACCCTACCCCGCACCTCCACCGCAACGGTAACGGCTATAATTTTGCTTCCTACCCCACCCCGCGTCGTCACGGGCCACCATCTGCTTTCGGTCACGACCGGACGATGACATCCTACCCCGCACCCCCACACCACACCCAAAGCCTCACCACCACCCCGCACCTCGCCTACATATTTTGTTCAATTACTTTGTCTGTCGCTCCGCAACGACCGGGTTTCCCCCACCCCACCCCACCCCGCACCACACTCGAGTCCGTCGGTCACGGTCACCCCGCACCCCACCCCGCGTCGTCTCGGGCCACCATCTGCTTTCGGTCACGACCGGTCGTACAACCCAGCCCCCCGTACCCCGCACCCTACATCCCGTGGGAGGCGACTCAACGAGCGCGCTTCGGTCAAGGTCGCCGGCATCCTGTACCCCGCACCTCGCCTACCTCTCGGTCACGGACACCGGCTGCAACCTAGCTCCCTACCCCGCACCACCATCCCACACCTTTACCCCGCACCGCATCGGTCACGGACGTCAGCTTCCTACACCGCACTCCCCACCCCACCCAGCCCTCCGCAACGCGCGTCATCGGTCACGACCGGACGATGACATCCTAGCCCGCACCCCCACCCCGCACCTCCAGCACACACCGCATCGGTCACGACAACCCCGCACCCCACCCCGCGCAGCTGCTCCTCGCGAGCGGAGCGCGGCGACAGAGTTACCGGTCACCGGACTGTCTATATAGGGAACCGACTACGCGAAGCCGGCCTCACTCCTTTCACAATGACCGACAGCAGCAGCAGCAGCGGCGGCAGCAACAGCGAACACCGTGCTATCAATGGTAATGTAATTACTATAAAATTTATGATACTTGACAATACACTAAACACACAAACAGTATTATTAGATTACAAACACACGGTTATTGATAAGATTTGTAGCGAAGCCGTTGCATTAAATAATTATATAAAGTGGTATTTAGCAGTTCGTGTATCTTTTAAAAAATTAATAAACACCGAAAATATTTATTGTAATGCGGTATTTAGATCACGTACAGAACTTAAGTCACAGTATGACGATATCGATGAACAGTATTCGATAGCTAGCGAGAAAATAATGGAATCCGTTGACAAATTCACGCGTGACGGAAGCGGGTGGGTTGAAAATGGTGTCGAGTCGGTGGAAATAAATATTACAAAATACAATCCTCTTGTGGGGTCGAGCTTTCTACCTACACCATCGAAATTGTCACACAGTAAGAAAGGAATTATTAATGTGAAAAATTTAGAAGATGAAAAGTGTTTCTTGTGGTCTGTGCTCGCCGGTATACACCCGATCGCGTGTAACCCGCATCGCGTTAGCCATTACCTTCCGTACGAAGAAGAAATAAACATGAAGGACATACCTTATCCCGTCGCAGTCAATAAGATAAAACGTTTTGAAAAATTAAACGAAAACATATCCGTTAACGTTTTTGGCTACGAAGGCGAGGTATATCCTTTACGTATTACTGAACACCGCGGTCGAAAGTACCACGTAAACCTACTGCTACTGTCCGACGCGAACACTACTCACTACTGCCTCATACGGAACCTTTCGCGTATGCTTTCGTCGTTGTCAAAACGAAACGGCGCTTCGCTTTACTGCAACTACTGTCTACACCGATTTTCGGACAATAAAGATACTAACGCGGCGCGAAAACGAGTTGAAGAACACGAACGCAACTGTTCTCAGCATGCAGTACAGAAAGTAAAACTTCCTGACGAGAACGAAAAGTGGATGTATTTTAAAAACTTTTCACTTTGTCACCGCGTACCTTATACGGTATACGCTGACTTCGAATCGTTTATTGTTCCGACCACCGGTAAAAACGTGGCACATCATATACCAGCCAGTTTCTGCTATGTGATAGTTGACTGGATGGGAAACGCTGTCAAGGAACCTGTAATATACCGCGGTAAAGACGTGGTGGACACGTTCCTTCGTGTGCTTTTAGTCGACGTTCAACGACTCGATAGAAAGTTTAATAAACCGATCCAAATGACAGCGGCCGATGAACGGTCATTCCGAAACGCTACGCACTGTCATCTGTGCAAGCAGCCGTTAACGGACGACACGGTTCGAAACCATTGCCACATAACGGGAAACTATTTAGGCGCTGCTCACAATGCGTGTAATATAAATTACAAAATACCAACACACGTTCCGGTTTTTTTCCATAATTTAAGTGGCTATGACTCGCATCATTTGATGCAAGGTTTCGGAAAGTACAAGGAAGATGAAATAACGTGTATCGCTACTACAACCGAACGTTACATCTCCGTTACACTCGGTCAGCTCCGGTTTCTCGATTCTCTGCGGTTCATGAACGCGTCACTTGAAAAACTCGTCTCCAACTTATCCGCGGATAAATTTAAAATCCTTAATCAATTTTACACGCGTAATGTTAATTTACTGTTGCGTAAAGGCGTGTACCCTTACGAATACGTTACGGACGATTCAAAATTTGACGAGAGGCAGTTACCGGACCGCGAACATTTTTACAACGGGTTGACAGAGTCGGATATAAACGAAGAAGATTACGCGCACGCTCGAGCGGTTTGGTCGGCTTTCGACATGCAAACGTTCGGTGATTATCATGACCTTTATTTAAAAACGGATGTACTACTGCTTGCTGATGTATTTGAAAACTTTCGAAACATGAGCCTACAGTACTACGAACTCGATCCGTGTAACGTTTTTACCACCGCCGGTTTAGCGTGGAACGCGATGCTGAAAATGACAGGAGTTAGGTTAGAGTTACTCCGCGATATAGACGTACACCTGTACATCGAAAGAGGTATCCGTGGCGGCTTAGCAGCAATTTCTAGTAGGTACGCCAAGGCCAACAACCCGTACATTCCCGATTATGACGCAAGCAAGCCGCATAACTATTTACTTTACCTCGATTGTACCAACCTGTACGGAACGGCTATGACACAGCCTTTACCACTGTCCGGTTTTCGATGGTTGGAACGTACAGTGATCGATACGTTGAACGTGCACACGTTACGCGACGATGGTGACACCGGTTATATCCTGGAAGTCGATCTGGGGTATCCACATTACCTACACGACTTACACAGTGACTACCCTTTAGCACCTGAAAAGCGTACTATTACGGACAGTATGCTTTCACCGTACTGCTATCGCATGAAGCTGTTAAAAGACTTTGTGTGCAGTAACGGTAAGGTAGAGAAACTGATAACGTCCCTCGAGGACAAGACAAAATACATTGTTCATTACAGAACATTGAAACTCTACCTCGAACTAGGAATGGAGTTGAAAGCGATTCACCGTGTGTTAGCATTCACACAGTGCGTATGGTTGAAACCTTTCATCGATTTTAATACGGAGCGACGAAAGGAAGCCAGAAACACCTTTGAAAAAGACTTTTTTTAAGTTAATGAATAACGCACCGTACGGAAAATCGTTGGAAAACGTACGGAAGCGAATCGATTTCAAGTTAGTTCCAAACGAGAAGAAACTTCACAAACTAACCGCTAACCCCAGGCTACAACATTTTTTCATCTATAACGAGGACCTGGTAGGTCTCACGATGAAAAAAATATCCATTACACTGAACCGACCTTTGTACGTTGGGTTCAGTGTATTGGATATTAGTAAGCTGATTATGTATCGGTTCCATTACGGATTCACGATGAATACGTACGGGTCACGTGCACGTCTATGTATGACGGACACTGACTCTCTGTTGTACGACATTCGCACCGACGATGTGTACAAAGACATGGAGGAGCATCTCGAACTCTTTGACACGTCGGAGTACCCTAAGGCACATCCGTGCTATAGTGAAACAAACAAGAAAAAGTTGGGTACTTTTAAAGACGAAACAAATGGAATACCGGTACTTGAATTTGTCGGGTTGCGCGCAAAATGTTATTCATTAGTTACGGCAAACGATAAAGAGAAAAAGGTAGCGAAAGGTGTGCCACGTTCCGCGATAGCTACACAGTTGAAACATCAACTTTATAAACAATGTGTAAAGACCACTTCTCAAACTTATACTACGGCGCAGACTATCCAAAGCGAAAAACATAACATATACACAAGAAAGCTTACAAAATTATCGCTGTCACCATACGATGACAAACGATATGTCTTGGATGACGGTGAAACAACACTGGGGTACGGTCATTATAAACTCTGTCAACCCAGACGCGAGATAATTCAGCAAGCGAGAAAATCCGTTATAAATTATGCGTTCGATATACGTTGATATAAGACTCGCTTGCAGGAGCAACACACTGTCAGTAACGACGATGAAGTCGGTGAGGTTCAGTGAAAACGTAACGGTATATCTCGTACCAAAATTTTGCGATTCGCGTTTCGGGTGGCGATATGGAAAACGTACGCAAAACTATTGCAAAGGAATTGCACAGACCGGTGAGAAGGAACTTTCCCAGACGTGCGGTGGAGGTGAAGGGGTTACACGATCTCTACCAAGCGGATTTGGTGGAAATGATACCGCATGCCAAGTTGAACAAGGGGTACAAATATCTAATGACGGTAATAAACGCATTTAGCAAGTATGCATATGCGATTCCCTTAAAAACTAAATCGGGTGTTGAAGTAGCACATGCTCTCGAACCAATAATTGTAAAAAATAAAATGAAATACCTGCAAACGGATAAGGGGAAAGAGTACTTTAACACTACCGTACAAGCTTTACTAAAGAGATTCAACGTCAAACACTATTCAACGTATAGCGAGAAGAAAGCGTCCATCGTAGAGCGATTTAATCGTACGTTGAAAACGAACATGTACCGCGCGTTCAGCGAGCAAGGCCATTATCGGTGGTTGTCGCTTTTGCCTAAACTGGTGATGGAATACAACGACAGAGTGCATAGAACTATAGAGATGAAGCCGCGACAAGTCGACAAGAGCAACGAGCAAATTGTGTTGGAACGAATAAGAAAAAATATCGTACCGCGGAAAGTGAGCAAGAAACATAAGTTTAAAATAGGCGATCGAGTGCGTATCAGTAAATACAAAATCACATTCGCTAAAGGTTATACACCAAACTGGACGAACGAGATATATACAGTGCACAGAGCTCAGCCAACCGTACCGGTTACGTACTTGTTGAAAGATCACACGGGTGACGTTGTGGAAGGTGGGTTTTATGAACAAGAATTGAGTAAAACCAGCGTTGGTGATGTGTATCTCGTTGAAAAAATATTACAACGTAAAGGTGATCGCGTGCGAGTGCGCTGGCTCGGCTTTGACGTTAAACACGATTTGTGGATACATAAAAAAGATCTGATATAATAACATTACCACAGTATTTAACCGAACGTAAACGAGTTAAGATGAAGATTGAACAACAATCGTTAAAGTTAAATGTTAAGAACGTAGACTCTGCTAAGTACAACGGTGAAGTTGCATATAATAAACACAGTCCACTGTTTCCAAACACAGTTCGATGTATCGTGTGCGGCGGGTCATGTAGCGGGAAGTCAAACGTTGCCTTTAACATGTTATTCGATTCAAACGGACTGCGATTTCAGAACCTGTACGTGTTCTCCAAATCGTTATTTCAACCAAAATATCGTATGTTGGAAGACGTTTTTAATGCTCTCGCTGACGAAGGAATGATGTACTTCACATACAGTGAAAACGATGAAGTACCACCTCCGCACGAAATTGTACCTAATTCAATCATGTTGTTCGATGATGTGGTATGTGAACGGCAGAATAACATACGAAAATATTTCGCTATGGGACGGCATAGCGGTGTGGACACTTTGTACCTTTGTCAGACGTACAGTCTGGTGCCAAAGCAACTGGTGCGTGATAATGCCAATTTCTTGGTTTTTTTCAGGCAAGATGATCTCAATTTACGTCACGTTTACAACGATCACGTTAACACAGATATGAAATACGAAGAGTTCAAAGCGATGTGCGCCGAAGCGTGGAAGGATCGTTACGGATTCATAGTCATCAACAAGGACTCACCGATAAACGCGGGTAGATACAGAGTGGGTTTCGATCGTTTTATACATAAATAGAATAGTTTGTGCGAGAAAGTCATCAGTGTCAAGATGGATGACAAGCAATTGACACATGAAATCGATGCAATTAGCGATAACATAAGACAAAAGTATCGCGCGTTGAAACATGACATCAGAGAGAGCGATGAAGCGTTAACGAGAAAGTACAAACCTCTTTTGGAACCGTTAACCCAGATTTCGGAAAAGTTGAATGTCTCCGGTGATAAAATTAAAAAAATAAATGTTGAAGATGAAGATACGAAGACAGCTGTCGAGATGACACCACCACCATCACAACCTCGATTCCTTAGAACGGAAGTGTTGGCACAAACTCCTGATGTCGAAACATCGAACGTGACTCTTGAAGAGTTTTTAGCAACACCCGAAGGTCGACAGGAAGCACAAGAATACGTTGAACAGTCTGTCGAAGGTCCGCTCGCGAGGAAATACTTACTACTCGCTTTATCTGATGATCGAGACAAAAAGATGGATCATACGTACGGTATCCGTAACGTTGCAGACAAATGGATGGTGGGAAATTCGGTGTTGGAGATCAATCAAGACGACAGCTTCTACATAGCTGGAAAACGATACAGGGGTACACCGGGTCTCTACGAACTTATGTTTATGAAAGAACCCAACAAGAGCGTCTATGATGAAAACGATTTAGCAGCGTACAAATCTATACTGTCGGACACTAACGCACATAAACATTATCATTTACCCGGTGCTAAAATAAATACAAACAAAGGTGTAAAGTACAGAGAGATAATCGCCCGATTGTTCCCACCGCGCAGCGGACGTGGTATCGATTACGTACACTGGAACGATCCCAACAAACTGGTTGAACGGTTGAGACTGCTGGTAAGTTCAAAACGCGCCGGTCACACCGGACACGACAACGAAATCATCTCCGTTGTGGAGGAATTACGTGAAGCCAACATTATCGTATAAATTTTATGAACGTCGGTGTAACAACTCATTGACGTCAACACTGTCAACATGTGCGGGTTAGATTTGACACCTGACTTTGAAGTCGAAAACGAAAGACTGAAAACCTTTACATCATGGCCTGTGCATTTCATCAGTCCAACCGCTATGGTTGCCGCAGGCTTTCATTACACAAATGAAATTGACAGGGTTCGATGTTCATTTTGCGGTATAGAAATCTTTCGTTGGAAAGAGGGTGACGATCCGATTGTGTTACACACGCGATGGTCACCACAGTGTCGTTACTTAAAACGGTTAGCACATCATTTGTAGCGTGCAGTCGTACAATGGTTGTGGACAAGTTCGGGAGACATCAAAGCGCCGTGAGCGTGCGACGAGAAACAAAAAGACAATTACGCGATACTGTAGGATTTAAGATTACGAATGATGGGCATATAGATGTTGAAAACAAAAAGATCCGCAATCTGAACGAACCGGATGCAGCAAAGGATGCTGTATCTCTGACTTATATGCAAACACATTGTCTGCTACTCGATGATGAACGTAAAAGCGTGGACGTTAAAGGGTGTAGATTGAAAAATGTTGATACTCCTGTAGACGTTAAAGACGTAGTCAACAAATATTACGTTGATGACAACTGTATACAACACTCGAGTCAAGAGAGAGGTGAGGTCATCGATGCACGAGATCGATGGGTAATCAACGTTCGAAGTCCGGAACAAGCGACCGATGCGGTTAACAAAAACTATGTAGACTCGAACGTCATTAAAAAAGTATCGAACAGCTATTTGTTTGGGCAGAGCTGGTTGTCGGGAGTGAGTTCACCGATTTTTGGAGATGACGCGGTTAACGTAAAATACATGTTGCAGAACACCGTTAGCTTGGGCGAAGATGGTGTTTTCAAAGCAGCGGAAAAGAGAATAACAGACGTAGCGGATGGTTTTGCGGAGAGCGATGCTGTTAACTTACAACAATTAAATGACGTGAGACGATACGTAAAGAGCGAGATGTATAAAGTCGTTAAAACATTTCAGTATCAACTGGATTACTACTTATTGAAATTGTCTAAGCCACGTAGTTCAGAAGACGAGTGGACACTCGACACGAAGGAAATAAGAAGGTTAATAGATGAATACGATAAAAACATAGAAGAGAAAGACTGGAGATCGGTTTACGATGTACAACAACGTTAAGAGGAAAAAGGGGTGGGGCGTCGGAAACGTGCTTAAAAACGTTGTACCGTCCGTTGTTTCGTCAGTTATCAATCGAGCGGTGGACGCACTACCTGTCGAATTACATCTGCCGGGTTACAGATTCTGTGGACCGGGCACGAAACTCGAAGAAAGATTAGCGCGTGGTGATCGTGGAATCAATCAACTAGACGAAGCCTGTCGCGAACACGATATCGCTTACGCTCAATACAAAGACAACGAAAGTAGACGTATTGCAGATCGTAAACTCGCGGAAAAAGCGTGGGGACGGGTAAAGGCTTTGGATTCGGGTATCAGCGAACGAGCTTATGCGACAGCAGTTGCAGCGGCCATGAAAGCAAAATCAGCAATAGGAAGCGGTCGACGTCGTAAAAATAAAAAGAATGTGAGTAGTCGTGGTCGTGGTGCTGGTGGTGGGATGAAGAAGAGGAGGAAGAGAACTGTCCGAACCGCTAGGAAAAAGAAGAGAACTGCGTCCGGATTGTATCTACGTCCGTACCGAAAAAACTAATTCACATACCGCTCCGCCCGTTGTCCGAAGATGAATTACGTGTATACGCAAAAAAGCTAAACATACCGTATTTTAGAGGTGTTTACATGCGTAACGCATTACCGGATACAGCGCCGTGGAAGAACGAAAGCGTCATCGTAAATTTGGACGACGAGAGCGGACCGGGAACCCACTGGGTATGTTACAAGAAGCGTGGAAATCGAGTACACTATTTTGACGGGTTCGGTAATTTACGTCCACCTCTCGAGCTGATGCAATATTTTGGTGATACAGCCGACGTTCGTTACAACTATGAACGGAAGCAACCTCCTAACACGGTCATCTGCGGTCATTTATGTTTAGACTTTTTATCGTCTTCTGATCAGTAAACTTCAGCATGTCGTCGCTAACGGTCACCGTGACGGGTACCGACGCTGCGAATCTCGTGTGTAACTTTTTCCCACCTCTCGAGTTATACGGTGAATGGTACGTTGGACTATTGGATTTTACATCGTATAATTCAATACCAAACGTTACTGAAGGAAAAAATAATGCATTTCCAGTAAAAATTTCCAAGGATCAGTGGTCCGTCATCAAGATGCCTACCGGCACCTACGAAATCAGTGATATCGAAACGTATCTGCAGAAACAGTTAGGCGAGAGAACAATCAGTTTACGTCCAAACAACAACACATTAAAGTGTGAAATTTACTGTAAGCATGTCATCGACTTTTCGCATACACCGAATACCATTGCAAGTATGTTAGGATTCAAGGAGAATCAGCAGCTGGAAGCGTATATAACACACGAGTCGAACGTACCCGTTGACATAATCAAAGTTAACACCGTTCACTTACGGAGTAATATCGTACAGGGTGCGTACAAGGACGGCCAGGACCAGCACACGTTGCATTCGTTTTATCCGACCGTGGCACCAGGTTTCAAAATAGTTGAAACACCGACAAACGTAATATACTTACCGGTAAACGTACAACGTGTAGACAACATAATTTTGTCTCTCGTTGATCAGGACGGGGATTTAGTCGATTTTCGCGGTGAAGTTATCACGATACGACTGCATCTGAAAATATGGGATTGTATTTCGGACAAACGTCACCTGTAAAAAGGGAGTGTGTACGAAAGAAACATGGTAGTCGGTGTTCAACGTTGAAGCGATTGACATCAAGGAACAAGCGTTTCTTACTTTCACTTGGATTCAAATTATACGATTAAAATAATGTCGGGTGAAATTCTAGCTATCGAACGAGGAGCGGCTTTCGATAACAGAATCGTTGAGTTCGAATATCGTACGCACGCACCGTATGCTTCCACCCGATACGGTAACAACGATGAAATACGTATACCCATCCAACAACAGGATGTTTTCACTTTACCGGCGGAGAGTTTTCTGTACATCGAAGGAACATTGACCAAGGTTAACGCTACCGACACAGCGTTGAACGTGAAATTAATCAACAATGCAATGGCTTTCTTGTTTGAGGAGATCCGTTACGAAGTGTGCGGTGTGGAAGTGGATCGTACAAAAAACGTTGGAATTACGAGCACTGTGAAATTGTTACTATCGAGCAATGAGCATGAAAGAAAGCATCTAATCAATGCAGGATGGGTGACGACAACCGACGAGTCGTTGACAGTACACGAGAGTACCGGTGATTTTACGTTTTGTCTTCCGTTGAAAATGCTACTCGGTTTCAACGAAGACTATACACGCATCATGCTGAACGTTAAGCAAGAATTGATTCTGTTGCGTACCTCTACCGATCAGAACGCAATGGTGCTAAAAGAATCGGGTGCAACTGCAAACGGTAATCTCGTAATAAACAAAGTACACTGGAAGATGCCCTATGTGCGCGTGTCAAACAAGTACCGAATACCGCTATTGGAGCACATCGAGGAGGATCATGAACTAGTGATGCCGTTCCGCAGTTGGGAATTGCACGAGTATCCCGTTCTACCGACGACAAATCGACATTCGTGGACCTTGAAGACATCGTCACAGTTGGAAAAACCACGGTATGTGATACTGATATTTCAGACGGACAGAAAGAACAATATAGCGAAAAACGCGTCGGAATTTGATCACTGCAATTTAACGAATGTCAAGCTTTTTCTGAACGATAAATACTATCCGTACGATAACCTGAACCAGGATATCGAAAAAAAAACGTTACGCCCTGTTCTACGACATGTATACACGTTTCCAAACATCATACTACGACCGTCGCAACAGAGCGCCTCTTTTGACACCTAATGAATTTATAACGAAAGCACCGTTGTTTGTCATCGATTGTTCCAGACAAGAAGAACCAATCAAGTCGTCTGCCGTTGATGTGCGTTTAGAATTTGAATCCAGTAACAATTTTCCAGATAAAACCACCGCTTACGCTTTGATTATACACGATAGGATAGTACAGTACACAGCGTTGTCGAATACTGTTCATCGTTTGTCATAAAAAAACTTGTTCTCCCCTCTACTAGTTTATAAAGATAGGTATTAGCGATCTCTACATAACAACAACCTCAGTCCTTTTCAACGATGGAAGGTGACTGTGACAGCAGCAGCAGCAGCCATTGTGAGTATAACGTTTACTTGTCTCTTGCATATCCAATCAACTCGTACTCTAAGTTCGTTACCGTCGGACTGTATAAAGAACTCAACTATGAACCGGGTGTTTTGTTTACAAACGGAAAAAAGAAACGTATATTACTTGACTTTTCTGAGTGGAATTACTTGTTGATATTTCGTGAACAGTTACTATCCAGTATGTTATTGTACGAAGAAGGTGAAAACCGTGAAAAGAAGAAGAGTGTGATGATCAGTCGTAACTTTGGGAAAACGTTTGTTCGGATTAAAGGTAGTAAGACCGAAAAATTTGTTTTCACAGAACCCGAGTGGATCCGTTTTGGTTGTTTATTAACAGTATTAAAGAAATATCTTGTTCGCTTGTTTTATGATCAAGATCACTTCAAGTCGTACATTAATCAGGTAGTAGCCAAGGGGTGTTATGTACCACCATCCTTCTTTTTCCCCTCGTTTTTTCGATTGGAAAGCAGTCGTCACGACCAACAGCTAACATTTGATCGTCTTTACGATGAACTGGTATTGGAAGGAAAAGTAGAGGGGGAATTTGAAAAAATTAACGTACTCGATGCGGACATGTGTCACTCGGAAAAATGAACTTGAATAGGACGGTTATTGCCGAGTTTGAAGCGTTTCGCGGTGACAAAAATGAATATGTAATCAAAGAGTTCGTTACAGTTGATATAACAACCGGACGTTTTGTTATCGTGTTGTTCGCTCCACCATACGAAAGTGCACGACTGCACCAGAAATTCCGAAAAATCAATGACTGGTTGGAAACACATTATCACAGGATACGATGGAACGATGGTAATGTACCGTACAAGAATATGGTACGCATCGTTGCAGACATTTTTTCAGATTATCCTGTTGTCTATACAAAAGGGTTTGAGAAGGCAAATTTCTTACGACAGTTGTATCACCATGGTGAGGTGATTGACTTAAACGATATTCAAGCACCTGTAGTTCCTAGATCCTTTGTACCCATCATACAATGTCCTGTTCCTCATCGTCAACCCGTTACCACTCCCCCCTTACACTGTGCATTACGCAAAGCTTTGTTTTATGCAGAATGGTTGCGGCAACGAAATAAAATATAGTCGGTTGTGAACATGTTTTCATCGTGGTGTTAGTGTGAATGCTACGTGACAGAAATGTCCATAAACGTAGAATTAGGTACCGTAGTGTGTGCGTGAATGTTAACCTTGACTACGTCACTGTCGCGGTAGAAATACTCATAAACGTAGTCCTGGTAGTTCGAGACGGGTCACTGGCACGGTAGATATACCTGTAAACTCGTCAAGAACCAGTATGGGTGTGAAAATTACTCATTACGGTACAGCAAATGTGAATACGCATCATGTATGAACAACATATTCACCCGATTAAAAAAATAAAAAAAATAAATAAAAAAAGTAAATAAAAAAATATGTACTGCTTTTACACATTGGCTTAGCATTGCATAATGTATCTTTATTATTATCTACCACTGTACTAGTCAATAGTACAGCGATAGATAACGTGGAGTAGGCCTGCTTTACGAATCTGTAAAGTTGGGGAAACCACGTTAAAAAAAGCGTAGCAGGCTCTCATTCGCCTCCCTCAGGCTGCTAGGAAGAGGATGAGAGGTAAAAAAATAAAAGTATAACGAAATGTTTATTTATTTAAAATAAATAAACTTATATTGTGCTTTTATGATTTTACACATAGGACGACAGTAGATATCACTCGTCCACCTCATGGTTACAAGTAAGAGATGAGAAGTATAAGTACAGAAATAATTACAGTTAAGCGATAACGGCCCCTTGGTGTAGTGGATGCACGCCGGTTTGGTGTACCGGAGGTCCCGGGTTCAAATCCCGGAGGGGCCGTAATTTATTTTTATGTAAAAATTAATATCCAATGACATACCATTGTTACAGTTGAACACATGCGTCATGTGGTCGTACATTCCGGTGTTAAAATTTCGGACACCAAAAATTTCGGGTAACCCCATCCGTTGATTTAAACATTTCGGGTACTAAATTTCAGACACCAAAAATTTCGGGTACCCCCATCCGTTGATTTAAACATTTCAGACATCACGCCCTCTACGTCGTCGTCATGTGGGCGTACCCACAAATTTCGGGTACCCCCATCCGTTGTTTTAATCATTTAGGGTACCAAAATTCTGACATTAAAAAAATGTCGAGAGAGAACGATTATTTTGTTACATCAAAATAAACCAGAACGCGGAAGTGTTTTAACATTCGGACACCAGCTGCCAGGGCCTCTGTCATGAACTGGAACCCGGTTAGGGCGTACCCACAAATTTCGGGTACCCCCATCCGTTGATTTAAACATTTCGGATAACGGTACTCGATGCCCCCAAAATTTCGAGTAACGGTACCCGATGACATAGCCTCTGCGCGTCCGGGCAATCGCCGAATTCCGGGTACCCCCATCGGCTACACATTGTTTTCGGCTACCAAATTTTGAACATGCAGAAACCACGGCCTCCGTGACGTCTTGAAACAGGTTTTAGCCATGCGGACGCCAGCGACTTGAGCCTCTGTATGACGTCATGAACTGGAACACGGAAGTGTTTCAGTCACACATACACACACATACACACACACACACAAAACAGTGACGTCACATGGACAGCTCGGACACCAGCTGCCAGTGCCTCTATGACGTCATGAACTGGAACCCGGTAGTGTTTTCAACTGGAACCCGGAAGTGTTTTCTAACGCTCACTTTCCCTCTACTTTCGTCAATTTATAATCTACCGGGTACGTACCTCTCTGTCCTTCCTCTCTGATTATTTATTTAATATGCCAATTTCTTCTGTATCTTAATTTATTAGGTGTCGTGATATAGCTAATTATGACTACCTTATCTCTCTACTGTATTTAATCTAAAAGTGTTGGTGTGAATGAAACTTATGTATGTTGGGTGTTATTCAGAAATTCCGCTCAAGCCTATTCTGCTTTGCAGAGAATAAGAGAAATTTCGTATGGAATTCTCCTCTCTTTAATACCTGAGAAGTCCGCAACTAGCGCTGTAGTTCCCAGACAAAGGAAATTTAGAGGTTAACCCACCGCGTACGGTGATTAGTGGTTATGCCCTCTATCTGTTTATTTCTTATTCACACTTCATTAAATCATACATAATTGATAAGATCTTGAAATTATGCAATGATTCTTTATTAGTTCAAATATTTAAAATCCAATAAGATTGTTCTTACTTGAGATACGAAAAGGCTATAAGTCTGAGTTAATCGATTATCGATCGGTACAATGTTTTATATTAAATTCAGTTATGATTTTTTTATAATTATTTTAGATACAAGGGCGTGAAGGTTCTTTCAACTGTTGGGAAGATCAGAAAATACATAAATAGGAATGCAAGATATTACAAGATTAAGGTTTTATTTTATTTAATATTATTTAAATAATTGAAGTTTACCGTTCGCTGGACAATGCGGCTCGAGAAGGCTGTTCGCATCTAACCTCTTTAGTGGTCGTTCAGTAGCAAACGCAGATGAGATGATTTTCTTCCGTCTTGTCTTCAAAATTGTAATAAATGTGGAATCCTTGGTCCTGGGTTGATGCAGAAATACCGCTCCTTTTGTTCACCAATGTCCAAGCTTGTGATTACGTGCTTCGACGAACTCTGAATCCAAATACGCTTTTCTATTGTAAGATGCAAACTGCGATTTCCAATGAGATTTGATGGTTATTCTATTTTCGTTTGTTTTAGAGGATTAAATCTTTAAGCAGGTAGTTCTTTATCTGGTTTTATTACTTCATTAATTTAACATTCGTTTCATGATCTGATATTGGGCAATCCAAGTCATTCCTCTGAATTTAATTACTTATTATCGTTTTATACTATCCAAGTAGACAGTTTGGTTAATGGTTATTTGGCCCAAATTACTGCAATTTGTCATTCATTTATTGTGACGTTTGATATATTTAATTTTAAATTAATTCAGTGTTTTATTGACCATCTCTCGTGGTTAGACTCTTCTCGTTCATGTCATAAAATTCAATAATCAAAATCAACAAATTATATTCATTTTGTCGGCCAAAAGCAACAAACATTTTTATTCTTATTCAATATTTTGTTATATAGTAATAATTTCATATAATATTCTTCCACTCATCAAAATAATTCCTTACTAAACTTCCATTGTATCAGAATATAATCTTATTTATAGCTTGTTTACTAATTCCTATATATTCTGCTGGTTTTTCACTCTTAGCCTGTTTCTTTTAATAAATATTATTTTTCCGATATCAAACATTATCTATCGGTATCATTGCACTATGGCATTATCATAATTTGTTTAGTTTGAGTTTGTTTATTATTTATTATTAATTATTATTGGTTTCTACGAACTCATTGAATTATATTTAGTATTTGTTATTAATTTCTTTACCTAACCTTTCTGATCTGAGTTATTATATAGTGTTATTGGCTGTTAGGCCTATTATTTTACCTTGATCTACTTTTGAATTTAACTTGTTAACAACTATAGCCTTTTTATACAAGTTTACAAACATATTCAAACTTTAACTACGTACATGTACACAAATAATTATCTTTATGATATCTAACAATAACTTTATCTTGAACTATAGATAACACATAGAAAAATGAAATTAATTAATACTCAATAACTGAGTTCAACCACAGTTCTACAACAGTAAACGAATAATACATATTACTTCATTATTTGATATTCTATCAACAAGTAAACTTTCATATGATAACACAAACTATAACATCATAGTTATGATAGCAACATAACATCATACAATTCATAAGAAGTATTTTTGAGTAACTTATAACGTACATTATTTACTCATTCTTATCTATTTTCACAACATCAATTACTTTAAAATAGTCGATATTAGTTTTTCTTTCTTACAATTTTTATCAATGTTTTTTATTTATTTACCTCTCACTGAACCTTGAGATTTATCACTATTATCTTTATTACATGCTTATTTTTTATTATTATTACTACCTTGCATTCTTATTACTTTTATACAATGATGAATTTATTTTTCTGACCTTTTTATTAGTGTGGGATATTAAACTATTTACTTCCCTATTCTATTTTTAATATTTTTCTTTATGTAACGTCAGGGACCGCATTTCTGTTGCGTTACATATGGTTCCCCTCCTAAAGAAGTTTAATTTACCTGAATTTAATTTAGGTCAAGTAAACTTATATCTTTTCCATGCCTTTCCTTCATATCAATTTCAATGGTCAACGATGGAATTCTCAATGTGACTTGTTAGACTTGTATTTAGAATTTTCTATTTAATGACATTTCATTAATCATATTAACTATCTTGGGGGTTTTTTTTTTCTTTAAACAGTATTTGTTGATGGTTGGTCACAATACTCAATAAAACTTTAGGTTGACTTCTCTTCTATTGCTAGTTACTGCTATCAATGCGTTTCTCCATTATTTTTCTGTCAGCTATCTTCCTTCTGTTTTCTTCCGTCATACTTTTTGGAATTTGATGTCATTCTTCGCAACGATTCTAATATCCCTTAAATATTCAATTTCTCTAACAATCCCTAACATGTGAGCTGGTACAGTTCAGAGAGGCACTGTTTGGCTTCATACTCTGCTGCCCACACTACACTTCAATATAGTACTGCTGGAATTCATCTACAGTCAGCTATAAAAATATAATAATATCATAATAATCTTCTTAATTAATTAATAATAAACATCTTGGGAATTCTTTATATTGTCGCGTTTTATATTTAATTACTCATATATTCCATATTTCGTGATTCCATTTTATTTTCCTTAACAATTTTCTGATAACATTTCTGACAGTCATTAATTGTAATTATTCTTGATCTTCTTTTTTGTTGTGAAAGTAACTCTAAGTATTATTTCTTCATTTCTTCTTCTGTTTCCAAGAATTTCTAAATCGTAATTGCCTTAATTATCATCATTACTTAGGTTCAGTGTAATTATAGTCATTAAATTATCAATTGTTCTTCTTATTTTCCCATTTTGTCTGGTCACATTACCACTAATTATGTTGATAAACGTTTTTTTCTTGTTCCATTTGAAATTATACTGGTCATAAACAATCATTTATTTTGTTGTTCAATTCGTTTGGCATATTGGCATGTATTTTAGATCATACTGTATTTTTTTTTTTTTATTATTTTGCATAGGTCCTTCTTGATATACATTTTTTTTTATCTTGGGGTTTTATTCTTAAGTATTTAGAATATTTCGTTGTAGACATATAGTAATATTTTCTTACTTCCTTCTTTAATCTTGGGGTGTTATTAAATCTTCTTAATACCTTCTTCATAACCATATAGTAATACGTTCTTTCTTCTTTTTTGAATGTTGTGGTTTCTATTAAATAATATTGTTCAAAATTTTTAGTAAGTTGTGCTTACATACTTTTTTGGATTTAGAGGGTTTTTTTATTTTTGTATTTAAAATCTTCTTCCTAGTGTTTCTATTAATATATTATTTTTTATTCCTTATTTAAAATTATTTCTTTATTTCTTCTTTCCACGTGGTAGCCTGGTCGGTTTTCAGCAAATCAGTCCCATTTTTCTGGTTGACTACTTCTTCTTCTAACCATGGTCAATTAATTCGTCTGCACTCGTTGTCCGGATTACTGCAGTGTTCATACCAATTTTTACACTTGATAAATATCTCTCGTGTATCTGGTACTGGAACTCGGCTGATACAAAGTCTTCATTTAAGTCACGGTCTTCGGTGATAATTAGATCCCTTTTAATTGACAGGTATTGTACCTCCTCTAATCTAACATAATCACTCGTATATTCCACCTTTCCATTCCCTTTGATATCTAGACTATTTACCAAATGTTTTACGGGTATCTTCCGTATTAACGATATAAATGATGTTGTCAGATACTCTTTGATCGTCGATATGTTTAAATAATATTTAAATTTATTTAAGTTTTTTGTTATTATTCTATGTTGGTTTATTTTTGCCATTTTTATAAAGTTTTTTCTATAATTCATACTTTTACTTAACTCCCTTCGTTCATTAATTGGGATGTTAAATGCACTAATTAATCCACCCTTCCTCATCACCATTTCTTCTTTTGTATTGACTATTTTCTTTCTCCATAGTTTCCTTATTTTCTTGATATTCTCTTCCATGGTTTGGATCTTCTCATTGTTCTTTCCATTTTTATTTTCAGATAGCAATGCACTCTGGTCTTCTCTAATTTCTGTTTCCTTGCTACTCTCTTCTGTATTTGGACTTACTATAATACCTTCGGAAGTGCTGTTTAGTGTTTCATTCATATTCTTTAGACACATCTCCATTTCTTTATTTGTCTCCTCCTTGTATTTATCTACTTTTGGGCTAAGTGTGTTAGCATTTTCAAACTTCCCTTCGAAAGTTTCCATTATCTACTTATTGAACATCTCCCTCTTACCCTCAATCCGCTTTAAACTTGCTTCGTTCATTTTTTCAATTCTCTCATCCATTCGCCTTAAATTCTCTTCGTTCATTTGTATGATTTTTTCCTTCATTTGTCTTAAACACTCATCATTCCTGTCAAACCTTTCGTTAATTTGGATTAAGCTTTCATTGTTCCTATCGAGCCTTTCGTTCATTAGTTTTGAGTTTCCTTCTGTTTCCTAAAATTTTCATTCATTTTCTTGAAACCACTGCCCATTGTTTCCTCTAGTTTTCTGAAACCTTCATCCATTATTTTCTTTCTTTGTTCACATTGTTCCATTATAATTCTCAGCATATCCTTCATGCTCGTCTCTTCTTCTTGTGTGAATTCAGGCATTTTCTTCTGCTGCTTCACTTTGACTATTTCTACTTCTCTTTGCACATTTGATTGTTCTAAGTTTTTATGATTTGGCATTCCTATAAATTCTTCTGTTTGATTATGTTCTTTCCTCCAGTTACACATAACTTCTCTGGATAGTTCAAACATCACCCTTATCCATTCCCTTAATTCTGTGTTTTCTGTTTGTATTGGGTTTTCAGGTGGTCTTATTTCTCGTTTCCATTGTTCATAATCTTCCTGAGTATATTGTTCTGTCACCTGGGCGTATACTCCTTTTCTTTCGTTTTTCATTTGTTCTTCATTATCGTCCCATCTTTCCCAATTTTCTCAGTCATCCTTTCCACATTGTTACCGTCTTTTTCGTGGGTTGTCCCTATAGTCTCTTCTTTATTACAACTGGCATCTAACTCCCACATTTCATCACAAATCTCTCTCAATTTCATTTTGTCGTCTGGTGTTCCCATTGCATTCGCGCGACTCATTTGCGCTCTTTCGTGATCGGTGGTGTTCTTCTTAATATACTCCATATCCTTGCTGAATTTTTTAAATAGCACCGTCATCCATTCCACGTAACTTAGTCGTCTTTCTTGTTCGGGCATTTTCGTTTCCTTTGGTATCATAGCTCTTAATTGCATTTCTCTGTCTCCAACAGTTGCCTGCTCTAGTTAAGTAATATTTATATAATTATGGTTTTACTTAACTTAAGCCCTACACTAGTTGAGCGCCAATTTATAATAATACTCTGTGTTCGGTTTAAGCCCCACTGTTGGGTTCGTCAATTTATAATCTACCGGGTACGTACCTCTCTGTCCTTCCTCTCTGATTATTTATTTAATATGCCAATTTCTTCTGTATCTTAATTTATTAGGTGTCGTGATATAGTTAATTATGACTACCTTATCTCTCTACTGTATTTAATCTAAAAGTGTTGGTGTGAATGAAACTTATGTATGTTGGGTGTTATTCAGAAATTCCGCTCAAGCCTATTCTGCTTTGCAGAGAATAAGAGAAATTTCGTATGGAATTCTCCTCTCTTTAATACCTGAGAAGTCCGCAACTAGCGCTGCAGTTCCCAGACAAAGGAAATTTTGAGGTTAAACCACCGCGTACGGTGATTAGTGGTTGTACTCTCTATCTGTTTATTTCTTATTCACACTTAATTAAATCATACATAATTGATAAGATCTTGAAATTATGCAATGATTCTTTATTAGTTCAAATATTTAACATCCAATAAGATTGTTCTTACTTGAGATACGAAAAGGCTATAAGTCTGAGTTAATCGATTATCGATCGGTACAATGTTTTATATTAAATTCAGTTATGATTTTTTTATAATTATTTTAGATACAAGGGCGTGAAGGTTCTTTCAACTGTTGGGAAGATCAGAAAACACATAAATAGGAATGCAAGGTATTACAAGATAAAGGTTTTATTTTATTTAATATTATTTAAATAATTGAAGTTTACCGTTCGCTGGACAATGCGGCTCGAGAAGGCTGTTCGCATCTAACCTCTTTAGTGGTCGTTCAGTAGCAAACGCAGATGAGATGATTTTCTTCCGTCTTGTCTTCAAAATTGTAATAAATGTGGAATACTTGGTCCTGGGTTGATGCAGAAATACCGCTCCTTTTGTTCACCAATGTCCAAGCTTGTGATTACGTGCTTCGACGAACTCTGAATCCAAATACGCTTTTCTATTGTAAGATGCAAACTGCGATTTCCAATGAGATTTGATGGTTATTCTATTTTCGTTTGTTTTAGAGGATTAAATCTTTAAGCAGGTAGTTCTTTATCTGGTTTTATTACTTCATTAATTTAACATTCGTTTCATGATCTGATATTGGGCAATCCAAGTCATTCCTCTGAATTTAATTACTTATTATCGTTTTATACTATCCAAGTAGACAGTTTGGTTAATGGTTATTTGGCCCAAATTACTGCAATTTGTCATTCATTTATTGTGACGTTTGATATATTTAATTTTAAATTAATTCAGTGTTTTATTGACCATCTCTCGTGGTTAGACTCTTCTCGTTCATGTCATAAAATTCAATAATCAAAATCAACAAATTATATTCATTTTGTCGGCCAAAAGCAACAAACATTTTTATTCTTATTCAATATTTTGTTATATAGTAATAATTTCATATAATATTCTTCCACTCATCAAAATAATTCCTTACTAAACTTCCATTGTATCAGAATATAATCTTATTTATAGCTTGTTTACTAATTCCTATATATTCTGCTGGTTTTTCACTCTTAGCCTGTTTCTTTTAATAAATATTATTTTTCCGATATCAAACATTATCTATCGGTATCATTGCACTATGGCATTATCATAATTTGTTTAGTTTCAGTTTGTTTATTATTTATTATTAATTATTATTGGTTTCTACGAACTCATTGAATTATATTTAGTATTTGTTATTAATTTCTTTACCTAACCTTTCTGATCTGAGTTATTATATAGTGTTATTGGCTGTTAGGCCTATTATTTTACCTTGATCTACTTTTGAATTTAACTTGTTAACAACTATAGCCTTTTTATACAAGTTTACAAACATAATCAAACTTTAACTACGTACATGTACACAAATAATTATCTTTATGATATCTAACAATAACTTTATCTTGAACTATAGATAACACATAGAAAAATGAAATTAATTAATACTCAATAACTGAGTTCAACCACAGTTCTACAACAGTAAACGAATAATACATATTACTTCATTATTTGATATTCTATCAACAAGTAAACTTTCATATGATAACACAAACTATAACATCATAATTATGATAGCAACATAACATCATACAATTCATAATAAGTATTTTTGAGTAACTTATAACGTACATTATTTACTCATTCTTATCTATTTTCACAACATCAATTACTTTAAAATAGTCGATATTAGTTTTTCTTTCTTACAATTTTTATCAATGTTTTTTATTTATTTACCTCTCACTGAACCTTGAGATTTATCACTATTATCTTTATTACATGCTTATTTTTTATTATTATTACTACCTTGCATTCTTTTTACTTTTATACAATGATGAATTTATTTTTCTGACCTTTTTATTAGTGTGGGATATTAAACTATTTACTTCCCTATTCTATTTTTAATATTTTTCTTTATGTAACGTCGGGGACCGCATTTCTGTTGCGTTACAATATTGATCAAATAGAATTTAGAAGAAATTGCATCACACTAGACCGTTTAACTTCAAATGAAAAACAAACTTAAAAACGTCATTGACTACGGGAAAGATTTTTTTATTTTTATTTCTGCGTTTACATTGTGATTAAAATTTGTACCGGAAGGGGAGGAAGGACTAATGTAACAACACGACATTTGCTACATTTTTGTTTGAAATATGTACACACAAAACAGCTCAAACCAGACTACATGTTATTTTATAAAATATCAATAAGAAAAGAAATAAGGACAGACGATAATATGTAATAATATATGTTTTCAGATTTGTTTTCAAATTAGAGTAGAGTAGAGTAGAGTACACAAAGAAATTAGAATATAAGAATACATCATCCAAGTCTAAGATTTCCATATGACAGGCTTATATTATTCTTTAGAAAAATATTAAGATAGATAATAATAATAATAATTAATATGATACAAACAGTGCAGACTTTTCAGTAAAAAATAGAAAATACAATGCTAGGATCAACAAAATAAAGCAAGAAACAATTAAAAGGATAAGCAACCACACGACGATATATGATACAATTTATATAATTAATAAAATAAAATAAAATGAACAGGATTTCTAGCTAGGAGATGCACACGCAAATTGCTAGATTGGGAACCAACAGACGGAGGGTAAGTACAGGATGGTTGAACGGGAAAAAGTCCAGGGACCGTCAGGGTGCTCAAAGGTAAATTCTTACGTTTATATATACATTTAGTTTGCATGAAAGCTGACGTAAGACTGCACTGACTAACTACCCGATCCTTATTGCTGTGTAACTTACAACATTCAGTTCACTCGGTGAGCTAAAGGAGATAATTAACCTTTGTAGGGAAGGTATATTTCCGAGCTGTGGTGAAAGAACATAAATAATGAAAAGGTGAAAGGAAGCGGTAAGCAAAAGTAATAGAGGGCCAAAAGTAAGCACCGGCCGACTTCTCAGGTATCGGTGAAATTAGAATATAGGTGATATTTCCAGAAATTTGAAAATATCAGACACGGCAAAAAGGAGATTAAGCTCTATTATGCTAATGTCTTTTCTAGACAAGGAAATTTGTACAAAGACATCCGCGAGATATAAATACTGTGAAGTATAGATATCTGTTGGCATAATGATGTCTTCAAATTCCGGAACTGTTTCCTTTTCCAGCTCACCAAATCAATTACGAACAGCTTCAAGAGTACTGATTACAGTTCGATTACAAGGAAATATGTTTCTTTACCTTTGGGTTTTATGTTTTCTTTTCTTTGGGGGCTTCTACTTTGTCTGGGTCAGTAGATCAAAGATGATTCATAACGGTGTAGAAATTATTCGGGTCTTATAAATCATGTAAGAATGACAATTTATTGAAATCGAAGAGGGCCACCTTCAAACGTTATGCCACTGACTTTGGTGAGCGCTATTTACAAGCTGGTCGAGCAGAGCACTGTGATACAGTGTACTGTACAAGCCAAGACGAACAGCACAGACGATAAATCACTGGATAATGACTGGGGAAGAATTTGTTAGCTGTGGACAGTCAGAGTACGGCATAATTTTATAATCATTTATGCAGTTCATTCTAATTACGTTCCAATTCCATATCTACTTCTTCATAGTTTTTCTATAAACTGTCCTATACATGTAATCAGTTTATTCCTTTTTGGCACAGCTTGTTCCTATTTCCAAGCTTAAGTTGTTCTCATATTTCTTCGAAACTCTGATCGCTTCACCATATGCGACATTGTTTTCTGCAATTCTCCTCGCCTGCAGTAAGTGATTCTCTGTTTGAAGAATCTGGATCTTGAAGGTAACACGGCAGCTGGGATTTATCCTAGTAATAATTAATTTTAGCCGTCTCTGAACCACGAGCCAGACAGGGGGTGACTGAGATACAAGAAGAGGCCGTTTTGTCTACGATTATGACTCATGTCTTGGATCATCTCGTGATTAGGTGCTGTAACACGACCCACCTTGCATTTCGAGAATGGTCGGAAAAACGCTAGATAATACTGAGTGTGACCAGTAACCATCTGAGGTAGTTCACACTCGTCGCAGTTCTAGGAAGCTTGGCTGCTTACACAGATCCTTCTTAGTCGTAGAAACAAAATACAATTCGCTCATCCCTCTCGCCTGTAATTCCACTGTGAGTTAGAATTTTAGAATTCAATCTTCGTCAGGGATCCAGAATGCTCAGGGTAACAGTCCAAGTACGTACCGTACATGTGTTCGCATATGGGCGCACACACGCACGTAATCATGACTATTTAGGCCTACGATAATACATATACGTACATACATGTTTACATATACGTTAATTCAGAAAACGAATATTAACATTGTAACGTACTTACGTTACGTCTTATTTCTTTAAGCCTCACGTTGGATTCGTCAATTTATAACGAATTTATTTTATAGCGTTGATCAATAAAATTTATTGTAGGTTTCGGGGTTTGACCAAGCTCCACGTTGTTATGCGCCAATTTGTAACACGTACTTTGATGTTACCTGTGTTATGTTACTTAAATGTTATATTGTGTGCACTTAAATTACATACGCCGCCCGTTGGAAGCGTCAATTTGTAACAAATAAATAATGTGTCTCTCTTTACTTTCTGCCCCACTGAAGGGTTCGTCGATCTGTAACAAATATATAAATGTAGCGACTTATTTCGCCTCGCACTGGAGTCGTCAATTTGTAATTATTAATACGTTATGTTGAACGGCGAATGGTTTTGTAATCTGCCGCTCGCTCCCACTATACGTACCGTTTCCGTGACGTCACTCACCGTTGCCAACCGTCGTGGTGTCCGCTGTACTCTGTGAACTTATTTTCTAAATGGAACAGCAATAATAACGACGCAAATATAACATCAAACATATATCCTTATAGAAATCATTTATTCAGTAAAGCATTGGTTAATTGTTTCTTAAATCTTATTATGATAATCACAATTGTGGCGCAAATTATACGTCTTCTTTTTACCAGTTGGTACAGCAGTAGCAGATATTATTCCGTATTTAGACAGACCAAAAGAATGCGTTGGTTATTGTTCTAATAAAAATAAAATATCTCAGGGCGTATCTGGTTCGGGGATTACATTTAAACAAAATATTATTCTATAAATCAAAATACAAGTTTTACAGTTCAAGGATATTACAAATTTTAGAGTGTAATGTGCACACAGGCAGTCGGATCGTGATTACTAGTTATTATAGGTTATGTCCAGTTTAGGTGTTTAATAATTATTATCAAAATCAAAGGTTCTTGTGGTGTTTGAAAAGGTGTCAATCTCAAATCGTGTTATTAGTGAGTGTTCTTAGTGTTGGTGTGATATGGTGTCTGTAGTTTTAGTTGATTAATTCTTAAAAAGTCGTGCATACAAAAGTTGGTAATGATACATAATATAATAAAATGTCAAAGTCACCAAATCCTCTTCATTGTATGGTTCTTGGTCGAAGATAGGGCCCACGTCTGCTTCAGTCCTTCTCCCTGGTTCTTGATTCTTCTATTTCAAATACTGGATGTTCCTCACTTGGTGGTAATAGTTCGTGTTATGTATCTCTATCTGTATTAATATGTCTGGAACGTGTTTTCACAGTTTATTTTTAATTATGTTAGACGTTTTACAAACGCGTCTGTACGCTATGATCGTTGTTAAAGAAGTCTCATTTTATTTATCCGAAATTTCTGGTTGCTAAGGGTAAACTTGGAATCTGGTTGGTTGATTCGGATATACATTGTCATATACTTTCATTATTTCAAAATCTAAATTTGTTCAAAACCTTTAAATTAGTATAACTTTTCTGCACTTATTGGGAATTTAAAACTATTAGCAGCATTATTTTGATCTTTACATTTGTGACATATAGACACTAAACATGCCTACTTTTACTTAAGAACTACAGATGTTACAATTTTGTTATTTGAATTTTTCTTAAATAACTTAAGATGGATGATTTTGTTTCTAGATTCGTTGTGTACACTATTAACTATAAATCTATTTATCCTTCTACATTTGTTTTACAAAATCCCTAACATTATTATCTAAAATTTACAAAAGTTGGTTTTACCTGGCCTATGTACTGGTGTTAGCTTCATCACCATGTTTATAAACATTTTACCTTATTGTCATTTTCCATGACTGATATCTTAGTAAACCTTTAACAGTTAAATTAACTTTTAACAACCATAAAAACTGTTTAACATATAACACTATCTTAACAAAACAAAAAGATATACTATCCTATTAGTTTAATCTCATGCCCACATGGCTATGATTCTACTGAACATTTGAACAAATAAACTGCTTTTTACTTAATCTATACAATTGTTTAACACTTAGCAATAACATCTTTTTTTAGTCTACTTTGCTTTGTTAATCAATTGGTCACTGTTTAACGCCATAATTACTGGTATCCCTTTTTATTGTCATTAAAATACCTTCCCTCTTGTTATAAAATGTTACTGTGAACAAGTTATTATTTGTTGTTTTCTGGACAATCTTATGATCACTATTTGTTACAATTAGTTGTATGGATCATGTATCTATAATAAGGTTTGTTATATTTTCATTACATCATTTAAATTAATCATTTACTAATATTTCTTTTTACATAGTATTACATGTTTGGGCCTATTATCCCTCAATTTGTATTTTGATTATCTTGATATTATGATACATTGAATGAAACCATTTGTTTCTTTATAGTACTGGTTCATAAGGCGTCTGTCTTTATAATTATTTATTTTGTCATTATTGAAAGTTCATGTCATAATCGGGGTTGAATGTATTTTGCATCACTTTGCCTAAATCATTAATTTGGGTACGGTCAGTTGTATTACTAGTCAGTCTGAAATGGTTAGTCGTTCCTCTTCACGATCATCTTGGAAGATATTGTTCTTCTTGTTTAGCTTCTTATCCAAAGTCTTCATTAAATCAAGTACGATATTAATTTGTTCCTAATGTAATGTTACATACTACCCTGCCACCATATTTGATCATTTTAATAAAATATTGTTTTTGTTGAAATTATCAATTATCTTATCTTTCACATTATCATTTGTTATTCTTTTTATGATCTGGTATACTTGTCTTTAATTATAAGTGTTCTATCCCTGGAACATGTTACTTCCCTAACAAATTAATCACCATATATTTTGGAATCAGTCGGGGGGCTCTCTTGACCTAATACCCCGCTGTCCTTATAATACATAATACATCAATAATATCGATTGCTGGAGCTATCTCGTCAGTCAATCACATTTAATAATCACTAGTCTATTCACGGCTAAATCAAATAAAAATAATATAATAATATATTCTTGGGATGGTTCACTCAGCTTAACTTCTCAGATCTAAGAATTTCTTTCCATTGATTCTTTCAGATGTTTATTTTCTTGTGGCGATATTAATAACATTTTTTATTTTCAATTGGTACTATCTTCTTTCCTTCTTTATCAGTACTCCTTAATCTTCATTCTTCATTCACTTAAAACATAACAAGTATTTGCATCTTTATTTGTTGTTAAATCTCTCACAATCATGATAGGTTATTTGTAGTAAATTCGTTTCTAGTCTCGTCTTATTTTCATCGTCGATTGTCCACATTTGTCCTTTCTTATTCGTTTTATAGCACTATGGTTTCTTCTGATTTATGGATGTTGCATCTTTCTTTTATATTTCAATAATAAGTTCATAATTATATTTAATAAGAGGTGCTTATTTTGTTTAGAATTCGGAAATTTATTCCCAGTTGTTTATCCGCTTGATTCATAATAACATTATCAAACTGTACTGTAAGTTGTCCTTACTATTTATTTGAATTCTGAGATATTCAAATTTGTTTATTTGGCTTCATTTAAAATTATATTCTGGATTATCAAAGTTGGTAAGATGAGCTTACTATATTCTTTGAATTTTGAGGTATTATAATAATAAATTCTTCAGTTCCATATTAATTCTCATAAATAATTAGTTGTAAGTTGATCTTACTATTTTTTTTTAGAATTTTGTGGTATATTCAACTTTATTAGGTTCATAATACATTTTTAAGGAAACTTGGTTGTATGTCCCCTTAATCTTTTTTGTTTCCACATCACTAATGACATAAGTATTATTGTTATTGTTTTTTATAACAACATATGGTCCATTATATAGTAATAATAGCTTTTTTGCTATTCCTTCCTTAGAACTTGGCAATTCGCGGTTTTTTAACAATACTTTGTCTCCAATCTTGTACTGGATCATTTTCTGCTGAATTATTTTGTATTTTTTCCTTCTTTTCTCCACTTGTTCATTCAGTTTGCTGTGGAATCTCACGTTGTCGAACTGGTAAGCTGGGTTGTTTGGGAAGTTGATTATTTCACTAATTTCTTGGGGTGGTAGTCTTTCATGCATTATGGTATATGGAGTATCTTGTATTGCTTCATGGTAAGCTAAGTTGATAAAGCTTTCTGTTTGTGTAATGTAGTCACTCCACTTCTGGTGTTTATCAAAACAATATGTCCTGAGTACACCGCCGACCTCCCTCAGTACTCTTTCCGCCGGGTTGCTATTTGGGTGATAGACAGATGTTTTATATGTCTTGACACCTAGATCTAACAAAGTCTCCTTCCAAACCCTTCCTCGAAACTGAGTTCTGTGATCGGTAATAATTGATCTTGGAGCTCCTAACTCTGGTATGTATTGTTGGATCACTATTTGCAGAATCTTTTTTGTAGTTGCCCAATTAATGGGGTATAGTTTTGTAAATTTGGAGTATTGGTCGAACATGATTATAATAAATTTATACTGTTTTCTCCCTCCACTACGAGGTAACGGTCCACACACATCTAAAAATACTCTCTCTAATTTACCAGTTGATGTAATAGGTTGCATAATTCCTTCTGTTTTTTCGTTATTGCATTTTGCCAATTGACAGATGTGACACTGCCGAATACATTCTCTAACTCTCCTGTTGATATTCTTAATGTAAGTGTGTTCCTCAAGTGCCTTCATTACTTTTAATGCACCCATATGCCCATATCGACTATGGTAGTCCAGTATTAATTCTGTTTCTAACGCTTTAGGTATCACCACCTTCCATGATCCTTGGTTATTAGTTGGTTTGTAAAATAATATGTCTTCATGTAGACAGTAATATGCAGTGATTTTTTTCATCCTGTTGGATCAGTCTTTGTCTAAAATTGTTGATTTTTGTATCCTCTGTTTGTTGTTGTGAAATTGATTTCATGATGTTTTCCAAATCTGATTTGTTTTTTATTATAGTATATACCTTGATGATTGTTTCTTTTTCCCCTTCAAAAGTTTGTTGTTCTATGTTAATCCGGGACAATATATCTGCAGCAATATTCTGTTTTCCTGGAACATACTCCCAATTTATGTGGTATTCCTGTAGTGCGAGTATCCACCTTGCTAATCTCCCATGGTTAATCTTGCAATTTTTTAGGAAAGATATTGACTTATGATCGCTCCTCACAGTTATCGGGTATCCAAGAATATAGGTTCTGAATTTCCCACAAGCGAATACAACGCTTAATAACTTCTTTTCCGTTACACTATAATTGCGTTCACATCCATTAAGTATTCTGCTTGCAAAACTCACCACCTGATGTTCTCCCTCACTATCTTCTTGATATAATACAGATCCTAAACTTATATTACTGGCATCGCAGTTCATAAAGAAAGGTTGGTTGAAATTAGGATGTTTTAATACAACTGAACTTAGGAAATTGTGCTTGATCATTTGGAGTAAATTGTCTTGTTCCTGTCCCCATGACCATTTGTTCTTAGAGGATAATTGTGGAGAAAACTTTGCTGTCATTTCAGAATAATTTCTCTGAAACTTCCTATAATAATTGCAAAGTCCCAGAAATGATTGAAGTTGCTTTTTATTTTTAGGACTTGGGAACTTCTGGATTGCTTCAATCTTTTCATTGGATGGTGTTATTCCTTGTCTTGTTAAGTTAAACCCCAGGAATTGGACTTCACTGGCGATAAGCTTGGATTTTTGAAGTTTTAGGGTAACGTTATTGTCTGATAGTTTTTGTAATACTTGTCCTACTTTGTCACAATGGTCTTCCCAATTCACTGAAGTAATCAACAAGTCATCAACATAGACTGTGGTATATGGAATAGTATCTGGACCCAACACCTGGTCCATACATCTTACGAATACAGCTACTGAATTTACCAGTCCAAACGGTAGTCTCTTGAACTGGTAGTTCCTCCCTTCGAAAATAAAGGCGACGTACTTTCGACTATCTGGGTGTAACTCCACCTGCCAATACCCACAAACAGTATCCCAGGTGCTGATAAATTGTATGCCATTAAATTTTTTCAATATCTCCTCAATCTCTCCGGGAGATGTTCTGTCATAAACTATGATCTTATTAATCTCTCTAGCATCCAAACAGAGTCGTACTTTGCCATCTTTCTTGGGAACGGCTATTAACGGACTGGTATATGGGGAACAGCTATACTCAATAATATCTTCTGCTATCATTTTGTCTAGTTCAGTCCTCACTGCTTCTTTTAATGCATAAGCAACGGGATATGATTTCTTATTAAAATTTACAGGCTCCTTGAATTGTAGTGTAAATTGATAATCTTTTACTTTGCCAGGTATATCAGAGAAAACATAGCGGTATTTATTATATATTGACATTAACTTTTCTATTTGTTGTGTAGTTAAATTACATTCATTTTGTTCTGACCGAAATTGTCGGATCTCTTCTAATTTTTCCAACCATAAACTGTCTTCACTCCCAAAGTATTCCCTTCTTACATTCCATGACTCATCTTGATTATTATTGAATTTTCTTATACTATTGCATGAAGGTACATTTTTATTTTCTACTAATTTTGCTGTCCATTCTATATTATCCACTTTTAACGACCCTATGACCTGTCTCATGTCAATTATTGCTGAGTATTTTCTCAAAATATTACAGCCTATTAGTAGATTAAATGGTAGATTACTAGCTATTAGAAAAATCATAGGTATAGCTACATTTCTGCTGGTCACTGTTAATGATACCTGTTTTCTTATTGACTTGTTTTGCCTTCCGGTGGCTCCGATTAAAATTATATTTTGAATTGGTAAAGTTGGTAAGATGGCCTTACTATATTTTTGAATTTTGATGTATTCATTGTTGTCGATTAACGACACGTTTGCGCCCGTATCTATCATGAATCTTGTCTCTAGTCCATTCACTTGGGCGATGATATATGCGATCTCATTATTCGAACTATTGTGCGTTATCGTGTCTTCGTTCAGTAGTTCTTCTCTCACATTTTTTAAGAAGTGATTGTGCGCTATCGTCATTGTATCGTCAGTCATTTTGTCTCGTCCTAGTAAGTACCCAAATTGTCGGTTCAGTGATGGGACCTGATGGATTTTCACTGCCGCGGTCCGTTTAAATCAGGGCTGATCTCCTCAGTCCTGTTGTCTGATTGATTGGGTCTGTCTCTACTCTGTGACTCTTGTACCTCAATGGCGTTATTATCGAACGTCACTGAGTTTCGGTTATTCCTGTTGTCGTCGCAGCTCCTACTTCGCCAATGTTCATCACGGTAGTGCTGGTTACTCTCCTCCTGAAAACTTCTCCCACGGTTCCCATTATAATTTGTTCGTCCCTGGTACGAACGTCTTCCCACATCTCTATCGTCAATGCTTACATAATTCACATGTCTTCGATATGTTTGGTTTTGATTGTTATTATTGCCGTTATTATTATGCCTGTATCGGTTATCGTAGTTGTTATAACCTCGGTTGTTCTGGTAATGGTGGTCTCTGTCATTGGCACGCTGGTATCCATTATTGTTATTATTTGTAGGAGAGCTACGGTAATAGTGGTTGTTGTTATTGTTGTTATTATTAGCCGCATTATTTCGTGGATAGTTGTTAGTGTTATTGTGGTTTTGGTAACCGCGTTGATAGTGGTTACCGTTGTTGTTGTAACTATTGTTCGGTCTTTGCCCGTTGTTTTCATATTGGGCGTCGCGGCGACCATTATTTCTATTTATTTCATCGTTCCTTCGTCTGTACTGGAGGAAGTTCTTCTCATGCTCCATCTCCGCTAATAATGTCGACATCTCCTCGATGGTTTGTATGCGTCCGTTTATTCGGCCTCTTGTAATTTCTCCACCATAGTGGTAAGCTAATAGCCTCACTAAACATTCGGTAGGAATTGCAGGCTCTAAATGTCTGGCTATGTTTATTTTCCCAAGAAAATATGCGGTTGGAGTTTGCTTGCCGTGCAGGTCATATCGGCCCAATCCTATGTCACTTCTTATCATGTGTTGCGTGGCATCAGACCAATACTTAGATTTGAATTGTTTTTTAAATTCTTGGAAGTTTTGTATACTCGGCCGCATCGCCGTCCACCAATTGTCATAGATCTTTCGGAACATTTCGTCCAGCATGCTCCTGATCACGAACCATCTGTCTTCTCCGGTTTTGGCTATTTTCTCTTCTACTCGTTCTAAGAATAGCATGGGGTTTCTTCTATAATTTTGGAAGTCGATAACTTTTCGATTTTCCTCGCATGTTGTATGGGCACCGGTACATTGTCTGTTTTTTAGGGAATTAATTTCATCTCTATGGGCAGTTGTTTGGTCTTGTACTCGATTGAGACTAGTACTCATACCTTCTAATCTTTCCCCTATCACTGCTTGGTTGGTTCTTATATTTTCAACTCGTCCATTCGTTTCTTCCCGGACGCTCAGTATCTCTTGGTTCATCCGCTCACACTTTTCCTTGGTCTCGGATTCCACCCTTTTAATTTCAGTCACCGGTTCTTCCAGCTTCTTGTCCCATTCTTCCTGCAATTGCCGGTTATTAATTTCCATCTTGTTATTCCACTCCTCTATTAATGACTCTTTGTGTTCATCCAATTTTTTCATGGTCTCTTGGTAATTTCCCTTCAATTCTTCCCTCAATGCTTTATTATTTGCGTCTATTTTCTCCTCCATTTTCTTGCTATTCTCTTTCAATTCTCTCATTTTTTCTTCAATTTTCTTATTAGTCTCTTCCAATTTCCGGCTCAATTCCTCCTTCGTCTGTTTATTATCTTCCTTCAATTTTTTTAAGTTCTTATTACTGTTCTCACTTAATTCTTCCTTCAATTTTTCTAAGTTCTTATTACTGTTCTCACTTAATTCTTCCTTCAATTCTTCCATAGACTGTTTATTGTCCGTTTTTAATTCCTCCATTTTCTTACTGAAATCTTCATGACTCTGTTTTAAGTATTCCATGATGCTCTTCATGTCAACGCTCTCTGTGACTTTGTCCGGTTCTTGTCTATCTCCTTGGTCCTCTCTTATTATTACTTCTACTTCCTCGACTGGTGTTGCTTCTTTGTCTTCCATGTTTAATTCGTCTACTTTCTTGGTTTCGGCCGCTCGTTTTCGCGATGTTTCCCGCTTCCTCATTTTGTTTATTTTTGTTTGTTTGTCTATAAATTATAATTTAATTTATATTAAATTAAACGCCTCACACGTTGGTTCGCCAATTTGTAACGTACTTACGTTACGTCTTATTTCTTTAAGCCTCACGTTGGATTCGTCAATTTATAACGAATTTATTTTATAGCGTTGATCAATAAAATTTATTGTAGGTTTCGGGGTTTGACCAAGCTCCACGTTGTTATGCGCCAATTTGTAACACGTACTTTGATGTTACCTGTGTTATGTTACTTAAATGTTATGTTGTGTGCACTTAAATTACATACGCCGCCCGTTGGAAGCGTCAATTTGTAACAAATAAATAATGTGTCTCTCTTTACTTTCTGCCCCACTGAAGGGTTCGTCGATCTATAACAAATATATAAATGTAGCGACTTATTTCGCCTCGCACTGGAGTCGTCAATTTGTAATTATTAATACGTTATGTTGAACGGCGAATGGTTTTGTAATCTGCCGCTCGCTCCCACTATACGTACCGTTTCCGTGACGTCACTCACCGTTGCCAACCGTCGTGGTGTCCGCTGTACTCTGTGAACTTATTTTCTAAATGGAACAGCAATAATAACGACGCAAATATAACATCAAACATATATCCTTATAGAAATCATTTATTCAGTAAAGCATTGGTTAATTGTTTCTTAAATCTTATTATGATAATCACAATTGTGGCGCAAATTATACGTCTTCTTTTTACCAGTTGGTACAGCAGTAGCAGATATTATTCCGTATTTAGACAGACCAAAAGAATGCGTTGGTTATTGTTCTAATAAAAATAAAATATCTCAGGGCGTATCTGGTTCGGGGATTACATTTAAACAAAATATTATTCTATAAATCAAAATACAAGTTTTACAGTTCAAGGATATTACAAATTTTAGAGTGTAATGTGCACACAGGCAGTCGGATCGTGATTACTAGTTATTATAGGTTATGTCCAGTTTAGGTGTTTAATAATTATTATCAAAATCAAAGGTTCTTGCGGTGTTTGAAAAGGTGTCAATCTCAAATCGTGTTATTAGTGAGTGTTCTTAGTGTTGGTGTGATATGGTGTCTGTAGTTTTAGTTGATTAATTCTTAAAAAGTCGTGTATACAAAAGTTGGTACTGATACATAATATAATAAAATGTCAAAGTCACCAAATCCTCTTCTTTGTATGGTTCTTGGTTGAAGATAGGGCCCACGTCTGCTTCAGTCCTTCTCCCTGGTTCTTGATTCTTCTATTTCAAATACTGGATGTTCCTCACTTGGTGGTAATAGTTCGTGTTATGTATCTCTATCTGTATTAATATGTCTGGAACGTGTTTTCACAGTTTATTTTTAATTATGTTAGACGTTTTACAAACGCGTCTGTACGCTATGATCGTTGTTAAAGAAGTCTCATTTTATTTATCCGAAATTTCTGGTTGCTAAGGGTAAACTTGGAATCTGGTTGGTTGATTCGGATATACATTGTCTATACTTTCATTATTTCAAAATCTAAATTTGTTCAAAACCTTTAAATTAGTATAACTTTTCTGTACTGATTGGGAATTTAAAACTATTAGCAGCATTATTTTGATCTTTACATTTGTGACATATAGACACTAAACATGCCTACTTTTACTTAAGAACTACAGATGTTACAATTTTGTTATTTGAATTTTTCTTAAATAACTTAAGATGGATGATTTTGTTTCTAGATTCGTTGTGTACACTATTAACTATAAATCTATTTATCCTTCTACATTTGTTTTACAAAATCCCTAACATTATTATCTAAAATTTACAAAAGTTGGTTTTACCTGGCCTATGTACTGGTGTTAGCTTCATCACCATGTTTATAAACATTTTACCTTATTGTCATTTTCCATGACTGATATCTTAGTAAACCTTTAACAGTTAAATTAACTTTTAACAACCATAAAAACTGTTTAACATATAACACTATCTTAACAAAACAAAAAGATATACTATCCTATTAGTTTAATCTCATGCCCACATGGCTATGATTCTACTGAACATTTGAACAAATAAACTGCTTTTACTTCCATATTTCCTTAAGGAATGGAAGTATGGTGATGGCAAAAAAAATCGTGTTCGAGATTATTGCAGATTCTGATTCTACTACACTCAAAACATGAAAAAAAGTCGTTTTCCGAAAAGTGTCTGTGTGTGTGTCTGTGTGTCTGTGTGTCTGTGTGTCTGTGTGTCTGTGTGTCTGTGTGTCTGTCTGTGTGTGTGTCTGTAGATTTTTTTTCTATGGCAAACGATAACTGCCGCAAATTCAAACAGAATCAAATAATTTTTTGCATACAGCCCTGATTTGTAGAGTACTCGCGACCTATTGTTTTTGGTGAAGATCGGTTGATGGAAAGGGGTAGTTTACCTGCAACGGTTTTTTTTTATAAAGGGAAATTTTTTTTTTTTGGCAAACGATAACAGCCGCAAATTCAAACAGAATCAAATAATGTTTCGTATAAAGCCCTGAATTGTAGAGTTCTCAAGACCTGTTGTTTTTGGTGAAGATCGGTTAAGGGAAAGGGGTAGTTTACTTGTAACGTTTTATGTTTTAACAAGGGTATTTCCTATGGCAACGATAACAGCCGCAAATTCAAACAGAATCAAACGATTATTTGCATACAGCCCTACATTGTAGAGTTCTCAAGACCTATTGTTTTTGGTGAAGATCGGTTAAGGGAAAGGGGTAGTTTACCTACAACGTTTTTTTAACAAGGGTATTTTTTATGGCAAACGATAACAGCCGCAAATTAAAACAGAATCAAATAAGTTTCTGCAAACAGCCCTGATTTGTAGAGTACTCAAGACCTGTTGTTTTTGGTGAAGATCGGTTAAGGGGAAGGGGTAGTTTACCTGCAACGTTTTTTATCAAGCGTATTTTCTATGGCAAACGATAACAGCCGCAAATTCAAACAGACTTAAATAATGTTTCGTATACAGCCCTGAATTGTAGAGTTTTCACGACCTATTGTTTTTGGTGAAGATCGGTTAAGGGAAAGGGGTAGTTTACCAGTAACGTTTTTTTTATCAAGGGAAATTTTTTTTGGCAAACGATAACAGCCGCAAATTCAAACAGACTTAAATAATGTTTCGTACACAGCCCTGAATTGTAGAGTTTTCACGACCTATTGTTTTTGGTGAAGATCGGTTAAGGGAAAGGGGTAGTTTACCTGTAACGTTTTATGTTTTAACAAGGGTATTTCCTATGGCAAACGATAACAGCCGCAAATTCAAGCAGAATCAAACGATTATTTGCATACAGTCCTAGGTTGTAGAGTTCTCAAGACCTATTGTTTTTGGTGAAGATCGGTTGAGGGAAAGGGGTAGTTTACTTGCAACGTTTTTTTAACAAGGGTATTTTCTATGGCAAATGATAACAGCCGCAAATTCAAACAGAATCAAATAATGTTTTGCATACAGCCCTGATTTGTAAAGTACTCAAGACCTATTTGTTTTTGGTGAAGATCGGTTAAGGGGAAGGGGTAGTTTACCTGCACCGTTTTTTTATCAAGCGTATTTTCTATGGCAAACGATAACAGCCGCAAATTCAAACAGAATCAAATAATTTTTTGCATACATCCCTGAATTGTAGAGGTCTCAAGGACTTTCGATTTTGGTGAAGATCGGTTAAGGGGAAGGGGTAGTTTACCTGCAACCTTTTACGTTTTAACAAGAGTAATGTACTTGCAAATTTATTTAAACTTTTTGAAACAATGGTAATTGTTAAAAATAAAATAATTTTGTTGCCAGGCAATAAAATTAAAATTTTTTAATTTTAGTGTAATATAATATTTTTCATTTAATACGGCTATAAAAATGCAGGTAAGACACAAACACACAATTCACGTTATTTCTGTTTGTGTGTAAACACACAATTCACACTCATGTTTATTTTCTTACGTTTGCACGCTTTTTAAATGGAAAGTGCCGAAACCCACACCAACATAACGCGTGCAAGCCGAAAAAATGGACATCAATTTGCTTACTGGCGAAGCTAGTAGTTAATGAATGGGTAGGCAAAAATCTTAAATTTTTTTTAAGGAATCACTAAAAGGACGGTGGGTCAAATCGGACGCTGAGGTAGAGTTGCTGTAACCGAATGGTTCCACAAACAGCCGTAAGAATTTTACTAGCAGGGAATCTACAGGTTAGCGCAACAGTGGAACTCATGTCTTAATGTTATTGGAGACTTCTTTTAAAATCGTTGAATAAAAAATGCTTTACAGCTCTATACGTGTGTCTATTGAACAATCCTTGTATTAGTCATACACAATAATACAACTGATTGAACTTCAAATTTTTAAACTTGGTTAGTTTCTATATATATGTTTAATGTTACAAATAATTCAAATAACAATCTTGATCATCTGTTAGTTCAGCGGAATAACAGTGACACTTTTAATAACCGCATAAAATAAACACTTAGAAACAACACAGGCGCTTTAACTTAACTGTTTGGACCACAGAAGTGAGGCATGCCTCAACGCTCTATGTGTACAGCGCGGGACAATCCCCCCTCCCTACACTTCCTTATCAGACCACTACATTGCTTACATACGATGTATACAAAAAACGCTGAGGCAAGTTCAGGTTGCCTCATTCGCTTTAAACGAACTATGCCGAATCTCACCTGTCACCATCTAGCGGTCGCTCAATAAAGCACGTTTCGGTTTAATAAATTTGACAGTCACAGTAACAATGTATAATCTTTACGTTATGTAGTTCATACGTATTTATAATTTTTATTCTACAGAATTTGTTAGGGTAGGCATTGCCTCAATTGCCTCCATGTAACTTAGCCACTGATATATATGTGTACAACGTTATCGGCAACAAAGAAGTAGTTTTTGTTAAAATTCCTTCCCGGGATATTTGGCCGTAGTCCAATGTTTTCTACAAAACCAGACATTTCGGCAATGCCATCGACTTCCATCATCAGTGAAAATCGAGTGCGATAACGTGTGGTGGTATACGTTAGTGACCACAGTACTGTGGTTAAGGCTGAAGCAGTAAGTAGAAAGAAGTAGTTTCTATGGTAATATTTCATTTCGAAAATGATTTTAAATATAAATCTTAGAATATGGAAGTCATGTACCGATATTTACTTAATCTATACAATTGTTTAACACTTAGCAATAACATCTTTTTTTAGTCTACTTTGCTTTGTTAATCAATTGATCACTGTTTAACACCATAATTACTGGTATCCCTTTTTATTGTCATTAAAAGACCTTCCCTCTTGTTATAAAATGTTACTGTGAACAAGTTATTATTTGTTGTTTTCTGGACAATCTTATGATCACTATTTGTTACAATTAGTTGTATGGATCATGTATCTATAATAAGGTTTGTTATATTTTCATTACATCATTTAAATTAATCATTTACTAATATTTCTTTTTACATAGTATTACATGTTTGGGCCTATTATCCCTCAATTTGTATTTTGATTATCTTGATATTATGATACATTGAATGAAACCATTTGTTTCTTTATAGTACTGGTTCATAAGGCGTCTGTCTTTATAATTATTTATTTTGTCATTATTGAAAGTTCATGTCATAATCGGGGTTGAATGTATTTTGCATCACTTTGCCTAAATCATTAATTTGGGTACGGTCAGTTGTATTACTAGTCAGTCTGAAATGGTTAGTCGTTCCTCTTCACGATCATCTTGGAAGATATTGTTCTTCTTGTTTAGCTTCTTATCCAAAGTCTTCATTAAATCAAGTACGATATTAATTTGTTCCTAATGTAATGTTACAACATATTGTATTATTATTATTATTATTTTTATTACCATATAAACGTGTTCTTTATGATAATATACGGTAAAATGTACCGTATGTGTACATACTTGGTATAGATCCAGTAACCGTTTTTAAAATCGATTAATAAAATTAAAATCTTAATAGTTCTTTAATCTTTAAACACGTTTTGTATAACACATAAAGCTTTTTATGAATATTTCGCATTGTCTCGTACGTTCGACAGAAACTGGAGGAGAGAACGCCGCTGACGACGATGTGGTTGTAACAACGTACCATATGAATTATTATATAGTTATAAAAGAATTTATAAAAATACACACGCGACTGTTGTTTCATATTTCGTGTTCTGACGTTTCAACACAGTGTGAACAATCGTTGACTACGAGTTGATGATCACCGCATTATTCAGGTTTAAATTTACATTTATTAAGGAATCTTAATTACAATTTTCTCAACTTCTAAGCCGAAAGAACTCAAAGAGCAGATACTTCAATATAAGTTTAATTGGATTTCTTCATTATTGCTACGGGTACGCAATTACAGTTATGTATCTTTCTGCGTTTCATTTCTTATAAGTAAATACCCTATATGAATCCCTTGAGGGTGATTGCTTTCCACGGAATTTCGCATTAAATTCTGCTGCAAACAAAATGTCGATATTTAAACGAAAGTAAACACACACTTCCTTTTGGAGGAAAACTTATCCAAACAGTCCTCAGTTTACGTGTATTATAAATATAAATATGCACACCAACACGCGCACATCATACTTATATATTTATTTATATTTTATATAATTTTTCGATTCTATTTTAGATGCGTCTAAGCCACTGTAGATACGTTCATTTTAACTGCTTCTTCCCTTCCTTCTTCTTTCTCTCCTACATCTCGTTTATTCTCCCTCGATCTTTCTCTCTTCTTTCCTCAGTTCAACTGGTTGTAATTGTAACCGGCACCGGTCTTCTTTTTTGGCTTTGCCTGGAAACGTCCAGAGTTACGTAACTTTGGTGAGTGGTAAAAATTCTTCAATGTCCTTTAGGATAATTTAGAGTTCTTCATGTGTTCTTGGTTTTTTTAATCTATGTATTAGTAGTTTTTCACTTCCAAGGCAGTTGAAGAGTCTTCAAGCTTGAACCGATTGAGGAGATTCATTCCTTAAAGCTGTCCATACAAAAGCGAGTCTATAAATGTTTCAAAATATGTAGGCCTACATATTCCATTGTTATTCTGTACATCTGTAATTGGTTCCAAAGTTGACCTTAAAATTTTTCTTTCAGTTATTTACACTACTTCTATCATCACTTTTTGGTTCAAAATCAGAGATTTATGGTTTATATTATTATTATTATTAGTATTAGTATTATTATTATTATTATTAATATTACTAACATTTTTGAACGAGAAGAACAAGTTCTCAGTTTTAACTCAACCATTCAGTATTTGTCTGTCTGCCTATCTATCAATTTATGGATGCATCATGAACGAATCAACCTATTTTCGACTTGGCATATGCGTCCACACTAATACCCTACAGAACCCTATTATTTTTTAGATTAATATGATTGACAAATCGGGGGCGGGAGGCGAAATTGTGAACAAATAAAAAAATCCATTTGAAGTATCAACTTAAAAGGGAGTTTTAACCACAATCTGAGTGTAGTGTCTATTTTTGAAAATTTCAAAATTGTGAGTCCCTAAGACCCAAAAAAGAGATACAAAATTTTTAAAAAATTGTGAAAATCTAGTAGGGCGTCAGAATAAAAGGAATTGTAACTAAAATTCGGATGTTTCGAACTTTTAGTTTTTATTGTGTGATTGTGTGCTCTACAATTGTTATATTACTAAAGAAATAATAAAATAATTGGTATTCAAATTTTTTTAACAAAAGGAAAATGATTATTTAGGATCAATATTTATGTAATAATAAATGTACTTTGTTCAAAATTGTAAACGAGTTCTCCATCTCAGGGAGCATACTAGTTATTAATATTATTATTATTATTATTATTATTATTATTATTATTATTATTATTATTATTATTATTATTATTATTATTATTATTATTATTATTATTAGGGCTACTATTATTTTTATTTCTTTTTAATATACTGTGTACTGCTGTAAAAATGAACAACAGTACATAAGAATAAAGTAATAATTTCAGAAAAATCAAAGGTATAAATTTAATAATATTTTGAACATATGGTAGAATTTTAACCAAAAACTGATTAATTATTCATGACAAACATAGAGGTAAACTCAATTATTGTAATGGTATGATACAGAACAACATGAAGAAAATATATGTTGACAATTATTAAAATAAAATTAAAATAAACATTAAAATAAAACTAAAGGGTAATAAGATTATAATATAATAGATACAAATTAGAATGAAAAATGTAAAAATCAGATAAATGTATTTAATAATAATTAGTAAAATTATATATGTTGTTAAGAGTAAGATGAAGAAAATATGTGACAAATTTAGTGAGGTATCAAGATGGCAAAGGTAGATTGTTATAATTGAATTCTGTTGAAATGTAAGAAAATTTGTTGAGTTTAATTTTATATTTAATAGAACACACATCAGACAGGAAGATTCTGTGAATAAGTCTAATTCAATTTTTCATCTTATACACATCTCTGTGAGAGGTAAAGTAACTCAGTTGGTATAAATAATAAAACGAAATCAAATAAACTACGTTACTCACCGTCAGAGGCTTAATTCTTATACTTGCGATGTTATGCTATACTCAACATGTTTCGGGACAGCTTGTCCCATCTTCAGGAGTAAAACACATACTCTTCAACCTCAATTGAGGATGAATCGTCGAACATTATAAAATATTAAAATCCAAAACACACATTGAATAAATTAATGAAAGGTGCACATCTCACGCCGGCTGAACGCGCACTAAGTAAAATCACTCATCGCTCGAAAGATGTCGCAGTGCAGTATCATATAAAACATTCGACTTAAAGTTTAGTTGATCGTTCAAAACAAATGGCCTGGTGTCACTATTATTATAAGCTTTGTAAATCTCGAATTCTTCGAGAGCGTTCATATACTGTCCCGAACATATTCCGAAAATATTTGCAATAACGGACAGTATATGAACGCTCTCGAAGAATTCGAGATTTACAAAGCTTATAATAATAGTGACACCAGGCCATTTGTTTTGAACGATCAACTAAACTTTAAGTCGAATGTTTTATATGATACTGCACTGCGACATCTTTCGAGCGATGAGTGATTTTACTTAGTGCGCGTTCAGCCGGCGTGAGGTGTGCACCTTGGAGCCTACACGTGCGCTTAATGTTGTCGTTTCATTAATTTATTTAATATGTGTTTTGGATTTTAATATTTTATAATGTTTGACGATTCATCCTCAATTGAGGTTGAAGAATATGTGTTTTACTCCTGAAGATGGGACAAGCTGTCCCGAAACATGTTGAGTATAGCATAACATCGCAAGTATAAGAATTAAGCCTCTGACGGTGAGTAACGTAGTTTATTTGATTGTCATACAAGTGGCTTGGTACTGTAAATAAAACTTAATATTATAAAAAGAAAATAATTAATATTGTAACCTATCTTGGTTCTATAAGCCAAAGAAAAATAATTTAGTTTGAATGTGTAACGAAGTGTATAAAGTATTGGAATTAAAAGAAGGTTAATAAAGAATAAAAATAACATAAGATTTAACTAATAAACATTGGAAATAATTTTATAAACAAAATAATCCTATTAAGAGCGACATCTATGCTGGTGCTAAATTGTAAAGGAACTACAAGAGTACAAGACTTGAACCTGTGGCAGTTTTGAAAAGCTGAGAATTGAACGATCCGCATGTCCACGGTATATTATCTTAATATAATTTCTTCAAATTTTGTTAACAAGAGTTATTTGGTACTAACTAAAGAAAGTAATTAACCATTCCCCATATTAAATAATGTAAATCGAAACATTCGTTGTCTACCCTGAGATAGAGTTTTTCATGATCATATGTTAACATAAACAACACTTAAAAAATTATTCAAATACTAAAATAATATAGACAACGCGTACTGATCACCCAGGTAAAGGGGCAATTACTATAGCTGACAGAAACAAATATAATAAGAAAAGATATCAGTACATTAAATGGCCACCACACGTGAAACCAAAAATTTTCTTTAAGCCAGCACCAAATAACACAGATTGAGTAATAGGCAATAGTGCCAAACTGAATTAATTATATGACAGTAAAGTAACTTTGGCAAATTTAATTAGATTAAAGATTTATTTGTAATTAGATTAATTTAAATATTGTAACATGGCTAACAAATCGGAGCAAAGATATGAATTAAGGAGTAATAGTGCTGAAGAGGAAGAAACTGAAATGGAACAGCCCCCTAAGGAAATTGAACAATTAATTATGAAGGCAATTTTGGATGCATTAAATGCTAATTCTAACCAGTTAAAGGCTGAAATAACTAGTAAATTTGACCAACATATGACTGATAATGCTAACCAGTTAAATGCTAAATTTGACCAGCAAAATGATAAATTAGACCAATTTAGAGCTGAAGTTACAGATAAAGTGGATAAACAGAACACTGAATCAAAAGAGACTATTCGACAACAAATAAATGGTGTGAATGATAAATTAGACCAGCAGAAGGCTGAAGTCAAGGTAATATTGTAAAATTATGAGGAAAGGAACTTCAGGCAATTAACAGAAGTGAAATTGAATATAGAACCAGTGGAAAACAGGTTAGACAGAATGGAAATGGGAAATCAGTAACTGAATGAAGCAGTGGAAGAGAAATTAGTAGAAAATAAGCAGGAAGTTCTGGAACAGACGACAAGAGAAGTGACAAGACACAAGCAGGAGGTAACCAGCAATATTCAATCCATGGAACACCAGTTGGACAAAAACAATACAAAAATAGAGGATACAATGGTACAATTAGGATTAAGGGTAAATGAGATAGAACAAAAGGGTAATCAGACATGTGTTATCCGAGAAGACAGTAATACCAATCATGAGGTGCCACATATGAAAGGGTAAATAAGAAATCCTATGGAATATTTAAACAGAATGCAAGAATATCTGCAGAGTACCAAGGAAAATAGATGGGAGCGAATTAAGCTCATGTTAGACCAAAGGTTCCATGAAATTAAGGATTATTGTTGGGATGCAGTGAGAAACACCCTGAGTAGCTACCAGGAATTCGTGGAAAGCTATAAGAATAAATATTGGACACGATCCATCCAGACAAGGGTGCGGGAGACCATAGTATATGGTAGGTACGACCCGAGCAGAGGACAAACACCGACCTCGTATTTCTTGGCACATGTTTGCAGGGCAAAATATTTAGATCCACCCATGGATGACAGATATATTGTAGAAGCTTTGATTCACCATTTTCCTGAAACGGTGAGTTTAGCACAATTTGCCAGTCAGGCGCACACTATAGAAGCGATGACGTTATTACTCACTGATTATGAGAGAAAAATGGCTTATGACAGCAGTGGTAGACAAGGGAATATAAGAAGAGACAGCCACATTAACCGACATCCGGAAGAACAAAACCATGGTAGGAACCAAATAGGGGAAAGGAACGACCAAAGAAATGTTCCAAGATACCAAGATAAGGAAGGTGGAAGAAACTACGGCAGAGACGATAACCGGAATTACCGAAGATATAGTAATAATAATAATAATCACAATAATTATAAGGGCAACCGAGCTTCAAATACTTATCAAGCAAATTTTATACGCCAAAACTATAATTCCCGAGTTAATAATAATCGTGACCCGAGGGAGAATGATCGAAGTGAACGTTCTCGCAGTGAGGAGAGACCAAGTGAGAGAAACTACGACTATGAACAGCTAACTAAGGCATAGGGACCAACATGGTTCCCATTCACACTCAGAAGATAATCACCATGAAGGAAGGAGAGAGGAGCGAGAAACTACAAATGAAAATCAGCGAAACTAAAGAAGGCTGTGAGTGAGCGCAGTGGTCAACCACAGTCAGATAGCCGATCACTGTATTGGATAACCAGTTCAGGCCAAGATTTCATGGACAATGAGAGGAGTAATAAAAATGTAACTGAAAGTGAAGTAGTATCTATTACAGGTCAATATGGTGAGACCAATCAGAATTTTATTATTGATACCGGTGCAGAAATATCGTTGATGAGTATGACCAAATACCACGAGTTAAAGGAAATGGAAAAGAGAATAACTTCATCCGAAGGAAGGGCATATATGAATTACCCTTGAGCAAAATCACTATAGTGGGTGTAACAGGACGAGCCAACCGAACTGCTCGCAAACAAATAATGATGAATGTCCAGTTCAGTGGAAGGGTGATACCATTAATATTTGTAGTATACCAAAATATAGAAACAGAAATCCTAGTCGGATGCGATAACCTGCGGAAGTGTGAAACAATTATAGATTTAGAAACAAATCAGGTGGTATTTACCTACGATAAGCAAAAGGTACCTATCAAAATTATTAATAGAAATGAAGGGGTAATGAAAATGGTCAATTCAACCAAATTAAGGGATAGATTTGAATACCCATGTGAGGATAGTCCAATCAATAGAAAGTCAACACAGACATTAACTGTAAAAGACCCAGTGTGGGAGGAGAAAATGCAAGGAATCAAACAATTCTGTAGTCACAACAGTCAACCAACCAAAGAACAAATAAATCAATTAATGAAAATTTATTCAAAACATTATAAAGTATTTTCAAATAAACCTGGCAAGATAATAGGAGTGCAGTGTAAGTTACCCATAAGAGAGAATGTGACATTCAACAAAAGGTCATATCCTATACCCTACAAATTAAGAGAGCAATTACAAGAAGAAATCGACAAAATGCTTAGTGAAGATATATTTGAAATAAGTCAGTCAGAACACACTAGCCCATTAGTAGTAATTCCCAAGAAGGATAAGTCCTTAAGATTGTGTTTGGATGCACGTCAAATTAATCAGATGATAATTGCTGATAAGACATCGCCCGAGAACACAAGAGAAATTTTAAAACGTTTTAATGCCGTACAGTTTTTTAGTAGATGGGATGATGTATCTGGATATTGGCAAGTAGAATTGCACCCAGAAAGCAGGAAATACGTGAGTTTCATAGTAAACGGTAGAAATTACTAATTCAAGAGACTACCTTTTGGGCTGGTCAATAGTGTGGCTGTATTTATCAAATGTCTTGACGCAGTATTGGGCAAGGAGGTTTTAGAATTTACTACGGTGTACGTCGATGATTTAGTAATTGCCTCAAGCAGTTGGGAAGAGCATTGTAATCGGATTGATAAGGTACTTACCAGATTGGGGGAACATGGAATTACACTCAAATTAGACAAATCAACATTCATAGCCAGCAAAATTAAATTTTTAGGGTTTATAGTATCGAATACAGGCATATCTGCGGATCCTGATCAAATACAATCAATACAGAACTTCCCATATCCAAAAAATGTAAAACAATTACAAAGTTTCTTAGGTCTCTGTAATTATTATAGAAACTTCCAAAGTAATTATTCAGACTTAACACATCATTATCAGCATTTAATTTGTAAGAAGAATAAATGGAATTGGACTGAAAAAGATGAGGAAGTCTTCAATGAAGTGAAACATAGGTTTTTACAGTGTGTCATGTTAAGTCACCCAGATTTTAGTAAGGTTTTTTTATCTAAATTGTGATGCCAGTGGAGTAAGTTTGGAGTCGGTACTATATCAAGAAAATGAAAAGGGAGAACCAAAGGTGATAGCTTTTGCAAGCAGGACATTCACTAAAGCAGAATTTAATTATACCATAACGGAAAAAGAAACATTGAGTGTGGTTTTTGCGATGACAAAATTCCGGACATACTTATTAAACAGCGATGTAGTAGTACGAACCGATAATCAAGAAATAACATTTTTTTAAAACTGTAAGATGTCCCATGGAAGGCTCACAAGATGGATGCTCCAGTTACAAGAATATCGTATAAAATGGGAGTACCTACCAGGCAGTAAAAATATAGTAGCTGATATATTATCCCGAGTAGGGTGTCAAGAAGAAATAATTGCCAAAGAAGCACATAAAATTTTAGCATGCTTTAGGAAGAAAGAAGAATTAAAACTAATTGTAGAAGAAATAAAGAAAATACAGTCAACGGATATTAGAATACAGAAGTTGAGGAGAAGGATGGAAACTACCTCCAACACTACACTACATTATATGATTCATGAATGAGTAATGTTTAGGAACACAGACAAAAGAAGTATTGATTGGAAAATATTAGTGCCAGAAGAGGTATGTCATAAATTAATTGTTGATTATCATGAGAGATGTGGACACCAAGGACAGAAGAAAGTAATATCAGAACTCAAGGAACACTTTTACATAAATAAATTAGAAAAGAAGGTAATTCGATCCATAGAAACATGTGATATTTGTCAAAAAGTCAAATTAGCCAATGTCAGATATGAGGGAAGGTGGATATCAAGCATTGAGAGCGTTAGAGCAAGTTTTTATTGACATCTGTGGACCATTCCCAACTAGTGGTAGGAGACGTAGTAAGTATATACTAATTAGGTTAGACAGTTTTACTAAGTTTACAAAATTATATCCCATCACCAAGGCTAACACAAAGACTATAGTAAAAATAATTAAAGAAAAGTATACAAAAGAGGTAGGGTTGCCTAGTAGTATCATATCAGATCATGGAACACAATTTAAAGGTGTCAAATGGCAGAATTCGATGAGAGCAATAAAAATTAGGACATATAAAACATCTGTATACCATCCAAATAGTAACCCGGCCGAAAGAATGCTCAAAGAAGTAGGTCGTTTATTTCGCACATACTGCCATGATCAACATCATAAGTGGAGTGAGTATGTTAGTAAAGCGGAAGAGTTTATAAATTTAGCAAATCATGACAGTACCGAGGTGACGCCATATGAGGCAATGCATAAAAAACGCCCACCCAGAATTATCGAAAATTTAGTCGACTTTACGTGGTTCACTAAACCACAGAAGGACATCCAAGTTATTATGGAAAGTCGGTTGAAAGTGAAGGCAGAGGAAAGAGCCAAACGACAATAGAAGAAGCTGTATAAGCAAGTTAACTATCAAATAGGAGAATTAATACTTGTTCGTAACAGACAACTTCCCAGCAGTAAGGAGAAGTTGATGAAAAAATTATTCTTATGTTATGTAGACCCATATGTAATTGACACGGTGAACAATAACAATACCGTAGTAATCAAATACCAGGATGGAAAATTTAAAGGGACTTACAATATTAATCAGCTTCGCCCTTATAAATCAAGTAATAACTAAAAGAGTGTGAATTCTGAAATAAAGAACACATGAAATTTATGACCAGGATTGGGAAGGTGAGATTTAAAAGAAAAGATAATGTTTGTATTCATGTTTTTGAGTTTTTTAGCCATGAAATTAGGCACACTTGTTAAATCATATTTGTTATGTTAATGAAAAACCAGTTTGTTTAAAGAACTTTGTTATATATAATTAGTTAGTTAATCAGATATTATCAATGTTAATGTTAGATCATGGTCGTGATAAGAAGTTAATTATTTCAAAATCTCTTATCAAATTATGTCAGAGATTATGAAATAAGGGAAGGTATTATGTACTGCTGTAAAATGAACAACAGTACATAAGAATAAAATAATAATTTCAGAAAAATCAAAGGTATAAATTTAATAATATTTTGAACATAAGGTAGAATTCTAACAAAAAACTGATTAATTATTCATGACAAACATAGAGGTAAACTCAAGTATTGGAACGGTATGATATAGAACAGCATGAAGAAAATATATGTTGACAATTATTATAATAAAATTAAAATAAAACTAAAGGGTAATTATAATATAAGATTATAAGATTATAATATAATAGATACAAATTAGAATGAAAAATGTAAAAATCAGATAAATGTATTTAATAATAATTAGTAAAATTATATATGTTGTAAGAGTAAGATGATGAAAATATGTGACAAATTTAGTGAGGTATCAAGATGGCAAAGGTAGATTGTTATAATTAAATTGTGTTGGAATGTAAGAAAATTTGTTGAGTTTAATTTTATATTTAATAGAACACACATCAGACAGGAGGATTCTGTGAATAAGTCTAATTCAATTTTTCATCTTATACACATCTCTGTGAGAGGTAAAGTAACTCAATTGGTATAAATAATAAAAACAAAATAATTAATATTGTAACCTATATTGGATCTATAAGCCAAAGAAAAATAATTTAGTTTGAATGTGTAACGAAGTGTATAAAATATTGGAATTAAAAGAAGGTTAATAAAGAATAAAAATAACATAAGATTTAATTAGTAAACATTGGAAATAATTTTATAAACAAAATAATCCTATTAAGACCGACATCTACGCTGGTGCCAAATTGTAAAGGAACTACAAGAGTACAAGACTTGAACCTGTGGCAGTTTTGGAAAGCTGAGAATTGAACGATCCGCATGTCCACGGTATATTCTCTTAATATAATTTCTTCAAATTTTGTTAACAAGAGTTATTTGGTACTGACTAAAGAAAGTAATTAACCATTCCCCATATTAAATAATATAAATCGAAACATTCGTTGTCTACCCTGAGATAGAGTTTTTCATGATCATATGTTAACATAAACAACACTTAAAAAATTATTCAAATACTAAAATAATATAGACAAGGCGTACTGATCGCCCAGATGAAGGGACAATTACTATAGCAGGCAGAAACAAATATAATAAGAAAAGATATCAGTACAACTGCTATATACAATTTAGGAGTTAGGCAGTAGGGTAGGGTGCATTATGTGAGCCGTTTGGCTTCCAACTAAGTTACTGTGGCCAGCACCACGCTTCAGCCACATTATACGCCTATTACTTCAGAATATTATCTCAGCGTAATGTGCATTCACGGCGTTTATACAGGTTGAATCGACCTGTTGGTTGAAAAACGAAACCTGATTTCACGGTGCTGACGGAATTCACACCCTCTCGCGGCCTCTATGTTAATAGATCTAGGTGCCATACTGCTCGTCTAATAAGCGCCCTAGTCCACTAGTCTACTTGAGTAATATTTAGAATTTAAAAAGTCAATATGCAACCAAACTGCGTACGTCATCAATCACTATAACAAACGACAAGAGAAAACGACGTGGAGAGGCATGACCGGCTCTAGTAGAAGGCCGGAACATTAAATATGGAGTACTCGAACCAGCTGAATTTGAGGCCGACTGGGTGATCAGCTGGTTAATTTTACGATATAAATCACATTCAACTCAACTGGTATTCGGCCTCAGACGCAACGTTGCCACATTTAATGTTTCGGCCTTCTACTAGAGCCGGCCATGGGAGAGGCTATTATCTGTTTTACTGTGTTAGAAGGATTGGAAAAATAAGAGAAAAGATAAGAACAGATGAAATACATCTTTCATAGTTAAGGTCATGCAGATGACCTAATGACTGTTAATTATCTGAACTATGAATAAAGTGTAGGATATGTAGTGTAGGAGACAAATAAAAGTGAAATAATTCAAACCAAAATATTTTCCACTACCCACGTTGGGCAAAGGCGTGTTAAGGCTATTGATAAAACTTCTTCTAGTTTTACTATCCCTGGTTTGATGGATTACTATCATAAACGCCTGTTGAGCGTATAGGGTTGTCCACGTAACAGTCTGAATTAAAAGTTTGACGCACTTGCCGTGTAATGTTTCAGTTTTGATCTATACGTTGAACGTCACAAGTCTGGATGTATCCCAGGACAGTACGCCGGGTCGTGAATACGTATCGGGACGTTAACATAACAACAACGCGGAACGTGAAGAGAACAAATTGATCCAATTAGCCGCGAGAAAGTCTGTTGGTTTTATTGTTATACCCAGGGCTGGAACAGCAAGCGCGTCGCTCTCGTATATGGCGACCGTAACACACGCGTGTATTTATTCAATATGCATTTCGCTCACCTTATTATCTGTGATGTCTTCTCACCTTTGTTAAAACATATAAACAGGAATACAAGGATCATAAATTTTTTATGACGACAAATGGCAGACACAACGAACACATGAATTTTCCCCACAACCTTTATCCGTTTATTAGACTGCGATACCACGGGTAAAAAGTATACAAAATAATTGAGTCAATCCGTGTCAGGAGATTCATGGTAATCACATAGCCAAATAAATTAAAGAGAAGGCTCGTTTAAAGTTTTTGTTATATCTCTGCGTTCGTAATTAATTATAACAAATTATAGTTTTTTTCACTCTATAAAAACGTAGAAATATCGCCCAGGCGAAACTACTTTATACATAAATAATAAATACGAATGTATATCTGTTGCTGTAACGAGTCCCGTTCTGTCGCCCGTACAAGACAAAGCTTAACGTTCTTTTTTATTAAACGAGAGAGAAAAACAATATTCGGAGGCAACTGCAAGAATATATAAACCGATATTAAAACCACATCTTGTCGTGCGAGAAACAAAGTTTCAATATTTATTACCAGCCAGCGGCTGAGTTGAAAGATATAATTTAATGTTTTGGATAAAAGTTAGGGAACAATGATACAGATCTTCTCAGAAATAGAATCAATTTCAAAGTAGCGGAATAACATATAAATTCTGTTGATGACGTTTGAACCGCTGCCGCACCTAGTAAGTGAATAATTTATAGGGTGTCTGGGTGTCTTACGTTAAATTTTGTGTGTTCATTGTCTGAAAACCCCTTAGTTTGCTAAACCAATAATATTCCTGTTAATTAAACATTTCTGTTAAACAATATTAAGTATCTAAGTTATATGTGCAGGGCAGCAGACGGGATTTCTTTCTAAGGTGTTTTGCAAAGTTTAGATTTTTGCGACTAAAAATACAAAAATTAAAAATAAAAGAACTCGTTATTTGCTATTACTCGCATTTTGTTGAAATCGAGAAGGTAATTTTTGCAAACATAAGGGTTATATAAAACATAAGGGTTATATAAATTAAAAGTTAAGACTAAAAACCGGGCTGTTAGGCCGTGGTCGGTTCCTATTAAACGCTATCACTTCGGCAACGTTTCGATTTCCCGTGGGGAATTTTCTTCAGGCCGCTAAGAACCGGCAGAGAGTAAAAACACAATAGCGGCAGATATATGTACACTACCCGATACCTGTATCAGGTAAAAGCAACCAAAAGGTCGCTGTCGCTTCTTAGCGGCCTGAAGAAGACTCCCGACGGGGAATCGAAACGTTGCCGAAGTGACGGCGTTTAATAGCGACCGACTAACAGCCCGGTTTTTAGTCTTAACTTTGAATTTATTGACACCGGAAGTGTGAGCTTTAGATAATGGTTATATGAAAATATGTATAAAATTTAACAAAGAAAATGACCATTAAAGATGATACATTAGATACAAAAATAAATAAAACAAACGACAGCAATAAACTGGCACAAAAATTTTTCTTTTCTTCTGCAGTCGTTGATAGTGTTAAACGTTCTCTGTGAAGTGTTTTATAAATCAGTCTATCCGTTTTGCCGCAGAAATTGATAAAAGATTTTCATTATATTGACACTACATGTCCTCGAAAACAAAGGTCTCAAAATACAAAATAGCACTACAGGGTGCGCAAATACTTGATTGGCCGCAGATTTTGGTGAAGCCAGGGTAGAAATCATTTCACCGGTAGAGGTTATGGAGCGCTTGTAAACGGTTTTCAGTGTTAGTCTTAAGTATGTACGGAATAACAGACACTTTTTCACTTTTTCAATAATTTAATTCAAACTTGGGTTAATTTAGGTCATCACTGTCCTACTCGTTAAGGGGACATAACCTCAAAAACTAAGATAAAATTTTGAACCGTCCCTCAACCACCAATGTTTAGGTGGCATTTAGCAATCTAGCAATGTTTAGGTGTACATGAAGCGATTTTATATTCGCTACCATGGCGGCTATAGTGAGCCGAAATTTAAAATGTTCTTATTCATATAACTGACTAACATATTGTAGCATGACAGATAATCCACATAAATCAATTACTAAATGATCATTAATAAAACTCAAATATAGGGAATATCCAAATGAGAGTCAATTAAAAAGCACTATAAATTATTATAATAACAAGAAAAGTAAACATAAAGAAAAAATCTGCAAATAATATAATTATACTACAAATTAAAAAAAAACCAGAAAACCAAAATTTGAATAACAATATTACCCAGGTAGGATAGAAGCAGGCAATGAAGATACCCAGACCAAATGAACTAACAAAGAAAACAGACCAGAGTAAACAAAAGAATATACAGCGAAATGGTACTGAAGAACCAAGAACCAAGAAAGAAGAAAAATAGAATAAACCAATATACTGAAGAATGAGAAACCAGTGAAGATCAACTAGAATAAAGGAAGTGAAACGACCAATAACAAATAGAAACCCCATAGGGAGAAAACCGAAAAACCCCAAAAATAAATGAATGTCCCAAAAGAAGGTATAACACCCCAAACAACCATATACTAATGTAAAACTGATAAAAACCAAAAGTGTTTAGAGTATTAAGTAACAGTGCACCCAAAAAAGTTATTGTGTAGTTTATATAGACAAACCTTAACAGTCCCCCCATGGTTAAGTATTTCATGTTGTAAAACTAGAAAAGGACTAGTGATAATATCAATAAATAACCAGGGACAAGTGCAAGTTATTAAATTATAATCAATAAACTTTGAAAAGGTACATGAGTTACCGTGCAAGTAAATAACTTTAAGTGTTTTTGAACAGTGTCATAATAATAGTTACTTAAGTAATATGGTGAAGGATTAAGGAATAATATTTCTAATGAAATGCCACTGTTTATTAGAACATTCCATAGAATGAATAATATAAACAGCGAGCATGGGTTTCATACACAAAGTGACGGGGAATACATCCTTAAAATTGGGAAGGACAGATAAGACTGTAAATAAATAGTTTAAGAAAGTGTTAACCATTTAATGGAACCAATATGTTATGTTCCTATTTCCAAATATTAACTAGATAAATAAGATTTAGTATTAAGCAGTATTATAGTTATAAAATATTATTTTGTTATTAATTTAAATTAGGAATGCAATATCTAAATGTAGATACCATTCCTATATTATAAAAATGTTTTTATTATGTTACTAGGTGTAATCAGTACACAAAAAAGGTATGATTCAAAGTACCAGATTTAATAGTAAATAAGTGTTATATTTTAATTGTAAAATCAATGTTCAATGTTATAATAGTCAAGGAACAAATTGTTAATAAATTATATAGGAATAGAAGGTCAGAGAAGGGTACAAACTAACTATATTAGTAAAAATTTTGCAAATAGCAACAGACCAAATCTAGGCCATATAATAAATTTAGACTACAGAATAATTGACAAATCTAGTACTATAAACCAGTTAAACTGATAATATTTATGTAAGATAAACCCAACATATAGTAATACCATGTAAATAATACTTTATAAAGATATGGTCAGCAGATAAGTAAAATTACAAATGAAAATGGAATGTACTAACTGACATTATCAGGGGAGGAGTCATAGATAAATGAATTGTATTTAAAAACAATCATTAATAAACTAAATTGCAAGAAATTAAGTAAGAATAGACAATTATATCAATTTCAGATTTAATAGAATAATAATTATATCAGAGAAAATGGCTATTATCTGCTTAGAGAACAGGAAATACAAAATTAAGCCTACCTTCCAAAATGTAAGAAATATAATTTTTTTAATGAAAACTTTGTAAAACTATATTAATTAGTATCAAAATAAGCAGAATAGAATAAAGAAACCGCATATGTATTTAGTATTTCGTACAGTTAATTAATAACGAAATTATTTTCCGAGTATAATGTACTCAAATAAAATGTATCGGAAGCTAAGATAATTTGAAACAATGTATAATATATATTAAATTGGCTAAGATTTTCAGGAGACGAAGGAAATGAGAACAGTTCATTATTATCCGTTGACGAGTGTACTTAAACGAGATCGTTGCTTTACGTAACCTTAACAAATGGCGAACTATAAGTAAACCGAGTTCGGTGAAAATTTTTATAAATTTTATTTTGAGTTATTTTTTAGTTGTGAACCGGTGAAATTAAATTATGAACAGTGTATCACCAATAAACAGAACCACACACTCCTAATTAATTAAAATAACACCAATACAATAAAATTTACAGACGAACAATCAAGGTTAAACCCGACACATATAGACAAAGTGAGATAGACATAATCACAACAATTTACACCAAGTGAACTATTAAACAATACACCAGTGACACTCAATTAACTCCAGAACCATTATACACAATTGCTGAGACCATTTAAACGGAGAAAAGACATCTTTATTTGAACAAATATTTCGTCAAGGTTAGACGTTCCACTGCGCATGATCAGGTCGGCCATTTTGACTCGTCATCATTCCACTCCAGCTGTGAAGAAACGAATTTCTGCTGCTTTGGGTTTGAAATAAATATTATATATAAACTTTTATTTATTAATTATAACATTGTAATTGTTAGTATTAAGGCATTTATCATTGTAAGTGTTATACTTTCCTGTCCCTACCCTTCTCTGGCTATTCTTAAATAACCGTTCAAAGAACACTATATTATTATATATAACTAATGTAAACTTTTTTATCGACCGACCCTGAGTGAGTCGATACTGCTTTGTAATATCGATTCTTATCGATAAATTTAAATAATTTATTAATAAACTTTCTGTTATGTAATTTGGAATTAATTTTTCTTTAAAATACTTAAAAAAGAAATTAATCGAGAACACAGACTAACCGAAAGGCGGTACATACGAAATAACGAACGCATCGAAGAAGAAGAAGAAGAGAGCCGTCTTTCGACTAGGACTGGAGTTAACCAGATTGTCATTAAGTAAATTTACAGAAAGTGATACTATTACACTAATAAACATAATACCATTCAATTTCTAAACACAAACAATAACCACTAATATTTTTTAAATATTAGGAACATAAATTACACAAAAAATATTTTTCAGAAAAAATTATTTTTTTTTATTTCAAATTTTTTAACAGCAGTCACGCAGATTTTATTTTGTAACCACAAAGAATTGTTACAATATTTATTTAATTCGATTTATATGATTATACTTTTACTGGTTCTTTTTTAATTTATACATTCCCTTTTGTCATTTCAGGGATGAAGGGAGGGTAACCTGAAAAACCTCTCTCCCTGCGACACTGATACTAATAGTTAATCTTAAAGAATTTTTTACTGGCTTAGCAAATTGTTCTTGCAAATATTTATTTAATTAAATTTAGACTTTATCGTAACTGTCAAATCTTATTTGTTAAACAATGTAACGTCGACATGGCATAAATAAATAAATAACTACATTTATATATTTATGATAAAATAAATACGGAATTTATGAATATTCCGCAGGAATACGGAATATTCTAGATCCACGGAGAGAAGTCTAACTTAGCTATTAGACGCTTCACACTCGGAGATGTTTTCCAATCCATTTGGAATTATCACGTCAACATTGCACAACAGGTGGTCTTGGCTGAGGATTGTTATTGTGAACTTCAAAGGCGAATTTGTTGTGCAAATAATTACGGCGTGTTTATATTACAGTATTAGAAACATATTAACGAAAGTGCAAGTGTTTAACTGTTACGTGTGTTACAGACTATTTTAATTTTTATTTAACTTGATGACTTATACTATTTTTGTGTATAGGGTCCATAAATAACTGCGAAACTTATAGAAGTGTTGTACTACAAGACAGATTGTTTGAAACAGTCTTAACAAAAATGTTAACCATTTTTCCAGTGTTTAATAATTTTCAAAACTTTTCCACCGTTTTAGGATTACGATCCAACCATTTCTCGTAAAAGTGATATACGATTATTAGAATATTTGTTGTTCCAGATATTAAGTACGGATCTCAATTATTTTGTTTTTACTATTTAACGACGTTACAATGTTACTTACAAAAAACAACTAAGTGTAGGACGGATGCTCATAATGTTTATAGCAAACACGATACTAACCAGAGAGAGTGAAAGGATCATTAGTTTTATTAAGCATCTTTATCCAGCTTACTCTTGGATTCGATTCTTTCTGTTAAACTGTTGAAAAAATACGGACTCCAGTATCACCGATTCATAATCTTCTGCAATAATGAACTAATTATTAGCTTCAGTAAATTACTGTTACTGCAAATAGTCACTCGATATCACGTTCTATCGCGCAGGTCTGTTCCGTCCACCCAACGTTCGTACTCAGTGCAAACTAATTTTACCAATGCTGCTTAAACATTTATATACTCTAGTCTTATTACTGACATGAAGTTACATTTTAAACCCTCAATAGAATGTCAAATTTGTCCACTGTGTCTGTCGCTTTTCACTGACAATAACTTCGTTTCTGGACACTAGATTTCCTTCACATAACCACCCATTGCTCCCTTAGTTTACTCAGTAGTAAACGTATATCCAGGGGTATGTACGTATAACTTGCTTTCTGAAACCACACATTCGAGTGAATCAGTGGAAGCACTCAATGTACTATTCAATCCAGAATGTTCCTTTATGTAACGTTATGTTATACAGTATTGGAACTTATTATAAAATCCAGCCAACATACCCAGTTATCGATTTTAAAATTTCTCTTCGTTAGTTGAACAATATTTTATTCAAGGCAATGCAATTAACTAACTAAATATTCGTGTGCAAACGGGCAGAATTCTTAGAGTTGCAAAGTTTGAGAGAGGCCGAGCACTTACAATATTTTATGGTACAGTGTTATGTGTTGCAGACGAATGTTGATATTAGAAACGTATCAGAAAAAAACCTGGTCCGCGTAAACACTGACTGTTATATTGTATCTGTGCAGCCGTTAATGTTCTAGTGATCTGTTTTCTGCTATCGAGAAACATCACATCTACTGGTGCAGAAAGCACAGTTCCTACAGCTGAATCAATAAATTGTATGCCATATAAAACCTTATACACTGCTACATATTGTAACAGTTATATACTGTATTCTGTTTCATACATCGCAAGGAGAATAGTTTAAGCAAAAGAAAAGTACCAGGTAAGTAATGTTTTCTTACTTTTTTTCATACAACTTGTTTTTTCACAGTACCTAATGTTTTTCTCCATTACGCCTCAGGAAATTGTCACTAGGACAGTATTTAAACAATTTTAATTTATAAATCATTTTAATATGGAAAGAATAAATAATGGGTGCGTTAAATACGGGCATTTAAAAAATGGGTTAACTAAATGTTTGTTGTAGACTGTGACAGATTAGTCTTTAGAGGCAGTCACACCTTGTTTCTTCCACTGGATTGCGGGTAGACATTGTCTTTTGGAGGACATTTCTCTCGCATTATTATGTTTACACACATGAACACGTTTGTGCGCACAACGCATACAATTATCGATCAAAAAGTAATTGCATTTATTTCAAACCCAAAAACATTTTAGGTTATTTCACGCATTTTAAAATTGTGTGCATTAATATTTTCAAAACTAAGCATTTTAAAATGGTACGGAACATATTTAGTACCCACTCTTTACACCACTGCAGTGTATATAGTGACTTTGGTACTATATACTAACTAACCTAGAAGTTTACTTAGCTTTTGTGACTTAAATGTAAGATCACAAAGAAGTAGATCATCATCGTCATCAGGGGTGCCAAACCCTGGTCAGGTTTGGTCCCTTAGACCAGCTATCACCATTCTCTTCCAGTTTCTACCGGTTGCGTCAACACTCCAATTGTGTATTTCCACTCTTCTAGCAACTCGATCCATTCCACCTTTTAGCTTAGTGTTCCAACTTTCCTTTTACCAGTTGGATTCTGCCATAAAACGATGCTTGAAGGATGCACCACAGGCCGGTCATTAGAGCTGTCCCAAGTTTATCTTTTAACTATGGTCATGGGTGTTAGGCAGAGATGCTGTGTTTCCCCAACCTTGTTTTAATATATACATTGACGACATGTTGGGAGCATGGAAATCCAGAGTGACGTCGGGAATACAGCTTAACAAATCAATTTGTATGGGTTACCTGCTATATGCGGATGACATAGTACAAGAAAATGAGGATGATTTGCAAAGAGCTATGTTTCAATTACAAGAAGTCGCAAGAGAGTAATCACTGATAATTTCAGTAACAAAGACCAAAACCATGGCCTTTAAAGGTAAGTATTCTATTCTGTGAGGACTGAGATAATTAGTTATAAACAACAGCACTTTAGAACAAGTGAGCCGTTTCAAATATCTCGGCTGCGCAGTAAGCTATGAATCTGAATATGATATAAGAGAGAAGATAAATAAATTTAGGAATAGTTGTAGTAGAATTCATAGAATCTTAGAAATAAAACAAGACACAGGACAAGGATTAAATTTTATAAGACAATTGCAATACCCACGTTGATTTATGCAAGTGAGGCGTGGGTCATAACAAAAAGGAAAGCTCCAAGATTTAGAGTACTGAAATCCAGTTTCTTCGAAATACTTTAAATTGTACATTGCAAGATAAAATACGGAATGAACGTTTTAGAGGTTTAGAGCAGAACTCGAAGTAAAGGACATAAATGAAATATTGCAATTTACAGAAGACAATGGTGGGATCATCTGCAAATGATGACAGATGATCTATTGCGGAAAGCGTACTGAACTGTAAAGCTGTTGGTAGAAGAGATGTGGGTCGTCCGAGGATGAGATGGAACAGGTTTATATAGCTTAATCCTTGAAGAAGAAGAAGAAGAAGAAGAAGAAGAAGAAGAAGAAGAAGAAGAAGAAGAAGAAGAAGAAGAAGAAGAAGAAGAAGAAGAAGAAGAAGAAGAAGAAGAAGACTATGGTCATGTCCTGCAGTAATGTACGAGTATAAGGCTTCTTCGTTAGGGATTCGACTACAAAACTTCCGCCACTGTTAACCTTTATAATTTTCTTACAATTGTGATCAATGCATCTTCACTCTTTTTGCTCAGGTTCCAGCTCGTCAGGTTTCTGAAGCATGTAGCAGCACAGTAAAAATGATTGTTTTTTTCTAAGGAAAGCTTTGATGATAATAATAAAAATTTGGGCAAATTGTTTTTGTAACCAAAGTAAATTGTGTTGCCAAGGGCAAGTTCTTTTCGTAATTCTCTTTAAGAATACTTTGCTTGGTTGCAGTACATATTGATGTTACTTTCGTTTCAGTATCTAATTTAAAATGAAAGCGGTTTGCATTAGCAACAAAAACTCTTTTATGTTGCAATTATAGAGGGTTTAGTGTAAAATAAAATAATGTGATACTAAATGTTTAACTTACGCGATGTTAACTGACTGGCACCACTCATTTACCACATGACACATGACTATAATAATTCGTTTAAACAATTACGAGGTATTTTTCTTACAACTCAAAAGTATTTTGGCTGAGAAACCAATGTAAGAGAGAAAATAGAGTACAATGAAGAGGGAAGTAGATTTCACTAAAGAGGTAAATAAGATAATTTTTATGTAATTATATAGACAAAACTTTTGATTACTTCAGATATAATTTTAGCAATTTTAAAAGGGAAAGATGTTAATTAGTAAGGATGATTTTTATCCTCAAAACTAGATAAGACAACTGGAATTGGCTCGAAATTGATAGTAGTAAACTATTAAAGTAAATTTTCCTTAGATACAAATAATATTAAAAAGTTTTTATAATAACTGCTGAAAATGTCCACCACCTACTCTTGACGAGATTACACGCTCTTAGCTGTATTTTTGGATACCTTTGTAATGTAGCCTCTGTAACTACATTTTGCCAAATTCCCTTTTCACGTTGTTCCTTAACTCTAAAGTTGTATTGAGATTATTATTATTATTATACTACACAGAATGTTTGCTTTGTACACTACGTTTTACTATGAGTTATCCAGAAATAATCTTTGCGTTTACGTACAAGAGTGTGCATGCACTAACGTTTTAAAATAAACACGCCGTTATTGCGAAAAATTCAGAGCTACAAAAAGCACACCGGTCACAAAACGATTATGCTGACCGTACAATTACGGTAATGAAACCCATTGTCGATAACGCGCGCTGCATTACGGAAAGTTTGAGTTTCACCGTCATGGTTACTTTAATTTCCCTACACATCCCTATCTCAAAAGAGCTATATTTCCAAGTTCTTTTTTTTGTGATTTATCAAATATTCATCAAAAATAAAAACAGACAAGCAATACGAATAATAGCATACAGTATGTCTACTTTTGTATGTATGAATTTTTTTTAGTAATTATACTTAATTATAAAAGATTTCCGCACAAGCAGGAAGTTGAGATTTAATGTTACAAACGCTGAGATTTTTGTTATAATAAAATAAAAACAGAGTAGTGAAGACGTAATTTAAGTTGGCTTTAGTCTACAAAATTAAGTTTTGAAGTTTTTAATCTTTAGTTTTGTTGTATGTTATACTCAAACACCGGATTCTCGGCCAATGACCGAAAAATTTTTGCCCACGACACGATGTGGGCAGACCAAAATACCCATAACGCGACGTGGGCATTTGTATTCGGTCATTGTCCGAAACTAAATGCCCACAACGCAGTTGCTCAATAGCCGATGTAGCTAAATAGCCTTCTTCGGACTTTGCGGAAAATGGTATTACCCACAACGCGTCGTGAGTATGAGCGTTTGACCACAACGCGTTGTGGGTATTACGTATTTGCACAAAGACCTAACTGAAAAGAAGCTAACAGAAGTGTGGGTAGGGGACAACGTATTGGTGAACATACCTGAGGTCGATCGTGGGTGATTAGCTTATCGAAATGTGATGGCAGTCGTGATGAATATAAATGAAGATCTTCACACCCTTGGTACAAAACATGGAACGTTAGGCAAACAAATCAATTTCAAGTGATTAAAACATTTAGTTTAAGTAAAACATTTACTATAATACAACTTTAGAGTTAAGGAACAACGTCATAAAAACTGACGAGGTACCCGAACAACCAATTAATGTAAGACATGATGCAATGGTGGCGTCTGGGTCAAAACAAGGTTTCGTGAAATGCGGTTGCAAAAAATGTTGTCCAGGAAAATCGTGCAAGTGTTTCAAAAACAACTTAAAATGCAATTCCAAATGTCACATCAACACTGCTTGTGCTAATAAGTAGGCCTCATAGTCAACAAAATTAATAAAAAAGTAAAACATCAATGTAAACTTTCAGTATTGTTAAATAGGCACTAAGTTAGTCATTTAATTTTAAGTATTGTATGTTATACAGTACCTGATAATTGTATTTTTTGGAAATAAAAATTCAAATAAAATATGTAACCTTGCTTAAAAATAAAAAACAAAACCCCCAAAAATAAAAACGAACCAAAAATATTAAAAAATTAAAGACTAAAACAAATTACACAGTGGTGCACGTTGTCCGTGCCCATATTTTCGGTCTTTGCGTAAATACTAAATACACACAACGCGTTGTGGACACACGCTCGTACTCACGATACGTTGTGGGTAATACCATTTTGCGCAAAGTCCGAAGGAAGAATCTACATCGGCTATTGAGCAACTGCGTTGTGGGCATTTAGTTTCGGACAGTGACCGAATACAAATGCCCACGTCGCGTTATGGGTATTTTGTCTGTCCACATCGCGTCGTTGGCAAACATTTCCGTCATTGGCCGAATCCGGTGTTTGAGTATAACATATACATATGTTCTGGTTGCTTGCTGCTATGGGTTCCTGTTAGCTGTTTACATTGGTGTTATTGTAAACGGATGGAGTGTATAATTTTGTATTTTAAGCATTTCCAACGTTTAGTGTTTTAAAAATTGTGTCATGTTTTTTATTTGTTCTTGTATTAACTTGTGTTGTGTTTCATGTTAATATATCTGTAAGTTTTCCCGAATATTCATTGCAGTGCCTTAATGTGGTATATGTGTCATCGGTGTCATGTTGCCGATGTCTGGATATTCATGTCCTCTATTATTACTAAATTGAACGTAATTTTTTTATTCTTCAGCTTGCTCCAGTTTACCGTACCACGGCTGTTTTGATTACTTTTCCGTTCTATCGCTTTACATTTCTCGTTTTCTATATGGTTGGCATTTGAAAATTCACTTTCACTACAACTGTTCCGACGTCCGTTTACAAAGTTTATTCTAAGTAGTCCTGTACTATTTTTAAGAAAAAAAAATTATAAATACATTCTTATTGATGATTTAGTTTAAAGTCTACAACGAGCAAAGATATCTTATACTAACTAATACAAAAATAACGCAGTATTGTAAAAACTGTATAGAACAATATTTTCAGAATAGAGGAACGTATTGTTACAACGGTCGCACTGATCGGTATGGTACAGTGAAAAACAAAATACAGACACCAATCAAGTCACTAATTACCGGCTTTAGTTTATCAAAAACAACAGTTTGTAATCAATAAGTTATTCAAGAATATTATACTAGTACAATAAATCAAGTTAATTTGTCCACACCAATAATAATGTCAACAAATACAGTCCCGCACAATAATCACTTTGCACCAATAACCAATTGAACGCACCGAGTAATCGCCCGTCGTAAACTGAAGTGCCCGTCGCTGGATGCTTATATTTATACCCCGCTGAGATGCCAGAATAATCTCGGATTAATTTTTGGATGACGCGTTAAATAATTGCCTCTTATAGGCGCTCTCGAATCCACTAGAAACAGTGTTGTGTCTGGCCTGGAACACAGTGCGCGGACCGGTGCGGTCTGGAATAACCTCGATTATTGACTGGAATAACCTCGATTATTGACGCATGATAAGTGTCACGTAACTGTCTTTCATCTCAAATTATAAATACGTATGCATAAAAACATTACTGCTGGGATAGCCGAGAAACAGTAGAACGACACACTCCATTGTTCGGGAATGTTCCGGCGCGTAACAGTATTCTGAAACGCATATAGATACTTCATCGGACGTCAAGTACAGGAAGCGTATAAACAAGTTGTGCACTGTTGTAACTGAAGTTAATAATTACAAAACACTAAGATTATAAGTTGCACTTCTGTTTAGTTTTTTTTTTTTTTACATAACATATTTTGAAATTTATCTGGAGAATTAGATACAGGATACATTTCTCTTCTGTTGCAGAAAGAGATAATAAACGCATCTACCACTTTGAAACAGCAGCAGCAGCAGCAGCAGCAGCAGCAGCAGAGAGAGAGAGAGAGAGAGAGAGAGAGAGAGAGAGAGAGAGAGAGAGAGAGAGAGAGAGAGAGAGAGAGAGTATTTACGGAGAGAGCGCGATACTATTTATACACAAAATCCACCTCTGCAAAGAAGAAAAGAAAATCCGAAAGTACCGGTTGAAAAGTTTGTGATGATATGCGTCAAGTTTCCGCTTTGTTGCCCGTACTGCAGCTTTGTCTCTATTTTAGACTCGACGTTTCCAACATAATACATCAGAGTTTTTGGAGAAACAACTAAAAAAACTTTGTAAGGTTTATCCCTCCATCAGTTTAAAACATTTGCCTTTTGAACTTTCCGCTGTAGTACAGAATTGTGTACTTTAGGTATTGTTATTTAGTACGGTTTTATACATACATACAGTGACAAGTTTTCTGAACTGTTGCCGTCTCTCTCTGCTAACTTCCAGCGTTTGAGGTCCGGGCAGTCATTTTCCTTGGACGTAAGCGGATTCGATTTTTACAAGGTCCATCGGAGGTTTTCAAGCTAGAAAATGTTGGAAAGTAAATATTTTTTACGAAAGTCCGACAAAAAATAGTTCCAAAAATTAAATTCAATAGCAAATGAATTTGAGAGGGTGAATAGTTTTAGATATGTTGGTTCCCTCTTGACTTCCAAAAAATCAGATGCCACTGGAAATTCAAGACAAACTGGCCATGGGAAATAGGTGCTATTTTTCTTTGCTGCATATCCTAAAGTCCAGAAACGTTTCTAGAAACTCCAAGGTCCAGATTTACAAAACTATATTCCGACCAGTAGTATTATATGCTTCAGAAGCCTGGACCGTGATCTCAGCCCAAGAAGATATGATCAGAAGATGGGAAAGAAAGATTCTGAGGAGGATATATGGAGGTGTACTAGATACTGGAATGTGGCGTACGAAGACAAACGCCGAACTGTACGACCTACACAAGGAAACGGACATCGTCACAGCAATAAAACAAGACAGAATTAGGTGGGCAGGTCACGTACAAAGAATGACAGAGGAAAGAGCATTGGAAAAAGTATTCATTGGAACACCAGGAGGAAGAAGAGCAAGAGGGAGGCCAAGAAGAAGAAGATGGGTCGACTATGTGGATGAAGATATAAGAAGACTGAGGGTCAGAAGTCGCACAGAATAGAGAGGAATGGAGGCCAGGGCTCTTCGTGAGCTGTAGCGCCGTGGAGTAGTGTAGTAAACATTTTTCACGTTACAAGGAGGCTCGTCATCTACCCACAAGAAGAAGATGAATCTTTAATGAAACGTTTCCTTTTCTATACTATCTTTGTGTTCTTATAAGGCCAGTTTTCTCTTTCAAAAAGCCTTCCGCTTCGTTGACTAGGTAACCAGTCTGTAATCCAGTGTACCCGTAGGTTTCCCTAGAAAGGTGTTCTTAAAGAATATACTTTTTTTTTAACTATAACTCCGCATTAGAAAGAAATACCGCATTCCGTATAAAGTTTTTTAAGACAGGATCTTGAAGAGCTCACACTACTAGCAGCGTGCATGCAGACTCGTAAACGTGTTTAACAACGTAGCACGTGAGTAACAGTGTAGCTCGTTGCAAGGTGTGATATGTTACTCAAGAAGAACACAAGAATTATCCCGATTTGTACCCAGATCCACATAACATGAAAAGTCGAACCTGTATGATTTGTATTTCACACATTTGAATAGTTCGTATTAAGTTATACTATTCGCGAGGTAAACTGCTGGATTAAGTACAGGCTGGATAAACATGATTATAAAATACGTCATTGTTTTACTGCGTCTGATTTGAAAGCAGCCTAGGTCGACGTAGTGATGTCACCCACGTAGCAATATTATTCTTGATAACAAAAGCCTGACGGAGATTACTGTCGGTCAATATTTTACGTGTAAGGCAGTGTGACATTAACGACATGTTAAGAAAATGGAAAACATTGCGAGGGATTTTTTGCAGTAGAACTGAATGACACTAGAACGAACTGTAGGAGGGTCAATTGTAAAGTTCGCGGAGCGACGTCTATGACTCAGTGGTAGAACTAAAATCTTTCGTGCGCTGCAAGACGTATATTTCGCGTGAACACCTGTTAATTCCCAGATATATCTGTCAGTTTATTCACTTTTTAACAGCTGTTTAAAATTTTCCTGTAACGCGTGTTTCTACAATGCACAAAATCAGACACCGTGTTGTGATGAATTCTCTGTTAAAAACGTTTTAGCGCCAATGGAAAATCAAAACGAAATTGTAAATGTGTTAGGAGATTCTGCGCCTTCAGAAACAACGGTAAGTGGGGCACACTTGAGTTTAAACGTGGTCGTACAAGCACTGAAGACGGTCCAAAAAGTGCAACAAAAATGCCGTTATTGAAAATATTTGATAGGGTAGTGGAAAACCGCAGATTGAGGAGTCGATGACGTTGTTGAAATCACAGGCATCTCATATGAGCGTGTGCATCATACTTTAACTCAAGAACTTGGTGTGAAAAAGCGTTGTACAAGATGGATACCGCATCTGGAGATGTTGCGTTTTTGTGGCAACCACTTTTAAACTCAAGTGCGACCACTTTGCACAGTGCGACCACTTTTAAACTCAAGTGCCTACTTACAAACCGTTGGTTTTGAAGCCGCACCACTCATGATACATTTCCAATTTCGTTTCGAATTTTCTTTGGCGCTAAACAATTTTTAACAAAGAATCACACCGCGATGTTTGATTTTGCCCGTTTTTCAAAACACTCATAACGTCAATTTTAAACAGCTTCTAAATAATGAATAAATTGATAGATCAATCTGGAAATTAACAGCAGTTCACATAAAATAAAAATATTTCAGCACACGAAAAAGTTTAGTTTTAACTCTAAGCTACAGTTATCGCTCCGCGAACTTTTTAACTGACCCTCGTATTCTAAAATTCACTTACAAGCAGATTTAAATTTTACAAGCAAATAGACAATGTACGGCGAGGCACATAACTGTTCAAAATGACTAGTAAACTCCCTGAGCAGCAAAACTCGTTCACTAATTTGAATGCAGCCCATTCATTATTAGATAAAAAAATTTTAGTGTTAGATATTTCAATATTAGAAATTTTTAAATTATAAGACAAATGTCGAAAACACCGATTATTCGCTATTTCTTCTTTTTACTAGAATAACAATTGTAAACCTGACAATCGTACAATAGACATTAAAAGTTCTAAACTACTTCATTGGTTGTTTAGTTAAATTCGTAACCATAAATTACAAATGACTTAGTCCTACCTTTTACATTTATGTTTTCACAGGTCCTATATCTCCTATATCTAATAATTTTCTCAAATATGCATAACTGATAACAATATGTAACAATTTTTTTTGGTAAACATGGCTTACAAACATTTTGAAGGTGGTTCAAAATTTGCAACCGGTGTAGAGAAATCGTAATTTTGTGAAATTATATTAAGTATTCCCAGTGTATATACGCTATTGAATAACATTCTCATATTTTTTGAGCCCAGATATCCTAACATTTTTAAATTTTAAGAAACTTGGCACCGTATTCGGATTTTGGTTAAATATCTTTATAATTTGATACTCTACGGGGATTTTTACAATTTTATCAAAAGTTTTATACGCTGTTTAGAAAATTTTTTCTGTTCAAAAACTGAAGGCCTTTTTGATCAATTCAATCAATCCTTTCCTGAATCAATTCTTTTTTATTTGACGTAGGCCTACTACAAGAGTTTTTGCGATTTTTAAATAAGTTGACCCCTTTACATTTTTGACTTCTTCCCATCGGTGTAATAGGATGGACATACTTGAGAAGTTTTACAAAATTCTGTTGATGCGCTAAAAAATTAAGAAGGAGACATAATCCCTAATAGGCAGGCATACAAATGCTAAACAGTAGACTTAAAACTGAGAATTCTCTCGCTACTTCAAAAATTTTGCTCTCACTTTGATCTTAGAGCGACACACTGTACCATATTTTAGTCATACAAATAAGCTTGATCAAGGAAATTTATCGAGAAGAAATACGGACTGAAGATACCGGTAAGTATTTTGGGGTGACAATAGGATCTAAGGGCTTACAAGAACAGGCGTGAAAGTTGATAGTCTTATGTTAGGAGATAAAAATATGGTACAAAATAAGAATGGGAAAATTTTTCAAAATGCGGTAACCTAAAACTTGTAGCTCAGTAAATAAAAATGTTGCTGCTTCCCAAATAGCGGAGAAAATAACAATGGAAACAGTATAACGAAAGCTGCAGAAATATTTAGAAGAAAAAAGTTAAAAGTAAAAAATAACAAGCAAATTATAAAATTATGACTAAACTAAAGAAATATTTATTTTACAGGCGCACGCCTAAAAGATAAAAGGCAGCTATAAATGATATATATCGTGATCAAAACATAATGAGGAAAATTACGGAAGACCGGAGTGTACAAACCGTATGGAGGAAATGATGAAAATCTGTTTTTTTAAAAATTTGTAAGCTCTACAGAATGTTTTTGCAGTTACTGCGGTGTGAACTCTATTAAAATTATAGTCGTCGATTAAATACAAGCCGTACTTAACCGTTGTCGCCCACACACATCGTACGTTGTCGTAAGCCGTAATATTTATTTAAAGCCTTGTTGCGGCTTAGGGGTCAATGTGACCTCGGAAAATTCTCTGTTTAAAAACTACAACAATGTTTTACGTTAATGTCACCATGTCGGTGAACGATGAAGTAACGAAATGCACAGTTAGTTTTCACCTAATGAAATTTAAGTGTAGACGTACTAGGTGAACTGCGCACATCGTAGGCGACTTATAAATTCTTTAATTTAAGGAGTCATTAATTGTTCATTGTATAATTTAATAACCAATTAATTATACATTGTATAATTTAATGTATAGATTTGCACCAATTTTCTTAATTAATGACTGCATTAGCTATTATAATGCACTAACATTGCTTTCACATAATGTCAATGATATGACATTTACAAATTCTACTTTAATGTTTTTTATATTCTTAAAATAATTATTGAACAAAAAATTACAAAAATTTATGTATAAAAAATATGAAGACTGTAATAATATAGGGGTCCACACAGATCACAGCTTACGACTAACTGAATATAACCTAAAATCGCTTCACTCCACACACCTTCGTGCTTTGCGTTGCACGCCGTGCTAAAAAAAATCAAGCTCGTCTTGATCGCCCCTTCGTGCCGTGCAATGCACGTCGTGCAAAGCACGATGGTGCCCACATACTGGTAATTTTCCTTCGTGCATTGCTGGCGTGCAATGCACAAAGGTGTATGGGTACCTTTACACACATCTCCACTAGTATACATACGTTCCCCATTCTCTATTTATTTTTCAATCTTCAGCAGACTCGATCCAATTTCTTAGTTTTTTTTTTTTTTTTTTTGTATATCATCGAATTATCTTCACGGAGGTAAACAAAGATGCATTTTGTCTAATATGTTGTTTCGATTATTCGCTTTGTCTATTTATCGTGTGTACACGTGCAACGCGCCTGGTCCAATTCCACTTCAACTTAGCGATCAGGACAAAGTGTCGATGACTCGCGTTCTTATAGTCTGATGGTAGCGTTATAGCATTATGTGTTGTGTCTCTTATTGTCTAGCTTGATTATATTGTTGTTTGCCTCTTGCATCCCAGCATTGGTGTATGCGGTAAACGAGTTTTCTGTACTGTCTTCTGTCTTTTTTAGTTAATCATACAGGTTCAGCATCCTAGGTAAGAAAATAAAGAGCACAGTTTTATCCTCTTCTTTGTAGAAAAACAGGTGTTGGTTTGGCGCATTCTTAACGATGTTCCTTAATTTTCTGTACTTCGTCCATGCGAGATTTATTCGCCTTAACCGTTGTTAATGCAGGGCTGCACATTTGTACAAAAAGAAATCTCTTCTGTTTCTACACTACTGGTCGAATTGTTCTGACTGAAAAATGAGATCGTCATGTACAGAATTTCTAAAAATTCTTTTACAGAAGAATGAATAACATTGACATATTATTATAACTTCTGTTCTGTTAGCACAAACGATTACAATTATGGACTTATGTTAAAATTTATACAACATTTTCTCTATTATTATTCCGGCTGTACAATGTTTACACATT